>CM060961.1:148214975-148584975 GCA_030765045.1 Tenodera sinensis | reverse complement strand
AAACAGTAAAAGTGAATTTACTAAGTATTTAGAGACCTTTAATTAAATTTTGGCGAAGTTAGGGAAGTTGATCCACTAACATAAGACTTTTTACTGTGATGTGATTTAAAAATAGTGAACAAGAAGGTGCAAATAAAAAGTGTGACTAAAGTTAGACCCAAGTGTATATTCATTCCATCCGTTACCACGACCTTGTAGATAGAAAACGAGTCTCATAGCACAGCCCATTCCATTAGTAATTGCAAAAACAGCATCAAAATGGCGCCCAACGTGGGGCTCGAATTTAGGATGGAATGCAAATTACGGGAATTGAAATCACGATAAACATCAAGTGACGCCATATCATCGCACCAAAAGGAAAGAAGAAGCCATTAGACCATCGTTTGATATCAAGATCAGAACAACAATGCACAGATAATCAACGTGGGAAAACACCGGAGATCATCTAGCGAAGCCAACTGCCCAGGAGACGTACATAACTGGACGAATCAACGAAAAAAAAAAAAAAAAAAAGTAGGATAAAAAATTTTTGTTTTCACATACAGTTTATTTTCATTTTTATGTTACTGAGAAGCGGCAAAGTAGTGGGACTTTTAACCCTAAGTGAATTGAATAAAGAAACTAAAATGTCGCGAAAAGAGATAGAAACAGGAGTGGGGGAAGGGGCAGATAGGCCTAGTTATCAGGTAGAACCAGAAAGTGAGGAACAGCTAGCGATAGGGAAAGACCAAAGGTTATTAATGATCATGTTTGAAAGACTAGAACAAAGTTTAGGTCAAAAAATGGAACAAAACAAGGTAGAATTAGGTCAGAAAATGGAACAAAATAACCTAGAATTGAGACAGAACATAGAACAAAGTTTAGGTCAGAGTATCGAACAAAAACTAGAACAAAATAAAAAAGAAATAGGTCAGAAAATGGAACAGAATAGGACAGAATTAAAACAGGACATAGAACAAAGTTTAGGCCAGAATAAGGAAGAAATAGGTCAGAAAATGGAGGAAGTGAGACAGAACTTAGAACAGAAAATGGAATTAGGAAGACAGAACTTAGAGCAGAAAATAGAATTAGGAAGACAGGAGTGTAAAGAAAATATGAAAGTAATGGAAACTAATTTAAAATTGGTACATAAAAACTTAAACGAGACAAAGGAAGCCTTAGAAGCTAGGATAGAAATCGTAGGAGATAGGATGGGAAAAATAGAATCAGAAATGAGAGAAAATAAGATTGTATTAGAAGGAGAAATTGCTAGATGTAGAGATGAAATAACAGAATGTAATACAAGTGTAGACTGTAAGATTACAAATGTAAAAGCAGAAATAACTGAGGAATTAAGGAAAGAGATTGAGGTAGTAAAGAAAGACATTATTAATGAAACGGTAGAACAAATGGTAATTCCTAAAATTAAGACGATGACTGATGTGGTGCATTTGCAACAGGATGCTATAAATGATATGAAACAAAGTCACTTAGAAATAAAGAATGATTTAAAATCAATTTGTGAAGAAATGAAAAAAGGGAAAGAAAGTTTGGCTAATGTAAATGAGGTTGTGAATGCACTACAAAGGCAAGATGATTTAGATGTAAGTAATGTACAAGATGAGAGTTATTTGAATAATGTACAAAATGTTGACTCACCATACAGAGAAAGAGGTTCACAACCAAACAATGACACAACACATAACACATGTTACACCAACAGCATATTACATGAAATCACACCACCTACATTTGACGAGGAGAAGGGAGATGATCCAAAACTCTTTGTTAAAGAGATGGAAGAGTATTTTAAAGTGAAAAGGATACCAAATGAGCTTAGGATGATGATAGTTAAGAAAAGCTTAAAAAACAAGGCATTAGAATGGCTCAGGTTAACACTAGCTGGTCATGAGTCGTATAGTTCATTCAGAAATTTATTCCTATCAAGGTATTGGGGCCCAGCTAAGCAAAACCAAACTAGGGTAGAGCTAGCGACAGGTAGATATGATCCAACCAAAGGGTTATCGCTAGTCGATTATTTTATGAAAGTAGCCAACAAAGGAAAGCTATTAGACCCCAACTTGTCGGAAGCAGAACTACTTACCAGCATAACAAGACATTTCCCAGACACGGTGAGAACAGGGTTAATTGTTGCGAGGCCAGTAGATTTTGCAGATATGATAGAATTGCTGACAGCCTTCGAAACACAAAATGGTCGGCCTAATGAGCATAGACATAGGAACGGTCACCCAAACTCACCCATCTGAAACTGGAGCACGACTACGAACAACCAGAATGAGGGAGAAGATAGAAATACTAGGAGCACCCATGAAAGGGAGAGAGGGGCACACCATTTCCCACAACCACATAATCATGGCGAGAGGATGGAGAACACAAGACAGCGGTACCACGACACAATACCAAGGGGTGAATCGAGATACAGAACGCATAGATATGATCGTGGGAGACCAGGAGACCGTACCCATCAAGTGAATCATATACGATTCTGTAGGGAATACTTGAACAGCCATAGGCCGTCATACAATAGGGGTTCACGTCAAAGGGGCAGAAACCAAGGGAACACCGACAACGTAAGACAACAGGAACAGAATGAAAATGTGCCGGATAGGACCGATGCTGTGCAGAATACAGAAACAACAATCACCTCCAACACCCAGGAAAACTAAGTACAAGTCAACTTTGTGTCCCGGAAGTTGACCTGTGTGGCAGTAGGGGCAATATTGACCAATATAATGTAGGTACCTTGAGAAGACAGGCAAGTGAAAGAAAGGAAATAACCAATCCACCAATGATTAGGCTGAAGGTATGGGGTATCGAATTGCCAGCGATGATTGATACAGGAGCCAGCACATCAGTATGTGACGAACAGCTATTCCAGGAATTAATAACTAAGAGAAATGCTGAATTCTTGCCTGTGTGTGGAGTGTATTGCAGCACAGCAATTGGCAAGAAAAAGGAACATGTTAAATACCAGGTAAGGCTGGTAATAGAAATTGGAAGCTGGAAGTTCGATTTTATTGCCCTGGTAATACCTAGACTAACAGCTACCCTAATCATTGGCAGTGATTTGCTTGATCTTTGGAGGTCGGTGATCAATTATGACCTACATGAATTCATTATCAAGGAAGGAACCTCAGAATGCACTGCGAAGTTCCTGGAGGAAGAAACATGCCAGGAGGAACCAGACCAGACAGCGATCCATCCGGATGAACAATTCTTTGTGGAGAACATCAATGTCCACAAGAATAGGTTGGTAGACCTAAGGGTAAGTGAGGAGAAAACAGGTTGGACGAGCGAGGAGGAAACTAATGTTTGCAGCCATTGGATCTGCACAGAAGACGAGTATGTTACCTCGAACAACTACCAACCTGAACCACTACCAACAGATGGAGAAGAACCGATGTCACAGCTAATCGATGAGAAGGTCTGGGGGGCACATGGCATCTCTGAAGAGGAAAGGAACCAACTTAGAAAAATATTGATTAAAAGCAGGAAAGTTTTTAATAAAAAGCCAGGTACATGTAATAAGTTCGTACATACTTTTACAGTGAAAGATATCACCCCCTATTCACATAAATCTAGGCCCATCCCCAACTCCATCAGGGAGGAAGCTGACAGAGTGATCCAGAAAATGTTAGCGGACGGAATAATAGAGCCGTCGGACTCATGTTATGTGAATCCAGTAGTATGGGTCCATAAGAGAGACGGAAAATTGAGGATGACCATCGTTGCAAGGAAGATAAATGCACATACCTTGCCAGATCATTACCTGAGGGGGTAGACCAACTGATATCAAAATTGAAGGGAGGTCAACATTTTACAAGTCTTGACTTGACAGCATCATTCTGGCAAATTCCTCTTCATCCCGCTGTCAGGAAATATACCTGCTTCTTGCACAAAGGAAAGGTGTACCATTTTTTAAAATGTGCCTTTGGATTATCGACCAGTAGCAGTGCACTACTGAGGGCTCTAGACAAAGTTTTCGGGGATACTATCGAGGCTTTTGTAACACAATATGTTGACGATTTTTTAATATACAGCAAGAATCCCGAGTCACACTTACATCACATAGATTATGTATTGTCCAAGTTCCAGGAAAGCAACATGACCCTAAATTTGGAAAAGTGTGAATTTTTCGTCAAAGAGGCAGAATTTCTAGGCCACATCATTACGCCTGATGGTATACAACCTAATCCGGAGAGGGTCAAGGCCATAGAGTGTATACCACCCCCACGTAACTTGAAACAGTTGAGAAGGTTTCTGGGCATTTTACAGTACCAGTCAAAATTCGTGATCAACTACGCTAAGGAATTAGTACCCCTTAGAGAACTTTTGAAAAAAGATACTAAGTGGGAATGGAATGCTGAACACCAGGTGGCCTTTGAGAATATCAAAGAACTTTTCAAGCACAGTATTCTCCTGGAACGACCGGATCCAAATTCACCTTTTCTAATATACACTGATGCTAGTGCGCACTCATATGGAGCAATATTAGCACAAGAAGATGCAGATGGCAACAAACATGTGATTGCCACAGCTTCTAGATTTCTAAACAAGATAGAAGCCAATGCCTGCATAACAGAATTAGAAATAGGTGCAATCCATTTTGCGTTACAAAAGTTCAGGCAATATATATACCATTATAAGAGAATTATATATACAGATCACGTAAGCCTGTCCTTCATTCAAAAATGCAAGCTAACCAACTCCAAAATCTCGAGGTACATACACGAAATAACATCGCACGACATAGAGGTCAAACATATCCCGGGCAAGGAGAACATCTTTAGTGACTTATTGTCAAGGTTAAGGTCGGAGAGTCACATACCCGAGATGATATACAATCCACACCATGAAATTAAAATAATGCAGATAAATAGTAAAGAAAGCAACGAAATCTTACAAGACTTCAAAAACATAGCGAAGCTACAGCAAGAAGACCCTGAATTGAAGAGGCTATTCGACAAGGCTCCAGACATAGTACCAAAGTTGGAAGCCAAGATAGGCAAATTAAGGAACATCCTATTTAAATTACATGGTCGCGACGTAAGGAAGTGGAAAATGATGGTACCAAATTCCTTACAGGACAGGGTCATTTTGGCATTCCACCACTCGATGCTTCACTCTGGTACTGAGAGAACAATGCTTGCAATCGAGGAAGTACTGTACATCAAACATCTTGGCAAGAAAGTCAGGAAGTTAATTTCCTCATGCGACCTATGTCAGAAGGCCAAGCCAATTAATGTAAGATACGATGCCGTTCCACAATCCATCGTGAGGAACGAGAAAAATGCATTGGTGTGCATTGACAAACATGGCGAGCTACCAAGGGGGAAAGATGGAAACAGATACATCTTTGTCATGTTTGACGTTTTCACAAAATTCACTAAAATATACCCCATTAAGAACATTAAAAGCAGAACTTGCCTAGATAAAATCGTCAAGGACTACATCCCAAAATATGGGAGGATAAAATGTATTCTATCGGACAATGCAACAATGCATAAGAGTAAGTTATTCCAGAACACCTTAGAAACATTAGGAATAAAATTGTACTATTCCTCAGCATATTATCCCCAAGGAAACCCAATTGAGAGAATCATGAGGGATATAAGTATTTATTTCCGTTTACTCTGCCACAGAGACCACACTTCCTGGACGGAAAAATGCGGATATATAGAGGAGGTGATTAACCATTCGGTGAACCCCACGACCAAGTTCGCCCCAATCGAATTGATGGCCAACACAAAACCCAAAAAATTAGCAATTGACATTGACACTACGATGGCTGCCCAAAGAGAATTATCAGAGAAGGAAAAATGTCAATTGGCATTCAGAAGATTACAGCAGAAGGCTGAAAAAGGGAGGAACAAGGTGAAAAGATTCGTCAGGAAATGGTCCCCACAAATTGGAGAAAAAGTGCTCTTAAAAACCCACAAAGCATCCAAGGCATCTGAGAAGAGATCTGGAAAGATGGAGCTATTGTATACCGGACCACTGGTTATAACAAAACAGCTGGGTGACCACACGTATGAGCTACAGAATACAAATGGGAAGTTGGTAGGAAGATACCATAAAAATAAATTGAAGCCATACAAAGAAAGGACTAAATAGTCTTTGCCAACAAATGTGTAAGGCAGGAGTAGTAGAGATGAAGGTAGATAACAATTTTTAATGGGTTACTTATAGAAAATGATGTTCAGATTAGGAATTACAGCAAGGAAGAAAATCAACATAGTCATTGGCTATATCGACCACAAAGAGCATTGTCAACAAAGACAGACGAGGACACTGATTGTCATTAAAGAAATGAATCATAGCGACAGAATATAATATGTTTTTGACATAAGGATGTCAGGGACAAAAATAAAAAGGAATCAATTATGATGACAAAGATATAATATTTTGACACAAAGATGTCGAGGGTAAATTGAGAAGAAAAATAATACAATTACAGAATAATTATAAGTATAGAAGTTATCTCTTATAGAAATAAGAGACAAAGAAGTGACAATTAGTGAAGTAAGGAAAACCATAATCAGAAAAACAATGCCCATGAATTAAGATGAATATAGCCAATGCTAAGCTCGAAGAAATGTTGAACCAAACAACAATGAATAATAACCCAATTAAGAAAAATGGTACCATTAGTAACATCAGAGTTTAAGAACCGACTCAACAACCTGCCTATACATAAGCTTATAAGACAAAGAAGGCAAAGAACTGAATAAAGTATTGCCATAAACATGATCATAATCATTAGCTCAAAATTTGTATCCTGTTTTTCTCTCCTCATAGCAATGAATACAAGTCAAACACCACATAATAAACCATGATACACTTAAATTATATTTGTGTCAATGTCAAATGTACAATAACTAAGTATGTGTTGTATAAGAACTGAATATGTGTTGTACAATAACTGAATATGTATTGTATGATAACTGGATATATTATGTAATAACTGAATATGTTGAGTAATAACTAAATGTGTTATGCAAAAAACTGAATGTGTATTGTGTAATAAGTGAATATGTATTGTATGATAACAGAACATATGTGGTATGATAGCAGGGTATATTGTACAATGACTGAATATGTATTGTATAATAATTGGACATGTTGTGTAATAACTAAATGTGTTGTACAATAACTGAATATGTATTGTATAATAATTGGACATGTTGTGTAATAACTAAATGTGTTGCACAATAACTGGATATGTATTGTATAATAACTGAATGTATTGTGTAGCAATCGAATATGTGAAATTTATGAAGACATGCAGTATCATGTCAAAACAAAAGACAAAGACAAACAGTGAAGAAGACTGTAAAAAAAAAAAAAAAAAAAAAAAAAAAATATTGTACAAAGTGATTGAATCAAAGGAGTAGGGAGAAGTATTGTATTGTGTTTCAAGATTGTAAATAAGGTAACAACTTGAAAAACAAAACAAGGGGCATATGAGACAGAATATTGATCAATAAACAATCGTTCATGTTGATACCGAAATTTAGATTTCAAATCGAATGGGCTTGATAAAGACACGTTTTAATTTAATTGCCGGATGTGAGATTTGCGTTAAGTGTTGAGTAATAACATATGTAGATAATAGAGTAGGAAGTGTTTTAAGGTGAGCAAGATATGAGTAAATAATAGTCGTTAAATTTGTAGGATAAACACATTATTGGTTTGAAATTAACGAGTCATGACGTCATACCATATAGTTTGAAATCAGTCAAAATTCAGGTCTGCCAACCTTAAAAGTCGCGCGATATATTTAATAAAATATAAAGTAAACATCGTTTAATCATAAAAAGGTAATTATATATTCGAAATTCAAAAAAGAACATGTTATAATAGAAAGGGACATTTCTAAATTGCGGGAAAAGGAAATAGCATTTTGGATACGAGGCTTTCTTGGATGACGTCATGACATTTAAAATTGGAGAGAACGTTTTTCCTAGCGTGG
The DNA here is from genome assembly GCA_030765045.1 of Tenodera sinensis. NCBI lineage: Eukaryota > Metazoa > Arthropoda > Insecta > Mantodea > Mantidae > Tenodera > Tenodera sinensis. Next base: position 148,577,003 of record CM060961.1, on the reverse strand, counting down.
GTAAGCCAGGAAAGCGTCACTACTCAGCCCAGACCAGTACTGCAAGTTATGGTGTGCAGACGTGAGTGCGATTCATCTACGTATAGAAAATCGGCATAACTCCCGAAAGTATATAAGAAGTAATAAACAATATACAGAAGTTTTCTTGGGTAATCTATAACACCTACGCGTACCCGAGATAAAGAAAGAGATCTCATCCTGACTAGCCGGAGCGAACCAAATCAAAGGGCGACACAACGTGACCAACAACATTACGCATCAAATGGCGACACAACGAGAACCGACCAACGACATTCCGTCACAATGTAAATATTTTTGTAAGAGTGTGTAAGTTTCTAATTCTTGTTTGGGTGTATCAGGGACTTATTTTTCAATATTGAAGATAGCCAATGTTTTCTTGTCACTTTGTGTTCAACCAATGAGAACTGTTGCGCGGATGAATACAAAAGAATAGCGGTGTTGCGTCAGGCAGACGCCAGGGACTTTTTTTCATTAGCGTCTGTGTGCTCAAGATGAAAGGATGTATTTTTTTCTTGGAAGCGCCTGAACATGTAACTTTCACCCAAACCTTTATACAGTGTAGATTCTACCAAACTGTGAAGATTGTTGATTAATTAATATGGTGCTAAAAGTGTAAATTAACGAATAAATATGTTGTGATAAAGGAACGTTGATTTATGCATTCCATTCTGTGACCTCGACCCTGTAGATAACCGCATCTGCTATCACTTTCTATTTCTACATTCAGTAAGAACATTATTCCAGTATGCTATGGAAAGAATTATTATAAAAACGGCACCAACGCGTATACATAAAAATACGTCCATCTACCTCGGAGATACCGACGCTAGTGAACTACTTTTTGGCGTCGCTTTGACACGACACACCGCCTTTTTCGTCTTCATCCGCGGTATTCATCCGCGCAAATAGTTCTTTCTCGTTAGGGAAGTGATCCCAATTATCGTCTCCTATCTTTATTATGGAACACCAACAATTCTAATATTTATACACTTTTAACAAACATTTACATGAACGATTTTCTATTGGGGTCTTCTAGTATTCTGTCTCACATGTCCCTTGTTTTGTTTTTCAAGTTGTCACCTATATTTACAATCTTGAAACACAATACAATCCTTCTCCTTACTCCTCTGATGCAATCACTTTGTACAATATTTCTTTTTCTTTTCTTTACAGTCTTCTTCGCTGTTTGTCTTTGTCTTTTGTTTTGGCATGACACAGAATGTGTTTATAAATTTCACATATTCAATTACTACACAATACATGTTCAGTCATTATACATCACATATTCAGTTATTATACAATACATATTCAGTTATTGTACAACACATTCAGTTATCATACAACATATCCAGTTATTATACAATACCTATTCAGTTATTGTGCCACATATGTTCAGTTATTATACAACACATATTCAGTTATTATACAACATATCCAGTTATTATACAATACATATTCAGTTATTGTACCACATATGTTCAGTTATTATACAACACATATTCAGTTATTATACAACATATCCAGTTATTATACAATACATATTCAGTTATTGTACAACACATATTCAGTTCTTATACAACATATACTCAGTTATTGTCCATTTGACATTGACACAAATATAATTTAAGTGTATCATGGTTTATTATGTGGTTTTTGACTTATATTCTTTGTTATGAGGAGAGAAAAATAGGATACAAATTTTGAGCTAATGATTATGATCATGTTTATGGCAATATTTTATTCAGTTCTTTGCCTTCTTTGTCTTGTAAGTTTATTATGTATAGGCAGGTTATTGAGTCGGTTCTTAAACTCTGATGTTACTAATGGTACCATTTTTCTTAATTGGGTTATTATTCATTGTTGTTTGGTTCAATATTTCTTCGAGCTTGGCATTGGCTATATCCATCTTAATTCATGGGCATTGCTTTTCTGATTATGGTTTTCCTTACTTCACTAATTGTCACTTCTTTGTCTCTTATCTCTATAAGAGAAAACTTCTATACTCATAATTATTCTGCAATTGTATTATTTTTCTTCTCAATTCACCCTCGACATCTTTGTGTAGAAATTTTATATCTTTGTCATCATAATTGATTCCTTTTTATTTTTGTCCCTGACATCCTTATGTCAAAAACACATTATTTTCCGTCGCTGTAATTCATTTCTTTGATGACAATCAGTGTCCTCATTTGTCTTTGTTGACAATGCTCTTTGTGGTCGATATAGCCAATGACTATGTTGGTTTTCTTTCTTGTTGTAATTTCTAATCTGAACATAATTTTCTATAAGTAACCCATTAAAAATTGTTATTTTCCATCATCTCTACTATTCCTGCCTTACATACTTGTTGGCAAAGACTATTTGGTCCTTTCTTTGTATGGTTTTAATTTCTGAATGAGCTATACGACTCATGATCAGCTAGGGTTAACCTGAGCCATTCTAATGCCTTGTTTTTTAAGCTTTTCTTAACTATCATCATCCTAAGCTCATTTGGTATCCTTTTCACTTTAAAATATTCTTCCATCTCTTTAACAAAGAGTTTTGGATCGTCTCCCTTCTCCTCGTCAAATGTAGGTGGTGTGATTTCATGTAATATGCTGTTGGTGTAACATGTGTTGTGTGTCGTGTCATTGTTTGGTTGTGAACCTCTTTCTCTGTATGGTGAGTCAACATTTTGTACATTATTCAAATAACTCTCATCTTGTACATTACATCTAAATCATCTTGCCTCTGTAATGCATTTACAACCTCATTTACATTAGCCAAACTTTCTTTTCCTTTTTTCATTTCTTCACAAATTGATTTTAAATCATTCTTTATTTCTAAGTGACTCTGGTTCATATCATTTATAGCATCCTGTTGTAAATGCATCACATCATTCATTGTCTTGATTTTAGGAATTACAATTTGTTCTACAGTTTCATTAATAATGTCTTTCTTTATTACCTCAATCTCTTTCCTTAATTCCTCAGTTATTTCTGCTTTTACATTTGTTATCTTACAGTCTACACTTGTATTACATTCTGTTATTTCATCTCTACATCTAGCAATTTCTCCTTCTAACACAATCTTATTTTCTCTCATTTCTCATTCTATTTTTCCCATCCTATCTCCTACAATTTCTATCCTAGCTTCTAAGGCTTCCTTTGTTTCATTTAAGTTTTTATGTACTAATTTTAAATTAGTTTCCATTACTTTCATATTTTCTTTACACTCCTGTCTTCCTAATTCTATTTTCTGTTCTAGGTTCTGTCTACCTAATTCCATTTGCTGTTCTAAGTTCTGTCTACCTAATTCCATTTGCTGTTCTAAGTTCTGTCTACCTAGTTCCATTTTCTGTTCTAAGTCTTTTCTCACTTCCTCCATTTTCTGACCTATCTCTTCCTTATTCTGTTCCAGTTTCTGACCTATACTCTGACCTAAACTTTGTTCTATGTCCTGTCTCAATTCCATCTTATTTTGTTCCATTTTCTGACCTAATTCTTTTTTATTATTTTCCAAGTCCTCTCTCACTCCCTCTATTTTCTGACCTAAACTTTGTTCTATGTCCTGTTTCAATTCTGCCTTGTTTTGTTCCATTTTTTGTTCTAGTCTTTCAAACATCATCATCATTAACCATTGGTCTTTGCTTATTTCCACCTGTTCCTCACTTTCTAATTCTACCTGATAACTAGGCCTATCTGCCCCTTCCCCCACTCCTGTTTCTATCTCTTTTCGCGACATTTTAATTTCTTTATTTAATTCACTTAAGGTTAAAAGTCCCACTACTTTTCCGCTTCTCAATAACATGAAATAATAATTCTTTCCATAGCATACCGGAATAATGTTCTTACTGAATGTAGAAATAGAAAGTGATAGCAGATGCGGTTATCTACAGGGTCGAGGTCACAGAATGGAATGCATAAATCAACGTTCCTTTATCACAACATATTTATTCGTTAATTTACACTTTTAGCACCATATTAATTAATCAACAATCTTCACAGTTTGGTAGAATCTACACTGTATAAAGGTTTGGGTGAAAGTTACATGTTCACGCGCTACCAAGAAAAAAATACATCCTTTCATCTTGAGCACACAGACGCTAATGAAAAAAAGTCCCTGGCATCTGCCTGACGCAACACCGCCATTCTTTTGTATTCATCCGCGCAACAGTTCTCATTGGTTGAACACAAAGTGACAAGAAAACATTGGCTATCTTGAATATTGAAAAATAAGTCCCTGATACACCCAAACAAGAATTAGAAATTTACACACTCTTACAAAAATATGTACATGAACGATTTTTTATTGATCAATATTCTGTCTCAGCGTCATGAAACAGTAAAAGTGAATTTACTAAGTATTTAGAGACCTTTAATTAAATTTTGGCGAAGTTAGGGAAGTTGATCCACTAACATAAGACTTTTTACTGTGATGTGATTTAAAAATAGTGAACAAGAAGGTGCAAATAAAAAGTGTGACTAAAGTTGGACCCAAGTGTATATTCATTCCATCCGTTACCACGACCTTGTAGATAGAAAACGAGTCTCATAGCACAGCCCATTCCATTAATAATTGCAAAAACAGCATCAAGGCGAAGAGCCTGATTTTGTATTTGTTCAAGTTTATTGATGTTAGCATTTGCTGCTGTTATTAAAGCTTCAGAACAGTACAAGAGGTTTGGTTTAACATACATTTTGTATGTTGTGTTAAGGACTCTCCTTGAGCAGCCCCATTTAGCACCAGCTAACCTTTTCAGGATTTGCAGTTTCTTTTCAACCTTTTCTGAGATGTTTGTTATATGTTTTTTCCAACTTAGTTTTCTGTCGAAAGTGATGCCTAAGTATTTGGCATCATCAACTGCTTTGAGTGGTTTACCATTATAATTTATGTTAATATTAACTGTTGAAATAAGAAGAGTCACACTAATTTTTACAATTACTTCACTCACTTGTTTATTAAAAACTGGAACGTTTTCGAGAGATGTCTCTCTCATCTTCTGCAGTTGGTGACTGAGGTTTGAAGTTGGATCCTACATCTACTAGGGTTGCATCTTGCTGCCGTCTATCGGTAAAGAGGCAAAGCTCCATCAGATGGTTTGTTGGCGGGATGTCAAAATTTATAATGTCGTCTGCGTTTTTGGTGATGTATATTTTTTCCCAGATGGAGAGTTCTAGTGGTGAAGAAACTGGTTTTAACAAATTTATGGCTTGACCGATGTTGTGGTTTTCTGACCAAAAATGGTGTGATACAGCAGATTTGTCTGTTTGTTTAAATTTAATGTTTCTCTGATGTTCCTTTAATCTAGTGATTAATTTTCTCTTAGTTTTGCCTATGTAGAATTTATTACAATCTTCACAATTAATTTGGTAAATTCCTGATTTTTGTGTGTCTGGGATTGTATTCCTGAGAGGTTTGTTTAGTAAATTGTTTAGGCTGTATCTGTTTTGGGGAGCTAATCTGATGTCCACCTTATTGAAAATTTTATCAAATTTTTTAAAAGCCCATGGATGAAAAGTGAACCTTTTGTATTTCCATTTTGTGTCCTTGATTGTCTGCAGGGTAGTTGTTTGGGCTATTTCTTTCAGTTTAGTGCCATGTTTTAGCATTTTATTTATCATTGCCGGATTGAAACCATTGGATGCTGCTATGTCCAGTATGTGTTGGCGTTCTTTTGAAAATTCCTCTCTGCTTAGAGGGACATGGAGTAATCTATGGATCATACTTTTGAAAACTGCCAACTGGTGTGCAATTGGATTGCACACATTCTTCTTTATGTAATTGTCCACATGAGAAGGTTTTCGGTGGATTCCAAATGTGAATTGATCCTGGTCTCTGATAATTTTGAGGTCTAAAATGGGTAATATGTTATTTTCTTCGGTTTCCATAGTGAATTTTATATGAACATCCTGTAGGTTAAGCAATTTTGGGGCATCTTCTTTGAATTTCTCGGGTATGATAGCAAAGACATCATCTACGTATCTGATCCAGAATTTGAAGATGTGGGGAAATGTATTGACCAAATGTATTTCTAAATGACTCATGTATAACTCTGCAAGGATAGGTGACAGTGGGCTTCCCATGGCTAAGCCTTGTGTTTGTTTGTAGAACTTATTGTTGAAAGTGAAAAAGTTTTGTTGGATGCAAATTTCAGTCAAGTTGATGATGTCTTCTAATTCTGCTGTGCTTGAAGTTAACGGAGTTAGCCATTTCTTTATAAGTGCAGGGATTTTCTCTATTGGGATGCTTGTAAATAAAGCTTGGACGTCGAAGGAGACCATTATGTGGTTTTTTAACATATTAAAGTCTTGGATCCTGTTGACCACTTCCAGAGAATTTTTGATTCCTAAACTTTCAAATGTGTCGAAAGATTTCAATTTGTTTACCAGCCATTTTGCTATGTGGTAAGTGGGCGAGTTGATTCCATTGATGATGCCCCAAAATTGCTTAACCTACAGGATGTTCATATAAAATTCACTATGGAAACCGAAGAAAATAACATATTACCCTTTTTAGACCTCAAAATTATCAGAGACCAGGATCAATTCACATTTGGAATCCACCGAAAACCTTCTCATGTGGACAATTACATAAAGAAGAATGTGTGCAATCCAATTGCACACCAGTTGGCAGTTTTCAAAAGTATGATCCATAGATTACTCCATGTCCCTCTAAGCAGAGAGGAATTTTCAAAAGAACGCCAACACATACTGGACGTAGCAGCATCCAATGGTTTCAATCCGGCAATGATAAATAAAATGCTAAAACATGGCACTAAACTGAAAGAAATAGCCCAAACAACTACCCTGCAGACAATCAAGGACACAAAATGGAAATACAAAAGGTTCACTTTTCATCCATGGGCTTTTAAAAAATTTGATAAAATTTTCAATAAGGTGGACATCAGATTAGCTCCCCAAAACAGATACAGCCTAAACAATTTACTAAACAAACCTCTCAGGAATACAATCCCAGACACACAAAAATCAGGAATTTACCAAATTAATTGTGAAGATTGTAATAAATTCTACATAGGCAAAACTAAGAGAAAATTAATCACTAGATTAAAGGAACATCAGAGAAACATTAAATTTAAACAAACAGACAAATCTGCTGTATCACACCATTTTTGGTCAGAAAACCACAACATCGGTCAAGCCATAAATTTGTTAAAACCAGTTTCTTCACCACTAGAACTCTCCATCTGGGAAAAAATATACATCACCAAAAACGCAGACGACATTATAAATTTTGACATCCCGCCAACAAACCATCTGATGGAGCTTTGCCTCTTTACCGATAGACGGCAGCAAGATGCAACCCTAGTAGATGTAGGATCCAACTTCAAACCTCAGTCACCAACTGCAGAAGATGAGAGAGACATCTCTCGAAAACGTTCCAGTTTTTAATAAACAAGTGAGTGAAGTAATTGTAAAAATTAGTGTGACTCTTCTTATTTCAACATGAATGAAACTTCACTGTCAACATTGCTTCTATGTCAAATATTTAATATTAACTGGTTTGTATTTTAGTGTAAATAATTCATAATTTGTTTTTTCCTCATTGATAGTCATGAGGTTTTTGGAGCTCCATTCATGTACTTTGTTTAGGGCTGTTTCTATTCTGTCTTTAATTAATTCGGGTTTTTTTGGAGAGCCTGAAGTCCAAATGACTACATCGTCAGCAAATAAAGCAATTTTGGTTTCTAAAGTTGTTATTATTGATGGAAGGTCATTTATATATATGTTAAAGAGTGTTGTGCTCAGAACAGCACCTTGTGGAAGTCCTCAGTGTGTTTGTTTATATTTCGAAATGTAAGTATTATATTTTGTGGCACAAAATCTTTGTGAAATAAACTGAGTTATCCATTTAAGCATGTTACTTTTCACACCTATTGATTGCAACTTCTCAACTAATTTGTTTCTCCAGACTGAGTCATATGCTGATTTAAAATCAATGAATACTGCCAAGGTATCCTCCTTTCTATTGAAAGCTTCCTTGATGTCTTGGCTTAGTAGGAGTACATTTTCACTTGTACTATGATTCTGTCTGAAGCCGGTCTGTGAACTATTAATTAAGTTGTAAGATTCTAGGAACCAGTTAAGTCTAGATGCCACCATTCTTTCCATCACTTTTGCAATAACACTGGTCAAAGATATTGGCCTGAAACTATTAATATTGTTTGAGGGTTTGTTTTTCTTTAAAATCGGGATGATAATGGCTTTTTTCCAGTCGGAAGGTACAGTCATTCTCCAACACGTGTTATACAGTTTACTACATATGTAGCTAAAGACATGTTTGTTTTACATATCTCCTGTACACTGCATATTTCAAAAAATGACAAAAAATTTTCTTAAATAAACTTAATTTAATTGTGCAACAGCCTTTCAATTTTATGCTTTATGCTCCTTGACCAAGGTGGAAATCAGGATATTTACACTGTGGTGATGATGCAAACTGCAGCAACATATGGTAAACATGCTGAAATTTTCATACTATTTTGGAGGAAAGAAACTATTAAAAACAAATTAGAATAAGAAAATAAAAAAATTTCTTGGGACCACTAGATCTCTTACACAAATTCAAGACTTAATTTTAACTGCAAGAGAGTGTGACCTTTGTAAAAGTACTATAAATTTATAGGCTATTACCATAACTAATACATATTTATCTTGTTTCATTTTGCAGCTGAATGGTTACTAAAGATGTTATGTTCAACTCTTTCTGAAAGCACGTTCAAAACTTCATTGACAAACTTTTTACTAAACAAGTAAGTATCCATTGTTGATCTAATAAATCAACAAGTTGAAAAATTAAATTCACAGTAAACAGAAATTAGGAACCACAGAAATTAAACTTTTAATATTTTAAGACATGAGAGGTACTAATCTATAAAGAGAAAGGAAAATTGATAAGGAATTTATTTTCTTCATTGAACAAGAACTTTCTAAAAAGTATCAGTAGGCAAATAGGACAAACAAGAACATAATATCTAGTTTTCATATATAATGATAATTGATTGTTCTAACACACACAAATCATGTGTAGGCAAACTTTGAAAGTTAGAATCAGAACTGAAAAATTCAATGCCATAGCCAGGATTTGAACCATAGATCTTCCATTCTATGCACAAAAAAGAAAGAAAAAATGAAGAGAATAGGGTTAACTGAAAGCCAAAAGGCCAGGGTGCTAGGTGCAAAGTAACCCTTAATTAAAGGAAGGAAATCACAGTCAATTTGTTATACAATACAGATAAGTAGTTTTTAGGACTTGGTATAAACATACCAAAAACTTGTAGATGTTCAGTACAAATAAATGTTCTATTCTATTCTGTTCTGCTGAGCAGTTGTCCAAGTCATCTCTGGGCAAGTTACAAAGGACTACAGTTGCATTTATAATCTTACCAGCAAATGCAGGATTTACATGCATACTATTGCTGAGGATGGGAAATTTTCATTAAAGCATCCAATTGCATATTCTTATTATCCTCCTTTTCCTTTGACATGCTCCAAGAAACCTGCACTTTTATAACATCAATGTATCTTATTTGTCCCTTTTCCGCATAATTATGTGATGCTAGCACTGAAGACCGACTGCCTCCGTAGCACAGTTGGTAGCACACTTGACTCTGGCACGGAGGACCCGGGTTCGATTCCTGGTACCAGCATGAGGATTTTATCCCCTCTGGGAGGTTTGGGACGGGGTGCACTCGGCCTCGTTAGTCCCAAGGGGATCAATTGAGGAGCTACTTGATGGAAAAGTAGCAGTCCCAGGTCATGAAGACCGCATAACTGGCCGGGAGGGATCAGGATGCTGACCATGTACCACTTCCAGTACTGCACCCCACCAATGATGCCTGTAGTGGCCCAAGGTGGGGGATGCAACGGCTGGACAGTAAGACTTGGCTCTTCATGGGCTGTTGTGCCAGGGCTTAGTTAGTTTTAGCACTGAAGACCACATTTCACTTTTGAGACACTCTAATCAACTGTTGCTCATCCATTGTAGAAATTAGTTTGCTGCTTTTATTTTGACAAGACCATTCATATCATATTACCTGGATTGCAATCCTACTGACTGGCTAATCATTAACATCCCAGGTGCCTCTTGTTATAGATGTATAAGGTTGTCTCATAAGTTCATTCATTTCTCCTTTTGTTTCAATCACTAAGGATGCCTGGGAACACACATCACCTACAGCACAGCTATGACAGAGTAGTTACTAAACTTTCTGTTTTAGGGAGAAATTCCTGGCTCGAAATTGACTAACCCACTTTTGACATGCTTGATTCATTACTGCATCTTCCATGTAGACAGCTCAAATTTTCTGCCAGCATTACAAAGCAGTTTTGCTCTTACGATTGTAAAACAGCATAAAATGTTGGAAATGTTCCTTTTTGCTTTCCATAGTTTGTAAACACAACTTCATGTTGTTCCATCTAACGTCAGTCACAAACACAGACTGACATATCCAATAGTGAGTCTGGCTGTTGACCTTTAAGTCATAGGGATGGTTAGGCAACTATGTTAACTTGAGTGTACAGAGGGTTCAGGGTTTTCAGACACTATAGATGGAACTTGCAAGCAAAACAAATAAACTTATGAGATAACCTTATAAGATTTCAAGAGATGTCTTAGATTCTAGAAAGTTCTGGCACAGGGTATTCAGGGATAACTTGTTATTTCATGACCCTATGGTATTTACACATTTCTTTAAACACCTCTCTTCTTGCCAAATGACTGATGACAACTAGCGGCCTGGCAATGTTGTCACTCCTTGTTACAATATAAGCTTTGGACATTTGTATACCTCATATTAGGTATGTAGCAGAAGATCTTGCTCATCCTACCTGTTGGGAAGAAAGCCAAATCCATTATAATGGATGGATGGATGGATACTCTCATACTGAGACTTGTATTTTATTTTGATGTTACACCTTTAGCAGAGGGGGAGACTGAAAATATGACCTAATCCAGAAGAAGCCAACTTTTTCAATTTTCGCATGCATTAGACCCTCCATTTTCTATTTTGTACAGCTAGGAAGTTTTAATTTCCTACAGCACCTGCAAATACTTCATATGATATCATTTTTAAATGTTCACTCTATGTCGTTGTGGCCTGCTTTGCATTTTTATTGTTTGGAAAGCTACTTTTGACTATTATTTATTCATGCCAACAAGCTTACTGCTGGTGTTTTTAAACACACAAGCTGTGTGTGGGCAATGTTTGAGAGGTTGAATCAGAAACTGAAAAATTCAATGCCATAGCCGAGATTTGAACCACAGATCTTCACTTATCATGCGGCTGCTCTAACCATTAAGCTACCATGGCCAATTTGCCAGTGTACTTGATTCGTACTTTTTCCCGGTTAACCACAAGGGAATCTCACATCAGAGATTGGTGGCAGTGGCGGTGGCGGTGGCGGTGGCGGTGGTGGTGGTGGTGATGATAAAATGACCAAGATAACCTTCAGCGTAGATCGCAGGGATAACCGGCTTACCCATTGGCTACTTTGAATGGAAAAACATGCACACACATTCCCCACACAGCTTTCCTCTTATCACCATTCTAATGGCAAGGTGAGGTTGAGAGGACTAAGAAGATGGACACTCGCTGGATGATTGGGGTGCTTTATAGTCATGAATTTTCAAGCTTTAACAGAACTATTTGAAGATAATTAACATGTTTAGATTTTCATCTTATCTATCAGCTTTATTTTTCTTTTATATTAATTTTAGAATAGCTGAGCTGAGCTTGCCTATCCTGATGCTTTGTCCCTGGACATGAATAAAAAATTAACTTTGTAACTTTTTAATTCTGTTTATATTTTGTTATAATCATTGTTCTTGGGGAGGAATACTCACATTTCATGACTTATAAAAGTTGCCTACATTTTGAAATGTATAAAATAATAAGAATCATGCATATAAATAATTTGTGATATATTTTCATGTATGTATTTTAACAACAGACAAATGCATGTGTCTCATAATTTCAAATATTTTAAACTATTTTGTGAGTTTTATGAGTTGCATAATTTGATTATCTGTACTCATGAGGCACTAAGAGAGAGCTAATGCTCCTTGCATAACTTAATATTTCCAGTAAACACAGAAATAGGAATTAACCTTCTGTAAAAGCTGCTATTGGGTGTGCAATAATTATCAACTCAGCATAGTTAAAAAAATATGAATTCTGGAAAAAGAAAAAAAATATTCTTTTTATGTAACATGCAGCTCTCTAGATGTATTCCTCATCTTGTTACAGTACATTATTCGTTATTTTCTTGAATGATTCACACAAGTGAATGCCTATTACTCCACAGTCAGTACAGCACATATAATTCAGAAGAGTTTTGGGCAACCTTGGATCATCAGGCTGTAGTTGATGGAACGTTACAAAGACCCATAAGAGTGGGACATATAGCTCAATCATGGTTGAGGAAGGATTGCCATCGTTTCCCTGTTCTCACTGTAACTCGCAATTATGAAGATGATTCGGCAACTCTAGAGCAGGTAAAGTTAAAATGGTTTTGTTCTTGCTTTAAAATTTCTAATTTAGCCATTATGGTCTATAAACAAACATAACAGAACACTGATTTCTGAAAAATCAATCATCTAGATAGGTAATGGTTATGGAGATGGTTCTTAATTGAGCAGCATTTTTTCAAAACTCGATATGTGCATGAAATGCATTTCTGCAAAAGATGTTTTTTCTACTTATTATCAATACTTACAGATTGGTTATCACTACAAATGTTTTAATCATTCATTCTCCTTTCTAAAACCATTCCAACACATGGGAAAACAAATAGCATAGTTTCAGTGGTGAAATTTTAAGGTCTGGGAGTTCTTTCAAAAACCTAAAGATGCTGATGAATCATTTTGCATGAGAGTAAAATGCATATTGAATATGAGCTGTTGTTGTTTATTATCAAGGATAAACTATTTTTACTTGTTAACTTCATTAAGGAATATTTTTATGGGCAAGAATTATTAAATGCTTAGGAAGCATATTAACCAATGTTTATTTGATGTTTTAGTGCTTAAATGTTTTAATACAGTTATCCAAAGTAACATAACCTAGTAAGTGAAACTAAGGTGTTATCATTCCACTCATAAATTTTAGTGAATGTTTTAATGCTTTGTTTATTGTTTTAATTTTGCTCACTCTTATTTTGAATATTCAATACAATATTTTGCCAGCCTGAGGATGAGAAGTGTTTGTAGGCTGAGGATAACCCAAGCTGCTGTCTCATATGTCAATGCACCTACCCTTGTTAGGGCCTAACCACTGTAATGATGGTACATGGCTTTGCAGGATGGCAGGTGTAATTAAGGTTAAAGTTGCCAGCCTTAGCATAAGAGCAATATTTATAATTTGTGATTACACAATTTTTTTGTTATGTTGTTTATATTATGTATTAATTTTTTAGCTATTTTCATCTTTTCATAATACATAATGTTTATTTTATTTACATAACAAACATATTGAACACAATATAAATAAATGACAATTTTATATTCACAACAATAGAATAAGGCTCAAGGTTGAACTTCCTGTCCTAGCACATCTTTATCAAATTTGTTTGCAATTTCTGGAATTTCAGAAAACCTAACTATATCTTAAACATCCTTTTTGTTTTCTTTACTCTCGATATTCATTTTGGTAACAGTTTGAGATCAAAGCAGGATCTTGCTGTTCAGTTCCACCACATCCACCTCAACAGGCAAAACATAATATGCATTTTGAACCTACCACCTAGGCAGCCTGGGTTCAATCCTAGGGATCCACATGTGATATTCATGGTGGGTGAAGCAGCTCCAGGTTCTCTGGTTTCCCCTGTCACTCATTCCATCAATTGCTCCATCATCACCTTTCCATTCATCGATTTTGCTTGCATTTCATATCATCCTCTTCCTCACTATCATACCTGGCACTTGGCTAACCATCTGCTTTCAGGTCTTCCCTCTGTCCGGTCATAGGTTCCTCTACTCCCCAATAGGTGTCTGACCCTAGGCACTGGCTTGTAAGTCCTAGGAAATGTAAGTCCTACACAAGGGGAGTAAAGAAGAAGAAGAAGAACTTCTACACATACTTTATGATCTTCCTTTGATTGCTTGGAATAAGTTATGATTCACTGTGTATTCAACTTGAAAGAAAGTTTGACTTCACTGTTTGCTTTGCACTTTGTTTTGAATCATAATTTCCCATTCCTTAGACAACAACTTTAAAAAACTGTGATTTTGAAATATTTGATGGTACCCATCAGGGCACAAGGTATTCTCTTTTTTCCTTAACTGTTTTTCCAATTTGGCAAAACTATCTGGAGGCATATAACTGTGTCCACACATTAGGTAAATATATGAAATAGGGGAAAATTTTCTGCTGTTCTCAAAGAAATTAATAAATAGTGTCTCAAATAAGAATAAATATACCACATATTTACAGCAGTAACTAGTTAATGCCAACACTGCAGCAGTGTAACAAAGCTTGAAGAAATGAGCAGGAATTCCAAAAACCACAACAGGGAGATAGCAGTCCTGTCAACATTATATTTCTAGAATTAAAATCAGACAGACTAGTCATTATGGGGGACCTAAACAGCAAAAGAGGATATAAAGAATCTGAGGAGGAAGTACCAATGGAACCATATGGCTACAGATGCAGAAACACAAGAGGAGAAAAATTATACAGTTTGCCCATGGATACAGACTGAAAATAGCATATATGTCCTAAGAAAAGCCAATCTAGCAGATGGACATTGGTAGCCCCCAATAGAACAACAAAAAATGAAATGGACTTCATTCTAGTGAACCAAATGGGAGGAATAGTGAATGTACAAGTAATTAACGATCTACAATATGACACAGATCACAGGATGTATGATTAAAGATTAACTTCTAGAAGAAAAGAATCACTACATCAAACAAATGAGACCCACTTCAGTGCTACTAGACAAGGAATTATACAAATCGTTACTGAGGAAATACACCAATGAAGCCTCAAAAAACTGAGGGAGGGTGATACTCAGGGCCTACACAAATACATAGTATCAGGCATCAACCAGGCAGTCAGGAAATCACTAGAAGCAAGACCACAGGGAAAAAGAAGGAGTAAGCTGCAAATGATAATAATCAACATGATAGAAAGAAGGGAAAAACTGAAGATAGTTCAAATTTTGTCTTTCAAATTTCAAATTTATTCATCCTTAGATCAAATACATGATATTGGATATATCGGGTGTGTAAAACAAAATATTAACATCATTTCTTAAGTATTTTAACAAGTATAATAAATTACATACCCATAAGGGGTTCATGGAAAAGTATTTACAAACTCTTCAACTGAGTAAAAACAATGTTGCAATAAGTTCAAGATACAAACCCGCAACTAAAGATAGAAAATGAAGAAGTAAACAGAAACACAAAGAGGGCAATGAGGAGAGACTTTTGTGAATATAACTATAGCCATATAAAAGAAGTAATGAAAAACTCGAAATAAAAAAGAGAAAATAAACAAGGAAAGGCACGCACTGGATGCTGGGAGTTAAGGATGGTGAAGGCCACAAATTGACCTCAAGAGAAGAGATCTCAAAAGAAGCTACCAAATTCTATAGCCTATATGACACAGAACACACTAGTCAACATGAACTAACTCAGGGGTTCCACAGAAGACATTTCAAGCATCCTCGCAAGGAAGTAAGAGTTGGTATACAAGGATTAAAGAAAGATAAATGTCCAGGCAAATATAATATATACAATGAGTACCTCAGCTTAGGAGAAGAAGAATTAACACCAACAATTACAGTACTATTCGACAATAGTATAGGAGGAAATACCAGCAGACTGGGGGAAAAGTCTGATTGTTTGTACACAAAAAAGGGACTAGAAGGAACATAAATAACTACCAACTAATTAGCTTGTCTTCAAATCCCTAAAAACTATGCATGAATATATTAAATAAAAGGCTAGAGAAAGTACTGTATGACAGCCAACCAACAGAACAATCAGGATTTAGGTCTGGTTACAGCACCTTCGACCACCTCCAAACTATGTCAACTAACAGAAAAAATACAGGAGTACAACCACATTGCCTTCATAGACTATAATAAAGCCTTTGATTCCATGGAATATAAAAGCGTGTTACAAACAACAGGCCTTAAAACAACAGGGAATCCCCACAAAATACATAAAGTTGTTAGCAAAAATATACCGAACCAGCTCAGCAAAAGTAAGAACAGAAAGAGATGGAGAATGGTTCCAAATAAAAAGAGATGTGAAACAAGGAGACCGTCTATCACCAAAGTTATTTACAAGCATACTGGAACATCAATTCAGAAAAATGAAATTGAAACACAAACACGTACTAAATATAGATGATCAGAAACTGACACATCTCAGTTTTGCGCTAGAGGAAATGATCAGGGAGCTGGACAGAAAAAGCAGTGAAGTAGGACACACAAAGAACTTCACAAAAACAAAATTAATGACCAATGAATCACAAGATGGCGGCACCATGGCCGAGTGGTTAGACTGCTCGCCTACCGCTTAGACAACCCGGGTTCGATCTCAGGGACCCACATGTGGTATTTGTGGTGTGCCAAGTTACATCTGGGTGGATTTTTCTGGGTTCTCCAGTTTCCCCCACCACTCATTCCACCAATTGCTCCATAATCACCTTTCCATTCATCGGTTTTGCCTACATTTCATATCATCCTCTTCCTCACTCTCACACCTGGTGTTTGACTGACCACCCACTTCCAGATCTTCATTCTGTCCAGTCCATAGATTTGTGTGCTCCCTGACAGGTGTCTGACCCTAGGCTGAGGCTTGTAAGTCCTACATAAGGGAGGGTAATCAGATAAAGAAGAAGAATCACAAGATCCTATCCAAATACGCCAATCATCACTAGAGTATGTACAGTAGTATATATACCTTGGACAATGCATCTCCCTAAACAAAGACACAGAGAATGAAATCAAATACAGAATAGGACTAGTATGGAACAAATTTTGGTCGCTTAAGTTCCTACTCACAGACAAGAGAAAAAAGCAAGTACAAAAGCAGAAATCCTAGACAAATGCATTGTGCCAACACTACTTCATGGCTGTCAGACATGGTCCCTGGCAGAAAAATTAAGAAAGCAACTACAGGCGTGTCTCAGGAGAGTGTTGCATAAGATCCTAAACGTTTTACTAAATGACTGAATCAGGAATGAGGAACTCAGAAGAAGGACAAAAATGCATGAAATAGTAGAAAGGATAGAAAACCTAAAATGGAAAGAGGTTGAACACGTATCAAGCATGGATCACCAGAAATGGATGCACACATCGCAATGTGGGACTTGCGAGAAGGATGAAGAAACGTGGGATCATATCGGCAGACTACTTTCGAACCAAATTGGGAAGTCAATGGTCAAGAGTCACAAGATACAGAGAAGTATGGAGATAGCTGGAGCCAAATAGGAATCACCAAGCACCAAACAGGGCAGAAACTCAGCGAACGAGTGCAAAAGTTGTGAAAAGTGCAGTGCAGAAGTGTCAAATAGGATTAAAAAAGGGAAAACAGTTCAGGAACACAACAAATCTCCCAAGGATTTACTCACCTTCGGAACTTATTTACAAGGTAGTCCCTATGTAAACAGGAGGCCTTTGCCCTTACAGGATGCCTGTAGGCTAAATTTATTTATTTATCCTGTGTCAGAATATGATACAATTACATTACTGACCATTGCTTAAGCTGAGCAAGTACATCCATGAAGTTCTGAAAAAACTGCAAATATTAATTATCCTATACATTGGGCATTTATGCAAAATCTCATTCAACAGAAGGATGCAGGAGGTTCAAATTATGCTGATATTATATATAGCTCAACTTCATAAAATTCTGCATCTATCGAGTTTGAGAAAGTACTCTTCAATTGCAAACAAAAATTAAATTTAAGGAAATAAATAAATAAGGTATTGAAGCAGGCAGCATAATGGGAACGTGTTCACAACACTTAAAATTCTGGATTTAGTCACTAATCTATACATTTTTTCTTTCTTATATATATATACAAGGTGTCCCAAAATTAAACCAACAAACTTTGGGAGCTGATAGATAACATTATTTTAAACACTTTTGGTTAAGGAAAGTTTTTGCTGCTTCGTTTAAGCTCTAGATGAGTTAATGTCATTAAGTACTGCCTGCCACCTAATTTAAGTATTTACGGCAAGACCAACAATGCAAATTGGTATTGCATTTATCTTAGTAAGGCACACAATCTTAATCCAAGAAACAAACACGGAACACATAAACAAAACACAAACATCTCATTGTTTACAGTTAATTACAACTATACTATTCAAAATTAGATCCACAAACTTTTCAACCAGAGAAATGGCTGGTGTCTTTGCAAGAGTATGGTAGAATAGGGCATGCCGATGCACTCTTTGTGTTTATCACAATGGGTGTGCGTTCCAACATTTGCTTTGAATAGTAGAGCTGTCATTAACTGTAAATAATGAGATGTTTGTATTTTGTTTGTCTTCTGTGTTTGTTTCCTGGATTAAGATTGTGTGTCTTACTAAGATGAATGCAATACTAATTTGCATTGTTGATTTTGTCGTAAATACTTAAACTGGGTGGCAGGCAGTACCTAATGACATCAACTTGTCTAGCGCTTAAACAAAGCACTGCAGCAAAAACTTTCCTTAACAAAAAGTGTTTCAAATAATATTACCTGTCAGCTCCCAAAGTTTGTCCTTCTGATTTTGGGACACTTTGTAATATAAGTATATATATATATATATACTAGATGTCCCAAAAAACACAGACAACGCTTAGTATATGTTGTATGGGTTGGTAAACTGATCAGTTTTCATATAGCAACCCATGTACTGAAATGCACAGTTTGGACACTGTTGTTAGCTAATGCTGGATTTCTGACAATGAAGTCATTAATCCTCTTGCTCTCCAATATTTTTCACTGATGGAAGAAGAGAGCAATAGCAGTAATAGTAACCGCTTTTTAGAGAGCACCATATTTTTATGTTTTGGTGGTCACATCGCTCTCTCACAACCCCCAGAATGTCTGGAGGACCACACCTGTCATTGGTTTACGGGTCTCACCGACCTGACCGGGAGAATTATCAAAATAAATTCACCGACCATATCCTCTGATTACCAATCACAGGACGTATTACATGCCATGACAGGACAGCATGTTAGGGGTAAGATTTTATAGAGAAATGGAGAGGTTGGAAAAATAAAGACTCCCTAGCCCTCAGGAACCCTAATAGCATCGGGGTCGGAAGAGAACAAGAGATGACCAAGGTAAGGTCAGATAGAAAAGTTACAGTGAGGAGCAAAACACCAGTAAGTGGAAGTAATGTTCTGCTCAGCTTGGGTACCTTGTGGTCGCTATTCACATATCCCCTAGACAGAGACCCCTGAGTAAAGTTTGGACACTAGAGAGCGTCAAAGTTTGAGAGTAAACAGTTGCGACAATTTGTTAACATTCATTTTGGTATATTAATACAGGATTTATTTCATTTTAGTGGTGTATTGGGATGAATGACCTGAGCATAATAACATTCCTGACAGACATATGGGCACACAGCTGCAGAAATGACTGACATGATCTCCAGCACACTTTTTGTAAATATGTGGAATCACCTCAATGTCCCATATCCAAACCAATGGATTGGTAGAGGTGGACCAGTTCTATGGCCAGCACAGTCCCCAGATCTGGCACCTCTTGATTATTTTCTGTAGAGTTGTATGAAGAGTTTGGTGTATGACACTCCTGCAACGTCAGTGAGGACCTTATGGATCAAGTCCATGGAGTAGTTAAAAATCTTCAAAGAAAACCACACGTATTGGGTCTGTGCACCACCAATAGGCTCTCCAATAACAAAGAGGGTATACAGTTTGAAGCCCATTGTAACGTAGACAGCTCATTGGATTTATTGATGAAGTGTGAATGTATATCCATCTCACACTTTGATGCGCTACAGCGTCCAAACTGCAAATTTCCGGACAGGCATCTCTGTTTGAAAACTGATATGTTTACTGTCCCGCACAACATACTAAGTATTGCCAGTGTATTTTTTGGGACATCCTGTATAAGTGTATGAAAATATGGTACTGTCTATATGTTTCATTGATTGTGCACTTCCTTTTGTAAACATTTTATGTAATACTAGCTGTACCCTGCCACACTTCGCTGTGGCACATTATGATTGCATGGTTGAGAAATTAGGAACAAAACAAAGCATACATTTCAAAAAAGCTTAATTTTGCAATACTTGTGGATATATAATATTTTTTTTTTTCCATTGTTTGCATAGATATAAAGGCTATCTGGTTTGCCGACATGGGAACACGCAACATACAGTTGTCCATGTGAGAAGCAATCCGCACCTAAATCTGACTTTACATTTTTGTAATACTTTTCCCATACCAGACGCGTTGGAAATATTGCACATGGAAGTCGCAATGGTTTGCATGTTCAGTGGTAACTTCCTCATCAAATGAAGCTGTTGGGTGCTGACATTCCCAATTGAATAAGAACTTTATTTGCAACAGTTAAGCACTTATCTTCAATATTTATCAAAGTTTTGTTGTAAATGCCTTCTGTAAATTCCATGGCCATATTGCCATTTTCTAGCCTACTCTATGCAAAATATCCTCGGCAATATGTGATCAATATCTTTCCCATAACCCTGTGGGAGATGAAGGGAAGCAAGAGGTCAATATAATTGCGAATAATGCACAAATTTGGTTTGGATGTGCAGTGTTGATTGAGTCATTAATACATATATCCCATTGTTGGTCACTTTCTGATAGTTCAAAGCTTGACACACACTGTGAAAAGTGGCATGTGTGATGCCGCCAACAATTTTCAATTCCTGGAAAGATCTAGGACCAGGCACATTAACCAACAGCATGCGAAGATAGAAACATTAATCTTGATTAGGATGCACTGTATAAAATCTCCCAATCGTATTTTCTCTGAAAATGCCAGGTTGACCATTGACTGGTTCCGCTCATCTGCCACAGGTATGTTATTGACACAAGAAATAGATAAAAACAATCTTTGAAGCAGGTTGTATATTGCGTCAAAATTTGAGCTAAATCGATGCAGAATTTTCTGAGTTTTTGAAGCGTACACAAACCAACATAACATTTTTATATACATGTATGTATGTATGTATGTATATATATAAATATATATAGATGTGTGTTTTTGTTCATATGAATTCATTTCAAACATGTAAATGAAATCTATATACCTACAGAAAATTTGCACTGGTTCAATTTAGTGCCATATACTAAACATTAATTATCCATTCAGGATATTGTTTTTCCGTACTCTATGGATCCTCAGTTAATCTAGATAATTAATATTCTATTATATAGGATTACACATTGCCAAAGTGCAATAATTCAAGCATTTGCATTTAAGTAAGATATTTTATTTATACTGTGGAAGAAAATATAAAGCACTTGATTTATTCCACATAACATAAGAATTAGTCCAGAAATAAGCAACCTGTGCTCTAAAGTAAGAACAAATTAGAAACTAAAAACTTCACTTATCTTAGTAATGTTGTTATTTTTTAGCAAAAGAATAACAACATTACTAAGATAAGTGAAGTTTTTAGTTTCTAATTTGTTCTTACTTTACAATCTTGTTGCTTCACTGTTAATAGCTTCAATTTTTCCTTATTTAACCTGTGCTCTATTGTGGTCTCATGGATTATACTATAAGTGATTCTTGTGCATTAAAATCAATTCAACAGTTATTTTCATTTAAAATATTTACACTGTATGTTGTTAAGTGAAGCTGTAATATCGCTTCCTAGTTATTACCTCGCCATTTGAAGCTGCAGTCGTTGGTGACGTGATGTTGTTGGTCACGTTGATGTGGTTTGGTGTGTTGTCTCCGGCTAGCTGAGCATTATCTCTTTATCTCGGGTTTGCGTGAGTGTAAAGGACAACCCAAGAACAACTTTGCAGATCATTTATTGCATCTTTAAATGTTTTCGGGAGTTATGCCGATTCTATATGTGTATCTGTAGAAGCATCTCAATCACATCGGCGCAGCACGAACTGCACGAACTCCCGTACTGCTCTCTGGTTGAGTACTGACTAGACGCTTCTCTCTTACCCACGCCAAGAAGACCGTTCGCTTCCAATTTGAATGTCATGACGTCATCCAAGAAAGCCTCGTATCCAAAATGTTATTTCCTTTTCCCGCAATTTAGAAATGTCCCTTTCTATTATAACATGTTCTTTTATGAATTTTGAATATATAATTACCTTTTTAGGATTAAACGATGTTTACTTTATATTTTATTAAATATATCGCGCGACTTTTAAGGTTGGTAGAACTGACTTTCGAACGTGTATTTTAAACTATGTGGTATGACGTCATGACTCGTTAATTTCAAACCAATAATGCGTTTATCTTACAAATTTAACGACTATCATTTACTCATATCTTGCTCACCTTACAACACTTGCTACTCTATTATCTATTTATGTTATTACTCAATATTTATCGCAAATCTCATATCCGGCAATTAAATTAAAACGTATCTTTTTCAAAAGCCCATTCAATCGGAAATCTAAATTTCGGTATCAAATGCCCCCATTTATGTTATTTTATTATTTCATAATAAAATAATGTAAATGTCTTGCCCGAAAGAAAAAAAAATTACTCCTGTATTTTGAATAATCGGCAACACTCCCATTATATACAATTTTCAATTACACTGTTTTTGAAATTGGTTATTAACACATTTTCTCATTAATCTTTTTAACATGACAAACAATTGTACACTTGACTAAACATTAATCCTTAAATACTAATTACAATATGTTATGGTTTCTTCTGTGAAGCTTCTATATAAAGGTTAAATTTCAAGAGTCTTTCTTTATACTTCCTTCTTTTAGTTCATGTTTGCTCACTTCGCTCTCACTATCACTTGCACTGTGATTTTTCACTTTTGTTATTGTAACACATATCTGTACTAGATCCTTTAAGCACTAAAATGTACATATATTTTTATATACATCCATTGCATTCTTTAGACAAGTTCTTTCTTTGTCTTTCTGTGATAACTATCTATACATCTAAATATTTTAACAAATGTTTACAAAGTAAATATTCTGTTTTCTCTCTATGCGGAGATGAACAATTTAACAATCTTTCTGAAGCTGTTATTGTGAGCTCTATACAACATATTTTTAAGCTCTTTGTAGTATATAGCAATTCACATTCTGCATTTTTCATGAATATGTAAGTACCTGACCAATGTATGATTTTCAAGTAAGCTAACATTTACATTTTATCTCCAAGCTGATTAGGCGCCAATATACCAATGACACTTCCAATTTTTCTTTTACATTAAATCAAGGTTCCAATGCACCACACGGTTTCTTGTATGGTCGAAGGAGTTGTTTATGCCATCTTCCCAGACATTTTTCATTTTTAACATCTTTTAATTCATAGGTATGATAACCAAATTTGGATATAATTTCTGCAGGACCTTTATATAACAATTCCATCCTTTTGTTCCTACCTCTCAAGGCACTTGATAACTTATGGTCTTTAACTAGTACCCAATCGCCTATCTTAGGTTCCCATTTATGTTTTCTACTCTTTTTCTTTAATTTTCGCTTCTCTGCCTTTTTCTTGATTCGTTCAAAAGCAATTTTCGCTCTTTCTTCTTCACTTAACTGAATGTCATTAATTTTCAGTGTTTTTGGTTCCCCTATCAATATTGGTTCTGGTTCAATTCCTAACATTAATTTTATTGGTGCAAACCCAGTAGTTACATTAATGGTGTGATTGATAATCTTTTCTATCAATGGACAATATTTTACCCAATCCTTGTGATTATGATGTGTAAGTACACGTAAATAAATTCCTATGTCTCGGAGGACACGTTCTGTTGGATTCCCTGATGGAAAGTATGATGAACAATAATTTAGTTTTCTCGAGTCTAATGTCACCCTAATCTTTCCATTGGCCTTAATTACAATACATAGGGGATTCACAAATTCTGAATTCGAAATCTCAATAACCTCATCTTCTCACATTGACTTTATAACTGCATCTACCTCTTCTCTTATTGTACTAGGGATAGCTCTCGCTTTATGTGTAAAAGATTTGATAGGTATCATCTCAAACGAATGAGTATAAATATTACATTTACCAGGTTTCTCAGAGAATACTTCTTTATTTCGGATTAATATTTCAAACAGTTTATCCCTCTGTTGTTCATTTAGTTGATCAGCCTGAGTTACTTTTTCCCTCAACAATTCTTCTAAGTCTTCACTACTCTCCCTATCATAGTACCTAGTTGCATCAGAAACCCTCAAATTGTCTATGAAATCATTTTTATCCCATTCTACATTTTCTTTATTATCGACTCTGTACTCTTTGACATTTACTTCAGTTAATTCCATAGCTCCTACTTTAACATATTCTACAAAGAATGTATCCCCTTGGATTTCTTCTTCCTCTTTTTCTCTTACAATAGTTTCTGAACTACTATCTTCCACAAAAGGCACTATAATGGTCTCATCTTCAACTTTCATTTCTAGAATCATGTTTTTAAAATTCACCACAGCTTCCCAGGCATAAAGACAATCACAACCTATTATAATATCTGTCACAAGTCTTCCTACAATCAGAAATAAAATTCCAAGTATTCTCCCATTTATTTCAATATTTATCATTGCTTGAAATTTTACTCTCTCTTTTCGTTTTCCCACAGCTAGCGAGCAATATATCCCATTAACTGGTAAAGACATTACTTTAAAGCCACTACTTTGTAAATTATCATAAAAATTTTGTGAGCATACTGTGCTATTTGATCCTGTATCGATAATTGCATTGTATTGTTTTCCATTTACTCCAATTTTGATTTTAGGTGGATCTCCTACTTTTTCGTTTTCGTCGTTTCTATTTTTCCATTCTCTTTTCTTTTGTATCATCATTTGCCTTCTAGGACTATTTATTTCCGAGTACTTATCACAATCATTACTAGGATACCCAGTTCTCACTGAAGGCGCGTTTGACCGGGTCTGGCGTTTCCCTGATTTTTAGGTATTGCTCCTGTACTATTTCCCGAATTGTTACTTCTGTTTTCCTGCATTAAATCGGGGTTACTTCCTACCATGTTTTTGACCGTGTTAATGGCCTCAACCATTTCTGCATTTTCGGGGGAATTTCGTCCACTAGAATACCTTTCTCCCTGTCTTGGTGACCTCGGTCTAAACTCATTATCTCCGTTTGTCCAATACCCATCATTTGAATTTCTACTATGTCCAAAATAACGTCCCCGTCTACCTCGATCAAATCTATTTGTATTCATATAATTCACCCTTATATTTCTTCCCCTTAGATTACCATTTCTATTTTGGTGATGCCCTTCCTGGTTATATCTACCTTGATTTTCCCACCGGAATGATTCCATCCTTGGTACTGGTCCTTTATATCTTTCCCTAATCTCACTTCTATTCTGATAATACTGTGCCCCTTGCCCGAAAGAATTTACAGTTTCTTTTTCTTCATATTTATTTCCAAATGCGTGTTTTGGCTTATTGACTTCTAAGGCTGATAATAATTCTATCATAGCTGCAATGCTATCGGGTCGGGCTATGATTAGGTAATGTTGAAGTGTTTCCGGAAAATGTGGAGTAACTATATTTATTAGATCTTTTTCATCCAAGGGAGGGTCCAACATCTTCGATTTTCTCGCTATTCTCATAAAATAGTTTACCATCGATTCCTCCGATCTAGGATTAAATTTTCCATTGCTTAATTCAACTCTTATATTAGCCTGCCTACTAGCTCCCCAATATCTGGTTAAAAAGATGTTCCTAAAGGTCCTGTAGTCATTATTGTTACCCATAGAAAGGCCTAGCCAATTAGCAGCATTACCCTTTAGGCATTTTCTTACTATTACCATCTTGTACTCCTCTGGTATACGTTTCACCGTGAAGTACTCTTGTAACCCTTCTAAAAAGGCTTTAGGATCATCTGAATCTTCATTTTCAAAAACTGGAGGTGTCATTTCATTTAAGACATGGTTAGGCCAATGTAAATTTGAATTGTCACCTATCCCTGAGCTATTTCCGAGATCAGAATGGGAATTACTGTTACCCCTATTTTGCATCGAAATGTCAGCTGATACACCTGGTATTGCCTCGTTTCTTGCAACTTCATTACTAAGATTGTTGTGATTACATGCATTTTCATTTAATTTCAAATTTTCTAAGGCCTCTTTTACCTGCGTAATTTCTGTTACTACTCCTTTTATTTGGTCTGTAACATCCTCCAAATTTCTAGCCTGCCTTTCACTTTCTACATCAGATCTTTCTATTCTAACTTTACACCCCTGTAACTCTTCTCTAATTTCTTCCCTGTCTTTATCTAACCTTTGTACTACCTCTTCCCTTTGTTTGTCTAAACTATATGTTACTCTTTCCCTTTCTTTATCTAATTTTTCACTAACTTGTTGACCTAATTTCTTTTCAGAATTCTTTACTTCTTGCCTTATTGTCTCTAATTCTCCCTTAACCTGTTCTCTATTTTCTTTTACTTCACTACTGACTTTATTAATTTCCTCCCTAACTTCTTCCCTAAAGGTTTCGAAAACTCTCCTCTGATTCTCCAATTGCATTCCCAATTCCTGTTGTCCCTTTTCTAATTTCTTTCCTAACTCTCTACTAGTTTCGTCTATCTTACTCATCTTTTGGCTTAACTCTGTTCTTAATTCTTTACTATTTTCATCTATCTTTTGACTTAACTCTGTTCTTAATTCTTTACTATTTTCATCTATCTTTTGACTTAACTCTGTACTCATCTTTTGACTTAACTCTTTACTATTTTCATCTATCTTTTGACTTAAATCTGTACTCATCTTTTTCATTATCGTTTGAAACATATTCTCTATTTCTGACATAAATGCTGGCCTTTCTGAATTACTACTAAACATTTCTGCACTACCTCTAGGTGTTTCTCTAACGTTCTGATCTTCTAATTCTTGGCATATTCTGCTACCAATTACATTCCGATTAAATTCTTCCATCCTACTTATACTTTCCTGAATTTCCTGACTATCAAAACCTCTAAACTCACTATCACTGTCTTCCATTTCTAAGCTATCTACATGTGTTTTTCTACTCACCAAAATTTTCAATATTTTCACTATTTCACTTTAACTGCACTTAAACTTGTTCACTACACGTTTCACAGATGTTGACGCGCTGGGCACCTTCTTGTCTGCTGGTTCGATGCTGGCTCGGTCGTCTTGGGGGTTTGGTCCATTCTTTCGGCGCCCCACGTTGGGCGCCAATTTGAAGCTGTAATATCGCTTCCTAGTTATTACCTCGCCATTTGAAGCTGCAGTCGTTGGTGACGTGATGTTGTTGGTCACGTTGATGTGGTTTGGTGTGTTGTCTCCGGCTAGCTGAGCATTATCTCTTTATCTCGGGTTTGCGTGAGTGTAAAGGACAACCCAAGAACAACTTTGCAGATCATTTATTGCATCTTTAAATGTTTTCGGGAGTTATGCCGATTCTATATGTGTATCTGTAGAAGCATCTCAATCACATCGGCGCAGCACGAACTGCACGAACTCCCGTACTGCTCTCTGGTTGAGTACTGACTAGACGCTTCTCTCTTACCCACGCCAAGAAGACCGTTCGCTTCCAATTTGAATGTCATGACGTCATCCAAGAAAGCCTCGTATCCAAAATGTTATTTCCTTTTCCCGCAATTTAGAAATGTCCCTTTCTATTATAACATGTTCTTTTATGAATTTTGAATATATAATTACCTTTTTAGGATTAAACGATGTTTACTTTATATTTTATTAAATATATCGCGCGACTTTTAAGGTTGGTAGAACTGACTTTCGAACGTGTATTTTAAACTATGTGGTATGACGTCATGACTCGTTAATTTCAAACCAATAATGCGTTTATCTTACAAATTTAACGACTATCATTTACTCATATCTTGCTCACCTTACAACACTTGCTACTCTATTATCTATTTATGTTATTACTCAATATTTATCGCAAATCTCATATCCGGCAATTAAATTAAAACGTATCTTTTTCAAAAGCCCATTCAATCGGAAATCTAAATTTCGGTATCATAAGAATAAAGTACCTAATAGAAGTAAAACATCAAATAAAATTCAGAACGCGCTGTAGTTCTCTTTATTGCATGTTTGTCTGCCACAATGTTCACAATCATATTAATATAAAGTTGTGGAACAGCATGTTTTCCTCAGAGAGCAGCCCCGTGTTTTGTCGGAGGAAGAATCAGAGCTGCTTTGGTGGATTCCTATAGAGTTCTTGACTCCAGATAAACTTGACCTCAGTCCTGCAGCATGGCAACCAGTAGATTGGATGCAAGAGGAGAAATATCTTAATTTATCTGGTCTTCCAGACCCTAGCAATTTCATCATAATCAATCCTACAGATTCAGGTAAATAAAATATTTAATGACTATAATTAATGTTATCATATTAACAATATTATATGAGGCACAAGTAATAAATTCTGAGACTAATACCATGATGGCAAATAAAATGACATGAAGTTTGGTTGATATATCTCAATAGCCCTTTTGGGTAGCTATATACAATCCCAGGTCCTGTCATTTTTGGAACACAACCCAGAAGACATGCTGTTGAATCTCTTCCAGCATCTACTGTTATTTCCATTGGATTTCATCCACAGTATCAAAAGTGCAACCCTTCAGCTTCAACTTCATTTTGGGTCGAAAAGAAAGTTGCAGGTGGTCTAAGCTGGCAAATAATGTCAGGAGATGAGGAGTGACAATTATCATAATACAGGTGCAAAACATTGTGGGTTTTCTGTGAATCGGGGCTTTGTAATAATGGAGGATCCATTTTTTCTTGGTCAGAGTTCTGGTTCTTTGCACCAAATGCCCTATTTCAGGCATTGCAAAATATTGAAGTGAAATATGGTATTTACAGTTTTATTTGTGGAGATGTACAATCTGGTACCTATTTGTCAAAACATTTTTCTTTGTATGCTTAGAAATATTGCACATGAATTTTTAGCCTAGCCCGTCATTATTTTCAGGACGTTCTGCAATTGTTGAAATATGAATGCCATTAAATATTGCTTAACTCATTGTTTCATTGTTGAAAGATCTTCTTGAGCTTCAGTTATTGATTTTTCAAGTTTCTTATAGTGTGATATTCATTGTTTGCTCATTTTAAATGCATGTGTCCATATGTTTCAGAAACATATATATCACTATGTTGGAAAGTTCAATCAGACAGCATTAATCTTTAGTGCTGTATCTCACAAAGATAGTTAACCTACAATGTGTTCATGTCAATAACTTGATCCATTTGCTCACCATAGTTACAGCTTTCAAATTTAATCATTGCACCTCATATTGAAGCATTTTTAGAGGTATCTTAGTAGAGTTACTTTGAGATTTAATTCTGTAAAAATATTGTGTTGAAAACAAACTTAATTATTGAAACTGAAGGTAGCAGGTTTTACTTTCTCTACTAATATAACAAGTAGAGGAAATATTGTATTCCACCTAAAAATTTGATGTCAATATTTCCCTGGAAATATATGTTTTGAGACCCCTGAATCCAAAAAAAAGCATTTTTAGAAAAAGGTGTGTGTGTGCGTGTGCGTGCGTGTGTGTGTGCGTGCGTGCGTGAGTGTGTGTAGCTGCCTGTGGGTAGTATAACTCAAAAACGAAAAGTTGATTAAAAACTAAAGTTGGTATTTAAGTTTAATATCTTTTAAGGATGCAACACAAAGATTTTGAAGAAAATTCCTTCACCTTAAAATTCCCTTTGCATGGAACATTTTTTAAAATTTTGATTTCCTCTAAAATGGCTCTAATGATTTTGATTGTGACAAATGAAATGTATATTTTGAATTTTCTGTCTAGAGCCATAGTCCTGTTTACTCTTGAGGACTTTTGAATAACTTGTAAATCGTAAGAGATAAACCAAATCTTGCTATACAAAAAATGTAGATCTCATTAAAGCATACAATTTATGTTCAAATGATTGTTTTTGTGGAGTAAACCATTTTGGAGATACTCCTTGTTATTTGTGAGAGCTTTCCAATACTTATACTTTTCTCAAATGGAAGGCGTAATTCACTTTTTTATATCTTAGCTGTGCAAGGAGAATGGCACTTCATAGCCTTCATATAGCAACCAGCTTTAAAAGATTTGAGTATCGCTCAAAGCCGTAAGGCCATAACAGTGCAATTGATTTTCATGATAGTGTTATAAGGAATTAGTAATTATTTATATTACTTGGTGACACATATACATATTTCTTGTTCACCTAAGTTTAGAAGATATATACTAGTTTGTGGAAATATTAGTACTAATATTTTTATATCCAGGCGTAATTAATTATGATTTATTGAAATGTATACATAGTGAAAAACAGCAACTACTAAAACTCTATAATCTATCCTGGAAAACCACTGTACCTGTCGACTGGTGAAAAGCAATAATTGTGCCACTCTTGAAGAAAGATAAAACAGCATCAGAAATAAAAAAGATCTGATGTGTTGCACTCACATGACTTTCTCTACTCTTGTACTAACCATTCTAACAAACTGTTATTCCAGGTTAGTTAAGATAAACATTCGTACAAATTATCTTACTGCATATCTGCATACTGCATACTGCATACTGCATATCTTAGGGAGATATTAGAATGCAGAAGGCTTTGTGCGACAGTCAAATATTTTTGACCTTTGAGATTCTGTTCTCTTTGCATGATTAACATATAAAAAAATGAACAACGTTGTTGCATTTCGCTAAAGTTCTAAGTTTTCCGAAACTCACACACATAACAAGGAATATCTCCGAAATAGTTCACCCTACAAGAAAATTTATTGAGACATAAATAAAATTGTTGTTTGCTAATGCTGGATTTCTGACAATGAGGTCATTAATCCTCTTGCTCTCCAATATTTTTCACTGATGATATTGAAGAGAGCAATAGCAGTAATAGTAACCGCTTTTTAGAGAGCACCATATTTTTATGTTTTGTATTGGGTGGAATACAATACTTCCCCTACTTACCAGTAGAGAAAGTAATTATAGACCAATAACTCTTACTAGCATAATAGCAAAAGTGATGGAAAGAATGTGCCAAACAGGTTAAATTGGTTTTTAGAATCACAGAATTTA
Organism: Tenodera sinensis; assembly: GCA_030765045.1. Classification (NCBI taxonomy): domain Eukaryota; kingdom Metazoa; phylum Arthropoda; class Insecta; order Mantodea; family Mantidae; genus Tenodera; species Tenodera sinensis. The sequence continues at coordinate 148,545,772 of CM060961.1, read as the reverse complement.
ATTTCCCCATGTCAGGCTGGATTCAGAGAGCTCTACTCTACAAATGAACAAATCTTACGTCTCAGTCAAGAAACCAAAGACTCTTTCAGTAGAAAAGAAGGTAATGTATCAGTTTTTATTGATTTTCAAAGTGCATATGATTCTGTATGCAAAACAAGACTACTAAAGAAAGTAGAACAAATAGAGATACAAGGTCCAATGTTTTCATGGCTATATAATTTCCTAACTCAATGCTTTATTGCTATCAGATATGGAAGGAACATATCAAAATATAAACAGGTACACCGTGGCTTACCACAAGGCGCAGTACTCAGCACAACATCTTTTAATATATTTATTAACGATCTGCCACAAGAAATACAAGAATCAGGTACGAAGTGTGCACTATTTGCCAATGACTTAGTATTGTAGACTTCAAAACCAAAAAAAAAAAGTACAGAACTAGAAAAAACTGCAACAAACCTTAACCAACTTACAAAAGTGGACAAAAGAAAATTTAATGACTGTTAATACAACAGAATCAAACTACAAAATCTTACACATACACTAAAGACTCAGGAGAGCTTTCTTTCCAAAATTCGAGACATCAAGAAGAATGTAGACCTTCCTAAATCAAAGGAAAATGTCATATATAAAGTCAATCCGACACAAACATTAGACATCACATATTATTTACACCTGACAGAAGAAGTTAAGAAAAGTGATACTCCAACTAGTGTTCTAAAATTATTGCAATCTATACTAGATTTCTGGAACATGAATGGCTTCATATTTGTACTGATGGATCACAGATATCAAACTGAGATAGAGCAGGGGCTGGAGTCACTTGTCACCTCTTTTCCTATTAAAAATCTTTAAGTTATGGATCTACAAACTTTGATGGAGAAATTGAAGCAATTTGAATGGCCCTACAAAATCTTTTGTATAGAATCTCACATTTTCATCAGGCAGTTATTCTCTCAGATTCTAGGGTGACAATTATAGCAATTACTTCCAAGTTGTCACAAAAAAACCAAACAATTTTAGAATGTTGGAAAATCCTTACCCATCTAACAGCACTTCAAAAACACCTAGTCTTCCAATGGATACCAGCTCACTGTGGACTGAGTGGTAATGACAAAGCTGATTTTCTTGCAAAAAAGGGTACCAGCAGTATGCAGAAATCTATAGTTAATTTACTATTTTATGCACCTAAAAGATTAGTCAACTCTGAATTCAAAAAAATTATTGCAAAATAGTGCTATGAAAAATCAAAGAATGAAAAATGAAAACTACCAAACATTCAAACAGTAATTCCTGAGTATCCTCAAAAATGGCAGTTGCAACCTTCAGGTTGATTACGGGAAATGATGGTCTGGCAAAACATTTAAACAGAATTGTGATATATTCTTCACCACTCTATCCTCTACGTGAACTGCAAGAGGAAATGGACCAAGACCACCTTAAAATATGCCTGGCCACTTCTAGCGTGAGTGAGTTACAAGTGAGTTACAAGAAATTGAACTGAACACTGCAAGCTGCAATCGTCATTGCTGACTCAGAATTGCTGGAGTTGTGACCCTGAATGCCAACCCAACTGATGAACCTGAGAATTGTTCATTGTTTAATTTACTTGCTATATGATACATTTGCTTACTCACAGCTCACACTCATAGCCCGTGCAGTCTGCATCAAAAGTGTTCCATGTCTTCTTGTATTTTAAGAGCATTAATAGCAAATACAGTAAAAAGAAAAAATATTTCCCTGCCAGGGAAGGAAATTTTCTTTGACAAGCCAGCATAATTATTTGATGAGAGGGGAAATTCCCCCATTCCCCCCAGTAATTTGAACTCTGCTCATCATCATTACTTATAAACTTCTGTGCCAATATTTTTCACAAAACTCAGCAATAAAGTGAAGCATTTAATTTAATTTTACATTTTGCTGGATTATATTCTCCTTCAAGGATTATGGAATAAGTTGGTTATAGTTTTATTGTGTGTATACATGCATAAATAATGTCTTTGGAAACTAAATTCACAGAATTTAATCATTTAAACTGTTTCTAATTACATTATAAATAACAAAACAAGAGTTTAGTAACTAATTATTAGTTCCATTGAACATATCATGGCTTGCTACAGAGAATAACTTTTCATATTACTTTGGCATAATACTACCAGAAGGTTCCCAACCTCTGTGCTTTATGAGTATCTTTACTGTGTAAGACTTTAAAAAGAGAATGTTTGTTAACAAGGAATGTTCCTGGTCAACTATGATCATCATAATTGGGAGCTTTTGGTAGAATTCCTGCAGCGGCAATCAGATGGGTCACCATTGCTACCAGTGGCTACAAGAATTAAGCTGCTTCATGATGCCTGGTTGTTAGCATTGGGAGAAGAACTAGAATTTGGAACAGCACTGGATATGAGCTTATTTCTTGCTAATGAGACAGAACCTGCAGTGTGGGACACATTCTTTACTGTTATAGAACAAGTTAGCTGGCATATTCGTGGAACTTCCATTTACCGTCATTTTAATGTAAGTATAATATTAAGAATTAGTTGTTCTATCTAAGTGTTAGTTTATAAATAATGCAATTTAGACAAAAAGTAGAAGTTGTTGTTGTTGTTGTTGTTTTCTAGTGCCTTGCATCTGGCAATGAAGCCATTAGCATTCGTGCTTTCCAATACTTTTGAAATGTAGTTTCTTCTGATCTTAATGCTTCACAGGTCTTCAAGTGGTCTTCATTCATTTCTGCTGGATCGTTACACAGGACACATATTGGTGAGGCTGAGATACCTATTCTGTAGAGATGACTTGCTAAGCAGTCGTGATTTCTCAATAGTCGGAAGGCTGCAACCGCTGTTTTCCTTGGTCTCTGGGAGATTATATCTGGGTTGGAAAGTAGTGTAATCCATTTTTTATCTTTGGCATTTGTTTCTATTTCTTGTAGGTATGAATGAGAAAATTTTTTAATGATCAAGCATTTTATTGAGGAATATGAGAAATTGAATTTAGACTTTTGTTTTATTGTTGTGCCTTTCTTTGCAAGTGAGTCTGCAGCTTCGTTCCCCATGACTCCACGTGTGCTGGAATCAATTGGAGATGAACAGTCTTATTAACTTTTTGGAGTTGTGTTAACATTTTGTAGCATTCTCTAATTTTTGTTGACTTCTTTGTAGTATTTGAACATATTCCCTGAATTGCAGCTTTAGAATCCGAAAGAATTACTGCCTTGTTAAATTTCTTTAAGGGAAGATTTAATAATTGTCGGAGAGCAATGTGTATAGCCTCTATTTCTCCATCATAATTTGTTGTGTCTCTGCCAACAGAATGATAAAAGGAAAAATGTGAACACGTAACTCCAGCTCCAGTAAGGTTTTCTGTGGAGGATCCATCAGTATATATGTGCAGCCATTCTTCTGTGGGATACCTAGTATTGATTGTTTCCAGAGCTAGAAGTTTTTGTATTTCTTTTGGTGTGTCTGATTTACTTATTTCCTCTATTTCTTCCAAATTGAAGGTAGGTTGCAATAATTCCAATGGATTTTCTCTTATAAGTAGATTTTCTCTGGTGTTAGGAATGTTCAATTTGGATTTAATCTGTGTTACGTTTTCTAGGAAACTACTATGAGTTTTAAGGATTGAAGGGGGGAGGTTCTCTTCTGTCCATTTAGAGTTTGGCAGTCGTAACATTTTCTCGTGTTGGAGCAATGCTTGTTCTTCTATTTTTGTTGTTATTGATGGGGTCCGTGTTAAGGCAAGCATGGCATCAATAGGTGTGGATTTAACTGTTCCAGTGATTAGGCGAAGAGCCTGATTTTGTATTTGTTCAAGTTTATTGATGTTAGCATTTGCTGCTGTTATTAAAGCTTCAGAACAGTACAAGAGGTTTGGTTTAACATAAAAAAAAAAGTAGAAGTCATATGGAAGAAAATATGTTATGGACTTTAAATGGGTGAAGTAGCCCAGAAAATATGCAATACAACTTGGAAACTATTTTTTTGTGCTTTGTTCCTTGTAATGGAGAACTTATTTCTGAAGATTTCAAAAGTATTTAGTGCTCCAGCTGTAAAATCATATTTTTTCACATATATCAAGCAATGTTATATCTTACATACATTAGTCTCTTCACTGCTTCACTTGCCTTTTTAATTAAAATTTAAACACAAAACATGTTTTGCAATTACTCAATTCCATCAATATCTGCTTCCTCTAAGTTTGTAAGTTGTTGATGTTATGTCATTAAGATAATCACTAGGTGACAGATTGTTTGCTGCGCTATTGCCATTTACTGAAATTAGAACAAATTTGTTTATAGAAGTGCTTGGCAAAATTCTTTAAATGATCTCAATTCTTTATAAAAATATTTACTCCCAAATCATTTTTATAGGTTCATTTAATTGCTTTAATAACTCATGATTAAATCACCAAAAATTATCTGCTGTTGTCTATTTTTGTTCACTATTATTAAGTTCAGTTTTGATTTATTCTTTCTAGTCATTTCCAAAATGGCAAAGTTAAAGAATAGAAACTGAACAGGATGGCTCAGATGGTAATGTCTGTGGCCCACATTCAGGAGGTCATAGTGCCATCCCGTGTTTGACCTTCTTGACCCAAGACCTTTTCAGAGGTTTCCCAGGGTCACCAGGCGAATGCTGGGAAGGATTTTCATATCCTCCGAATTTCTTGTTCCTCCATTTCATTACATAAATCACTTAATTTCTCCTTCATCCCATTAGGTTTCCTTCAGGACTGGAAGTGTTGGTGACCATTGCCGCAGCAGCAGCATGACAGGGGGAACATATGGATCTGTAAATCTCATTCCCAGGATTAGAAAGCGAGCCGCTGGTTTACAGGCCCTCTATTGGATGGTACAAACTTGAGGGGGGAGCGGAGCTAAGCCAGCCTTTGCTGGGTGCTTCTAACTGGGAAGATGAAGAGACCCTGCCACCTGCTCTGTCATGGCAACATTCCGGCCCTCGTTAGGATCCATTTGCCTCATCCATTCTCCTGGGGGTTGCTCCATCAGGGGCAAAGGTGCAAAAGATCACCTTTCAATTGAGGTACTAAGTTCTCCTCCACAAGTTGTCATTGAGTCATAAAGAGAAGAAAAAGGTCTTTACAATACAACCATAAATTTGTTATGTGTAACTGGAATTCACTACCTTTTCTATCATAAGTATGTGTCAATGATTGATTCCTCTAGCTTTCAATGTGTCTGTGAAATTTGCAGTATGTGGTGTGATTGTAACTCATTCAGCTAATAAGTGATAAAAGTGTGCTGTGAGTCTGTTAGATTGTTACACAAAACTTAAGATTAAAGCTACACTAAGTGATGTTTTTTCTTGAACTGCAGTCATATACTCATATTACTTGCAATTGATTTCAGGGTAATGTTATTAGCTTTCATTTAACCTATAAGCATTTTATTTTTAAGCGAAAACAATTTATATGCATTTTCTAAATACATAAGCCAGACATTTCCATATTGACAAAGTTCAAACAACAAACAAACAAATCAATGTTTTGCATGAATTTATAATGTATATCCAAAATGTTGTTGGAATCAACCACAGTGAAGCAATTTATAAAAGGCACTTAATGAAAGATGGAGTGTACTTGATTGCTCTTAATAGCCTACTTCATCTATTTATTATGCAGAACATGTATCATGAGCATGAACTCACATCATCAACTCCTGTTGACTGACAGATCAACTGTCAAGTCATTTGGTTGTTGAAAGCCTAGGACGTCCTGTGGTGGCCCATTGGCAAACCTAAATGAGTTGTCTGTTGCTGGCAATTCAAAGTTGATTACCCAGTTCTCAAATTTATTTATGTAGATCTCCCATATGTACTTCAAGTTCTGTGGATTTCTGGGCTGGCTTCAGCAGCTTTATGTTGATTCTGAGTCCAGAAGTGTGCAGAAACTGCAGATTTTTTGGTCCAGTGATGAATGCAGATGCTTTCCTGTGGGGAGACATCAAGCTAGATGAGGTGGAGGGAATGTGACATGCTGATCTCTCACCTGCCTATTGTAGTTTCCAAACTTTTGTATATACTGGCTACTGGCACAATTAAAACTTTTCAAAACAATGATAGCAGGGGAAACTGGAGAACCCAGAGGAAACCTGCCCCAGTGCCGCTTCGTCCACCACAAATCCCACACGTGCTACCTGGGATTGTACCCGGGCCACTTTGGTAAAATACAGGCTTATTATATTACGCAGCATCCTACATTATTTTTACTCTTAATGTTATATAAATTTACAAATAGATATGAATATATATATGGGGGGGATTTTCTCGCCTGGGCCATTCCTGGATTTGGTCTGTTTGAATTTGATGTCAATGTTTCTGAATTGGGTGCCTATGTTCATTTTAGCTTTTCCAATGTAAATCATTTTGTAATTTTTGCATTGGATTCAGTAGAATCCTGGCTTTTCTCCTGGGGTATGGGATCAGATTTTCTTGATTTTATGAGGTTCTTGATGCTGTTATTTTTGTAAGGTGCCAGACTGATGTTAAGGTTCTTGAAAATTTTCTGAAATTTATGGAAGAGGTGTGGATAGTATGTAAGTTTTCCTTAGCTGATCTTTTCTGCTATGTATGAAAATGTTGCAACTTGTTTGGTGTTTTTGTCTTTTAAATTTCAAAATTTTTGTATCTACCATTTATTGGCTGATCCATTCTGTTCCACAGATTTAATGATGTGTTGGTAATCCTTGTTGTATTCAGTTTTGTTGAGGGAGGTTGATTAAAGCCGGTGAGACCTAACCTGTCACTTGGCAGCTAGCTGATTCACTCACCTGAACACAATGAGGCCAGCCTTATCTTGTCCAATCGACTAATCATTGTGCAATGTGTTTGTAACACGATTGGATGGGATAGGGCTACCTCGCTCACAGGTGAGTGACTCGCTAGCTGTCAAGTGACAGGTGTAGTCTATAAGGCATGCTACTGAATGCTGCTTCTCTGTGTGCTTTATGTTTGTAACTGTGTATACACAAATAAGCAGCATTAAAATTATTATTTATTTATGCCAACAAACTTCCTGTTGGTGTTTTTAAACACATAAGCTGTGTCTGGGCAATGTTTGAGAGGTAGAACTGGAACTTAAAAATTCAATGCCACAGCTGGGATTTGAACCACAGGCCCTCCACTTATTAGGTGGGTGCTCTAACCATTAAGCTACTGTGACAATCTGCCAGAATGGCATTGAATTCTCAAACCAGTTCATATATCTCCTGGTAAAACACAAAGGCAGTCTCACATCAGAGACAATTACCCCAATGGTGACTTACTATCGCAAGTACTTTTATATCCAGGGATTAAATAACCTTCAGATGGTAATTATTATTTATTTATGCCAACAAACTGACTGTTGGTGTTTTTAAACACACAAGCCATGTTTCAAATCCCAGGTGTGGCATTGAATTTTTAAGTTCCAGTTCTACCTCTCAAGCATTAAAATGTTTTGTAAAAGAACATATTTCCTAACTTAATGTGTTATGGTTGTCATAGGAGTATCTTCAACAGCTTTTAGCTCCTATGTACCAAAGGCTGCAACACATGGATGGATATGAAATGAATTCAGAGTTTCTCTTCAATGCTCGTGCACTGCTTTGTGGCACCGGTTATGAACCATGTATTGCAGAGATGCAAGAAGCACTTGCTAAGATACTACCAACTGCTGCCCCAATTGAAGATAGCAATTACATGTACAATGAGACAGAGTAAGTTTTGTGCCTGTGTTTACTTATTTGCTTGGAATTATTATAGCTTTAACTCTTGCATATGTTACCATTGTTTTGAAATAGTTGATTTAATGGTTTGAGCTTGGCATTTGCCTATTGGTCTTCTTTGTTCCTTTGTTTGGAATCTGGATTTGGATTTATATAAGTATATAAACATGTTTTATGCTTACTGCAGCAAAGTATACCTATAATTGCCTATTTTTATAGTGTGTGGATTTTCATAGCTTAAGGCCAAATTATGGCTTTTTTTGTAATGAAAACTTGTAGTCAAGGGTTTTAAGTATCATAATTTAATCATTTTTGTTATTGATGATTACTTATTAATATTATTTATTAATGTGATGTTAACCTTAGTACTGCAATTAACAATAGTATTTTATACTCTTAGCCAATAATCCATTGTTGACAACATGCCTGAGGAAGTCTGTAATACCAGCATTTCTTTTCTAGGGTCAGCAGTTTCATGCTTTCATATAATAATAGAATAGTGGTTACTTAGTACATTAAAACATATGGTAAATGATCAACCATTATTAAAAAAATCATTGATTTACAATTGAGAAATTGATCATTTTAGCATTAACTCATTGCTTTGTTATTAATAAGATGATTTTATTGTTCCTACATCTCTCATGGGCAAAAATGCTATACTGAGACTAAAAGGATAGATTTACTTAATTGAAAATGCAATAATAGTTTGTTCAACAACAATGCATGACAGGCTCAAAAATAATTATAACCATCTTGGGAATGCAAAACCTACCCAACAACTGATAACAAGGTTTGCCATAAAAATATACAGTAACTGAAGAGCATAAGTTTAAAGAAATAATATTTATAGTTTACACTTTATTAAGAAAATAGTGGTTACTTAGTACAATAAAACATACGGTTAATAATCAACCATAAAAAAAACAGAAACATTGATTTATAATTGAGGAATTGATCATTTTAGCATTAATTCATCGCTTTGTTCATTAATAAGATGACTTTATTGTTTCTACATCCCTCATGGCAAAACTGCTATACTGAGACTAAAAGGCTAGATTTATTTAATTGGAAATGCAACAATAGCTTGTTCAACAACAATGCATAACAGACTCAAAAATAATTATAACCATCTTGGGAATGCAAAACCTACCCAACAACTGATAACAAGGTTTGCCATAAAAAATATACAGTAACTGAAGAGCATAAGTTTAAAGAAATAATGTTTATAGTTTACACTTTATTAAGAGAATAGTGGAATTTAATAAATGAAACTGAGCAGGATGGCTCAGGTGGTAACGTCTGTGGCCCGCATTTGGGAGGTCACAGGTTCGATTGCCATGGCTGCACACTTGACATGGGTTTTTCTGCAGTTTCCCCATGTCACTTAAGCAAATGCTGAGGTGCATTATTTCATACTATGGTTTCCTTTCCATCATTTTCCTCTATACCATTTGTAGTGTAGTGTAGTGTCGACAGTGTAGTGTCGACAGTGCCGGGCAAATGGAGTGGATGACTGCACATGGTAACTGCTGTTCTTGGCCTTGGAATTCCATGTGTCTCTGTGGCCTGTCTACTGTGACCCTGATGGCACCTTCGGTTCCCTCATTTCATTCTTGTCTCCTGGGGATGGTAGCCATAATAGATCTATGTAGGTCACAATGAGCAAGGTATACCCTCTATGGCTTTACCCTTTTTACCCTTTAATAAATTAATGTATGGCATATGGCTATTTTATATTTCTATACTGTTTCATTATGCCAAAATGTGTTTTTAAGCGTTAAATACATAAATGCTTGTGCCTACTTAAATCCTTACTGATTGGGCCTAGGTAAGCGCCTATTTTGAATTTGTTCAGAGCATGCTTGCCTGCTTATTTTAAGCCTCTCAGCACCTGTTGCACTTAGCTCTCATAATCATCTTTATTCACCATTAGGCTTACAATAAGCAATGGATTTCGTCAGCCAGAAGGAGTATTTACAAATGTATTTACTAATACAGAATGTTTACAAATTTATGTACATAAAGATTTAAGGATCATTGCAGGTTTTACACACAAATTGACATTATGTAATCATTGTAACAATTATTTACATTATTTACTAAATAGCTTTCCAAGTGATACAGATTACTAAATTTGCTTAGTAATAATAATAATAATAATAATAATAATAATAATAATAATAATAATAATAATAATAATAATAATAATAATGATAATGATAATGATAATGATAATGATAGTGATAGTGATAGTGACAGTGACAGTGACAGTGACAGTGACAGTGACAGTGACAGTGACAGTGACAGTGACAGTGACAGTGACAGTGACAGTGACAGTGACAGTGACAGTGACAGTGACAGTGACAGTGACAGTGACAGTGACAGTGACAGTGACAGTGACAGTGACAGTGACAGTGACAGTGACAGTGACAGTGACAGTGACAGTGACAGTGACAGTGACAGTGACAGTGACAGTGACAGTGACAGTGACAGTGACACTGACACTGACACTGACACTGACACTGACACTGACACTGACACTGACACTAACACTGACACTAACACTAACACTAACAGTAACAGTAACAATAACATTAATAATAATAACAACAATAATAATAATAATAATAATAATAATAATAATAATAATAATAATAATAATAATGGTGATGATGATGATGATGATGATGATGATGATGATGATGATGATAACAACAGGTGGGTGCTCTAACCATTGAGCTACTGTGACAAACTGTGGCATTGAATTTTTAAGTTCCAGTTCTACCTCTCAAACATTGCCCACACACGGATTGTGTGTTTAAAAACACCAACAGTAAGTTTGTTAGCATAAATAAATAACAATTACCATCTGAAGGTTATTTAATCCTGGGACATTAAGTACTTGCAATAGTAAGTCACCATTGGGGTAATTGTCTCTGATGTGAGACTGCCTTGGTGGTTTACCGGGAGAAATACGAACTGGTTTGAGAATTCAATGCCATTCTGGCAGTTTGTCACAGTAGCTCAATGGTTAGAGCACCCGCCTGGTAAGCGGAAGGTCTGTGGTTCAAATCCCAGCTGTGGCATTGAATTTTTAAGTTCCAGTTCTACCTCTCAAAGGTACTAGTATATTTTAGGTTAAATTTACATAAATTCACTAGCATCAATATTGTATTCCAAGTATTCTTGAAGAGAGTAAAATGACGTTTGTTTAAACCAGTTTTAACTTTTTAAGAAATCTGTTTTGTGGAAGTTCTTTTACTTCCAAAGGAAGCTTGTTAAATAATTTTAACTGTTGACAGCAGTGACTATTTATGGTCTTGTTCAGTCAATTGTGGGGCGTATCTAAATCATGTTTGCACATTGTATTGTAATTATGAACTGAGAAGCAATTTATGAGTAAGTTTTGGTTTTCTTTAACATGAATGATATTAGTGTATATATATACATTGAGGGTAATGCCATTTTGTCAAGGTCTATAGAATTGGGCTTACATTTATGCTGTTCTCCTAATCCTAACATTAGTCTAAGAGTTTTCTTCTGCCATATAAGGCAGAATTGATTTTGAAGTAGACAATTACCCCAAAGTATAACCCTATACAGTATATGCGAATGAAATAAGATATAATAAGACATGATCATCATATCTTGACTTATGCATTTCCTCTAATAACAACAGAATTTCAAATTAGATAACATAGTACTATATTATATATTTTATATAGCTCATTCATCCACAGATCATGCTCCTATGAAATGCAGTATATCATTTTTTATGATTAAATACAAGATATTCAATAAAACAATCCATTCATGCAATGCAAGCTGAAGTATTATGAAGTGTATAATTACACCTAAAGTTTGATCAATATTCATACATACAATTGAATCATTTTAAGAACAATTCTATTTGCCAGATTTTCCAGCAGATGACAAACATAATGTTTTGTCAAGATATTGGCCATGAAAGCCTAAGTTTATACATAATGTTTTGTTGCTTTAAGGTTTATATGAAGAGCATCAAATTACAGTATTATCATTCAATTTCAGGACAGCTGAGGAAGAAGAGAAAGAAGACGAGGAACAAGGACCACTATGCTTTGAACTCTCTGTAGTTTGGAATACTACCCTTGAACAAGAGGAAACCATATGGGCAGAACCTATTTTGCAGTTTATTTCTTTTCTTGCAGACAGAACACCTTCTGAAAGGATGTTCATTTTAGACTCTTTGGATCTTTGTCCAGATTATACAGCAGTAGTAGAGAAGTATGTACATTGTTTATATGAAATGAACAAAACAAATTTCTATTTACTTTTTTAGATATTTCTTTAAAAACACTACTGTGGAGGGCCACAAACAAAATATTTACAATTGTAATGCTCTTAAAGGTTACCTATTTATAAGTTTTACAAAATTATCTATTAATTCTTTTGATGTAACTGCTTTATTTCCTAGTATTCCTAGAAAAAAGCTTTTGATTTTTTAAAAAATGGTTGAATTCTTTAGAATTAAACAAACAATTAATAGTTGATTTTGCAAAACTTACAAATCTTTGTTTACATCAAAATTTCTTTAGTTTTAATGGTAATTTTTTTCAACAAATTTCTGGCTTGGCAATGGGTAGTCCACTTTTGCCATTTCTTGCTAATCTTTTCATGAGCTTTTTTGAAACTCAAATTATAAAATCATTCCCTCTAATTTTTAAAATATGATATAGATATGTGGATGACATTTTTGCTGTTGTCCCTAAAAAACAGATAAATGATGCTTTAAAACTTTTAAATTTACAAGATAAAGCTATACAATTCACTTTGGAAACCGAAAATAATGGATGCCTTCCGTTCCTGGACTTAAAAATTAAAAGACATAACAATAAATTGAATTTTGGTATTTATAGAAATCTACTCACACTGATAATTACATAAAAAATAAAAGTTTTAATCCTTTTACACATAAATTTGCTGTTTTCATTAGTTTAATTTATAGGTTAATCCCTTAATAAAGAAGAATTTGACACAGAATATAAACACATTATTAACACAGCAGAAATTAATGGTTTTAATACAGATTTTATACATAAAAAGATAGAAAAATTTAAGTTTCAAAAAGCTGTTAAAGAAGTTTCTACCCTCAAAAAAAATAAAAGATAATTGTATTTTTAAAAAATTTACTTACCATCCATGGGCCAATAAAAAATTTACAAAGATTTTTAAAGAATGTGGAATAAATTTGGTCCCTCAAAATAAATTTAATTAATTAAATTTATTTACTAAATTTTTCTAAAAAAGATAAAATACCAAATTATAAAAAATCTTTCATTTATCAATTTAGCTGTTTGGATTGTGATAAGGTTTATATTGGTAAAACTAAATGTCATTTAGAAATCAGAATAAAAGAGCATTTTAGAAATATTAAATATAAACAAACTGATAAATCAGCTGTGGCAAATTATTTTTGGTCATTTAATCATGAAATTAATCCAGAAGTTAAATTATTAAAACAATTAAGTGGACCTATAGATTTAATGGTTTGGGAAAAACCGTGGACCGTGTTATGAATTTCGAAACACCTTCTATAGATTGTGGTTATAAATTTTTGTTTTCAGAGATTGGTAATTAAAATGAGCATCAGTAACTATGTTTTTTGTTTTCAGAGATTAGTGATTAAAATGAATATCTGTAGCTTTGGTAACAAATTTGTTTGTATAGCTTTGAGAATGAGTTGGAGTCAACTCGAAACTTTAGTCAGCTTTGCACCAAGAACTTGCAACATTACTAAGATAAGTGAAGTTTTTAGTTTCTAATTTGTTCTTACTTTAGAACTGTTCTTGCAAATTAAACATTGCAGTGTTCAATGAAAAACTGAAGCTATTAATAATGAAGCAATATAAATAAAAAAATATATAAATATTTAGAGACTGAGCTTCACTTATCTTGGTGTCTTTTATGTATGTGTTTGAGCACTAAACACACATGAGGTTGAGAAACCTTTCTTCCCTAATGGTTCACCATATACCAAATTTTTCAACATGAAGCACTACATGAGTTCTTCTGAGTTATAGGGCCAATTTTCCCCTTTTTAGAGAATCAACAAGATTCTGCAAGAGCTCATATGGCCAATCTTTCAATGAGAACAATTGGAAGCGTGCTTCAGGACAGAGTCACTAGTAGAGATTTGTGGCCCTCTCAGTCCCCTGACCTAACCCCCTATAATTTCTATCTCTGGGGTAATTTAAAACATAGAGTGTACAAAACAAACCCACACACCCTGGAAGAATTAAAAAAAAATATCTGCCAAGAAACTGCCAGCATTTCTCCATGTGAACTGTAATGAGTGATGGATAGTTTCCTAAAGAGGTGCCAAAAATGTAAGAAAATGGCGGTGGCCAGTTTCAGCATCTCCTTTCATAAAGTTGGTAAGTAAAGCCTTTAAAAGTAGCTTTTAAAATGCTGCATGGTTTATCTGCACCTTTCTTCAATAGCGACAGATAGCAACAGCCGCCAAGGAGACAGACATGCACAAACTGTGTAGCTGGTCCATAAGTTTTTTGCTCTCCTGGTATATGATCCTATAGATTATCCCAATTTTCATCCTTTATATAGAGGTTAGGGTTAGGACCATGGGGTTGCATAAAAGCTGAGAAAATACTGCCAATGTTAAAAAGGACAAGTAGACAAGAAACTGGGAAATACTACATAAATTTGAACATCTTTTACAAGATGCATATTAAAGTAACTTTCAAATACAGCAAGAGAGTGCAGACATGTAAGATAAGAGGAAAAAAGATGCAAAGGTCATGGCAAAAATACTATAGATAAAGCAAAAGCTGAGCTTAGGGAAATAGGAAAACTATACTAACAATGGAAAAGAGGACAGAGACAAATAAAAGAAGAGAACTAGTCATTAAAGAAGAGGAAATACTTAAAAATACAGAGATGATAAGGGAAGAATTAAAAAATATTAAACAAATCAGAGGCCAGTAATAGGATATATAACTTGGTGATTGCAGGAATAGAAGAAAGGACAAGAATTGATCCAAGACAAGAGATAAAGGAAGTTCTGGCGAAGAGACCACAAATGATCATAAGTAACAATGAAATATTCAAAACATTTAGATCTGGAAGAAAAAGTGGAAGAAGAAGCATTCTAGCAAAATTTACAAGTACATATATGACTGACAACATACTGAAAAAGACAGAAAGCTAAGTTGGAAAAAACATATAACAAACATCTCAGAAAAGGTTGAAAAGAAACTACAAATCCTGAAAAGGTTAGCTGGTGCTAAATGGGGCTGCTCAAGGAGAGTCCTTAACACAACATACAAAATGTATGTTAAACCAAACCTCTTGTACTGTTCTGAAGCTTTAATAATGTTAGCAGCAAATGCTAACATCAATAAACTTGAACAAATACAAAATCAGGCTCTTCGCCTAATCACTGGAACAGTTAAATCCACACCTATTGATGCCATGCTTGCCTTAACACGGACCCCATCAATAACAACAAAAATAGAAGAACAAGCATTGCTCCAACACGAGAAAATGTTACGACTGCCAAACTCTAAATGGACAGAAGAGAACCTCCCCCCTTCAATCCTTAAAACTCATAGTAGTTTCCTAGAAAACGTAACACAGATTAAATCCAAATTGAACATTCCTAACACCAGAGAAAATCTACTTATAAGAGAAAATCCATTGGAATTATTGCAACCTACCTTCAATTTGGAAGTAATAGAGGAAATAAGTAAATCAGACACACCAAAAGAAATACAAAAACTTCTAGCTCTGGAAACAATCAATACTAGGTATCCCACAGAAGAATGGCTGCACATACATACTGATGGATCCTCCAAGGAAAACCTTACTGGAGCTGGAGTTACGTGTTCACATTTTTCCTTTTATCATTCTGTTGGCAGAGACACAACAAATTATGATGGAGAAATAGAGGCTATACACATTGCTCTCCGACAATTATTAAATCTTCCCTTAAAGAAATTTAACAAGGCAGTAATTCTTTCGGATTCTAAAGCTGCAATTCAGGGAATATGTTCAAATACTACAAAGAAGTCAACAAAAATTAGAGAATGCTACAAAATGTTAACACAACTCCAAAAAGTTAATAAGACTGTTCATCTCCAATGGATTCCAGCACACGTGGAGTCATGGGGAACGAAGCTGCAGACTCACTTGCAAAGAAAGGCACAACAATAAAACAAAAGTCTAAATTCAATTTCTCATATTCCTCAATAAAATGCTTGATCATTAAAAAATTTTCTCATTCATACCTACAAGAAATAGAAACAAATGCCAAAGATAAAAAATGGATTACACTACTTTCCAACCCAGATATAATCCCCCAGAGACCAAGGAAAACAGCGGTTGCAGCCTTCCGACTATTGACAAATCACGACTGCTTAGCAAGTCATCTCTACAGAATAGGTATCTCAGCCTCACCAATATGTGTCCTGTGTAACGATCCAGCAGAAATGAATGAAGACCACTTGAAGACCTGTGAAGCATTAAGATCAGAAGAAACTACATTTCAAAAGTATTGGAAAGCACGAATGCTAATGGCTTCATTGCCAGATGCAAGGCACTAGAAAACAACAACAACAACAACAATGAAATATTCAAAACATTTAGATCTGGAAGAAAAAGTGGAAGAAGAAGCATTCTAGCAAAATTTACAAGTACATATATGACTGACAGCATACTGAAAAAGACAAAACAAAACTGAAAGGAGCAAATATCTTTATCAATAAAGACCTATAATATGAGTAAAGGCAGCTAATAAAGAAATTAATAGATCAAAGAAGACGAGCAAAATGTGAGAGAAAATAGGCATACTTTTGAGGTCTAAAACTATTGTAAGATGGGCAAATCACAGAGGAAAAGAATAAACTAACAGACACCTTAGCAGAAATCCAAGAAGTGCCAACACAGAAAACACAGAAAATTCATGTCACCCATATGAGATTTTAAAGAAATTCTCAGATGGGAAAGAAAGGTTTTTTTTCAAATACAGCCTTGAGAGACACAAAAGAGGGGAAGGCACCATGTGACAAGATGATAGAGAAGAGGGAGAAGAAAGAAGGCATATGTGATTTATGGAGAGGAGAAAGGGAAGAGAAGACAGGTTATGTCAGCTCATCAGAGATTGAAGGAGGCAATGAGAAAAATCAGGAGAAGAAAGGCAATGATGAGGAAACAGTGAGAGGCCTAAAAGGTAAAGATAGAAGTGCAAATTATTCAAAGAACAAAGGGGCAATTTCAAAGATAAGTGGAAATAAACCGAGCAAACAAGAAAATGTGGTGTATGAGAAGTGGAATGGCAGGAGAGGGATACTGGTGTTATGCATATGGGTAGAATGGGGTGGAAGAAAGGTGAACAGAAAAGGGAAGCACATATGTTTAAAAGTCAGAACATTGGAAAGTTCTGTATTAGATAATAAAAATGTGTTAATACACAGGAAACCAAAGAAAAGAAAGGAAAATGCTGTTCCTTGTCATGTGACAAGTAAGAACAAGTGATTAAGTTAATCATAGTCAATGCTTCACGGGTGATCAGCCGTGTTAAATTTAAGAAGGTCAAGCTTTCGGCCATTGTATACTCCATGGCCATCTTCAGGACTAAAAAGATGAAAAGGTCTCCTCAGTTTTCCAAATATATACTATGGTAGAAACCATGACCCGCACATTGGCTAGGACAATACAACCCAAACCATAGTATATATTTGGAAAACTGAGGAGACCTTTTCATCTTTTTAGTCCTGAAGATGGCCATGGAGTATACAATGGTCGAAAGCTCGACCTTCTTAAATTTAACACGGCTGATCACCCGTGAAGCATTGATCACTAATGTTTGCTGTGAAAGCTTCAAATCTTACATTAACCATAGTCATTATCTGCAGTTAACAGAAGAATCTAAAAGATCTTAACCTCTTGAGCACTGGCCATTTAAAACTTCCGCGGATTGAGAACTGCTACCCAATATCCAGTGCAGGGCATTTAAATTGTTAAATGTGCTAAAAGTGCTTCGTAAATACACAGCTGTATTTTGCATAAATATTAAGTTATTTTAATGAAACAAAAACTGGTATAAAATTTATTATATGCAGTATACATGTACGTCATCAGCAAAGTAGAGCTGCATTAACAAATTGTTGAAATAGCACTATTTTGTTTCACTGTGGTGAAAAGTTAACTTTCCTGTGTCGAACGCATCTAATATAAGTTCTCTGAAAGATACAGTAGTCAACCCATTGTATGTGTGGCCTGTGCATCAGCAAAACAAAGCATAGTGTGAAATAAAGCATAGTGCATACGTGGTCTGTGAGTCATCAGAATAAAGCATGTTTGCAACTTTTCCTTATGCGTGTTTCGTAAAATGGGTAGCAGGCTCCGTTTCTTTCTTTGTTGAAATGCATACATATACTTTCCTGCTTGTAGCTGAAGTGAGAAGCTTTTGAGTGTTACATCTCAGAGCTAAAACATGGCATCAACAAGCAGTGCCGCAAAAAGGTTAGCGAGTGGTGGAAGTGTAAAGGCTTCTGAAATTACACAAGACAATGTGGAGGACTTCTTGCTGTGTGACAGCAATTTGGATATTTATGGAAAATTTTCCAAATTTGAGGGGTGTGTTGAGGATATAGGTACGAGTAGCAGTGAGGAAGAATGGACCAACTTCCTTTAGGTGTTTGTGAAGAGTCAACATTGTGGAGTGCTGAAGACAACTGCAACACAAATAGTCACATCTTCATGAGCACAGGCCCTGGTATTCAATCCCAGGTTCAGCTGACTTCTGACAGCCAACCAGTTGACATTTTCACAAAATTTTTTACTACTGACTTAGTGTCATTGTTATGGAAACAAATGTATATGCGAGTAAGGTGAAGGAAGACCTGCTCTCTAAAGGTAAATTAGGTCCTAAAAGCAGAATTCAAAGGTGGACAGAAATAACACTCAATGAGATTTACAGGCTATATACTTATGGGTATTATTCGTAAACCTCATTATACATGTACTGGCCCACAGATGACATGCTAGCTACTCCTTTTTTTGGAAAATGTTTGTCAAGTAACAGGTTTACTTCAATTTTGCAGTTCCTTCATTTCACCTGCACAGAGAATGTAAATGACAAACTGCACAAAATTAGGCCTGTTTTTGGTTATATTATTTAAAAATTCTAAGAAAATTATATGCCTGGTGAAAAGGTTACTGTTGATGAAAGCCTAATTCTTTGGAAGGGCCGCTTAGGTTGGAAGCAATACATCAAAACAAAAAGGGCCAGATTTGGCATAAAGAGTTTTGATGTTTGTGGAAGTAAAATGCGATATCTTTACAATAGCTGCATTTACACTGGTCAAAGGACTGACAACACTGGAGACAAAGATTTAATGTTATCTGGCTCAATAGTAATGCACCTAATGGAACCTGTGCTTGATCAGGGTAGGACTATGTACTTAGATAACTGGTATAGCTCTCCTAAATTATACATAGCCTTTTACAAAAGAAAGACTAATGCAATTGGAACAGTACATTCAAATCGTATTGGTTTGCCAAAAGAATGTGAATACAAAGGCTCTAAGAAGAGGAGAAACGGAGATGCATCAGCTCCCACCTTTGACCTACGTTGCCTGGCAGGACAGGAGGGTAGTTACGGCATTATCTAATTGCAGTTCTAAGATTTTGATAATTGACACTGGAAAAACAGATGCCCATACCAAAATGTGCATTTTCAAGCCAAGAAATACAATATGCATATGGGCGGTGTCAATCTAGTAGATCAGGTATTGCAAGCATATCCCTCTTTATGAAAAACAGTTAAATGTATAAAAAGATATTTTGCACCTGCTGGATATAACCATATACAACTGCTTGGTAATTTGGAGAGCTCTAAACCCACACAAGACAATGATCCACCTGGACTTCCGACTATCAGTAGCTCGCAGCCTAATTGAACAATACCATGTTGAGAGGCCTCTTCATACTGGGGGTAGAAAATCCAGAACCACTGTACCCCTCAGACTTCAAGGAAAACATTATCCTAAAGGGATACCGCCAACAGCAAAGAAAGTGCCCATCTCGAAAGTGTTTTGTGTGCTGCAAGAAGGGAATTTGCAAGGAAACTGGGATGATGTGCTGCAAATGTGGAGATGTGCCCTTGTGTGTTTATCCCTGTTTTGAGGCATATCACTGCAGAAGGAACATATAAAGATAAGTCAGTAAAGTATTTAGAATTTACTTAAATATTTCATAATGGGGGAAAATTAAAATAAGTTGAGTTAGACAGGGGATAAATAAGGGTTAAATACACAAATGCACAGGACATGTATACACGCCCATAGCGCTTATCCACCATTTTAAATGGACGTGATTTTACGTCCGTAGCACTCAAGAGGTTAAACTTTTCCTGTTGTTTGGAAACTAATGTCATAAAAAATAATACAGTTAAAATATCCTGCTACACATTTTTACTGTTGGATCCAACTTATGTACCAATTTACTAAATAAAGAGACACTGGTGTTGGTGTAGTACATGCAGTCATTTCCTTTCACAGAAGATTAAGTTCAAATCTTACAAGATGGTGAAATTTTAGCACTTCTCAGCTTACAAAACCTTCTATAACAAATGAACAAATTTAAGTGAGTTGTACTATGTCTGATTCCAATGTGTCATTAATAGCCAATGTTGCAACCTATAAAATGATTAACTAGGTAAAATAAAAGGATAGTACTTCAATGGATTCTGGCATACTGTGGAGCAGAAGGTAATGAAAGCACTGATTTTGTGGCAAAGATTGATAGCAAAATTACATGGTCCTCTCTTTCTCCGTTCTATCACTCTAACAAAAGAATAATTACATTAACACATAACAATGCTCTTAAAGAAGGATAGTATAATAACCAAAAGGGAAACAATGGAAAAACCTGTATAATAATATAACTAGAATAACTACATTAACAATAAAACCTTTATAGCAATTTATAGATTATTAACATGCCACAATTGCCTCAAAAAATATCTACACAGGCTTGGCATAGCATATATGTATTCATTCTGTGAATTTGGAGAAGATATGGAACAAGATCACCTACTTTGCTGCTCAGCTTTTGGTCAACTTACCAGCCTTTCTTCAAAGTACTGGAGTACAAGAGAGTAAAATGGCTTCATACCCAACCACTGACATTAGAAAACAATGAACCACATATCAACATTTAATTTGAAGAAAACAACAAAAGAACAAGTTTAAATTTAGAAAATATTACTAGGTATATTTTAAATTACTGCAACTTTTATATAATAAAAGGAATTATTAAAGTCTTGTTTCTAAACATTTATAAGAGTTTCTCTACCAGTTGCCAATTCACACGTAATCACTCATACAAAAGGCTATTCTTATCAACCTTATGTTAATCATGATGTACATCTAGCTAGAAATTCTCCCAAGTTGGGTAATCTGGGTCTGTTGTATACATGACAAAACAGAACTATTTATAACATAAGTCAGCTTTTACTAGCAATGAGCAAGCACCAGTAGAAAAGAAAGGCTTCCATATTTTCAAATATTTTTCATAGATGCAACAAGAGCTTAAAATATGTAACACTGAATATTTCAGAAATGGTTAATGCTAGCAAAAGCATTATTTGACACAAACTGTATATTTTAGTAAGCTCCACATTAATTCTGTGCTGCACATATTAACTTAAATAGCAGTAATGAAACATACTCCACCAACAAATTCTCTTCCTCACCAACTGAATCTAAACAAATTGCCTGTTAAGTGATATCTCTCATTGCAGGATTTTGGATGAATCTTTGTATACAGAAAATAATGTTACTGATGCAGAATGGCAACAGTTAATAAATTTTGTGTCTGGAAGCAACACAGGCCATTCTTTACTCTTCAAATATTTAACAGAAAACTTCAGAACCCTGCAAAATAGGTAAGAGAATAGGTACTTTTTATCTTTTAGGATTTATAGTTTTAGCTTATTTGATATGAGAAGCAGTGATTATGTTTAAATATAGAACTAAAAAGCTGCCTACATCACATGCAATATAGCATACTGCATGACAAATGTTATTTTGTACAGTTTACTCATGTTTGTTGGATAAAACTTGATATTCCAATCTCTTTATTATTTGATAATAATTAATATACAGTTAAACCTGATTTATGTGTATATCAAGGGGAAGAGGGAAGATTACTTGTAACTCAGAATTATTTATAAACAAGATTTTGATTATGTATCATATTATTTTTAAAAAAATAAGCAAGATATGTAAATTATTATTTATTTAAGCCAACAAACTTACTGTTGGTGTTTTTAACACACAAGCCGTTTAAGAGGTAGAACTGGAACTTAAAAATTCAATGCCACAACTGGGATTTGAACCACAGACCTTCCGCTTGCCGGGCGGACGCTCTACCAGGAAAAATACGAACTGGCTTGAGAATTTAATGCCATTCTGGTAGTTTGTCACAATAGCTCAGTGGTAGAGCGTCCGCCCGGCAAGCGGAAGGTCTGTGGTTCAAATCCCAGTTGTGGCATTGAATTTTTAAGTTCCAGTTCTACCCCTTAAGATATGTAAAATTTTACAAACAACAAAGATATGTATGAAGAAAATATATAATTTTGAACTTAGTCCTGCTTTAAAGAAATAAGTTAATTTGGCTTGCTTTACTTTTCTTGAATTAAGTGCATACTCTTAGTTTTGTTACTGATGACTGTAATAGCGATTCCTAAGTCTGAAACAATTTCAGAATTGGTTTTATTTGGATTACTCCACCCCTTATATGAATTTTACTTTTTGATCTAGTGTATAACATTTCTTCTTTCTGTTCTCCATGGCTGATTAAAACCAATTGAGAACTGAAAGACAAAACCGCTGTTCGACAATAAACACAGACACTGAAAAATTTTATGCGTACTTCTCGTTTGTTGCTACAAAATTTTCATACTGAAAACCACTGGTTCTACCAGCAAACATCTGTTTTTGTTTCTGCAAGCAAAAGCTGCCTGCTTAGCTTGCATCTTTGTCAACAGAGATAAGAAAAATACTTGCTGAGCTTCTTTTAAGATGCATATGCGTATGCTCATTATAATTAAGCAAAACTCAGTTTCATTTCACTGAAATTTAATATGTATAACAATGAATTATGTATAAATGCATTACATATAAATAAGATTCTATTAACATGTTTCTAAATTACATTTTGCCGGGACTTACAAAAAAGTATGTATAAATACAAATTACATAGAACTGGGTTACGTATAAAGGAGGTTCCTTAACTTTACTCATAAAATTTCTCATATATATCAAGATACATATTTTAAATTATTCATACAAATTTAATTATTTTTAAGAAAGGCAGTGAAGAAGAGATAGAAAACATGAATAAAAACATTTCAGCCTGAAACCATTCAGGTAATATTTTATTATTGTATTTTAAAATGCAAAACTATTAAATACTGTCAACGTGGCTGAGCGCAGAGAGGGATTAAGTGTTAGTTACTTCACACCACTCCTTTATAATCACCAGCCAGCAAATAAGACAACAGTGAGTGAGCTCAAGGACAAATACTGCTGCAAGAATTTCTAGATGATTTCTAAGTGCAGGTGCTTTGTTTACAGCAAGAGCCAAGAAAATTCTGATTTTTCCAGAGAATTCACTGGTAATTCAGAATCTGTATAAGCAGACTGCCTTGTGCCATTAGTTAATTGTCAAAGTTGTGAACAGTGGAGAAGCTTAATTTAATTTAAAAGGTGAGTCAATTAATAACATTAAACAACACTTACAACACCATGGAAACCCAGTTATTGTCCAGTTGATAATGGAGGAAAGTTAACCTTCGAAACGCGTTCTGGAAAATTATGTTGTAAGTGTTGTTTAGTGTTATTAATCGACTCACCTTTTAAATTAAATTAATTATAACAACACTGTTTTCAAACTTCTATGAAAGGAAGAAAGTGGAGAAGCTATTTGAACAATAAATTGGAATTAACACTGCTAAGTAATTTAATAATCAAAATTCAAAATAAGGTACAACCAAAAGTATGTGGCGGAAATTCGTTGTTCTCTCGTTTTCGCCCGTTGATTTGGTTCGTTCCCGCTAGCTCAGCTTGAGATCTCTTTATTTATCTCGGGTACGCGCAGGTGTTATCGAATAGACTACCCAAGAAAACCTTTATATATTGTTTATTGCATCTTAGATACTTTCGGGAGCTATGCCGATTGTATATGTAGAGGAATCGCACTCACGTCCGCACAGCACAACCCGCAGTACTGGTCTGGGCTGAGTAGTGACGCTTTCTCTCTTACCCACGCTAAGAAACCGTTCTCTCCAATTTTGAATGTCATGACGTCATCCAAGAAAGCCTCGTATCCAAAATGCTATTTCCTTTTCCCGCAATTTAGAAATGTCCCTTTCTATTATAACATGTTCTTTTATGAATTTCGAATATATAATTACCTTTTTAGGATTAAACGATGTTTACTTTATATTTTATTAAATATATCGCGCGACTTTTAAGGTTGGTAGACCTGACTTTCAAACGTGTATTTAAACTATGTAGTATGACGTCATGACTCGTTAATTTCAAACCAATAATGTGTTTATCCTACAAATTTAACGACTATTATTTACTCATATCTTGCTCACCTTACAACACTTCCTGCTCTATTATCTATTTATGTTATTACTTAACACTTATCGCAAATCTCACATCCGGCAATTAAATTAAAACGTGTCTTTATCAAGCCCATTCGATTGGAAATCTAAATTTCGGTATCAAATGCCCCCATTTATGTTATTTTATTATTTCATAATAAAATAATGTAAATGTCTTGCCCGAAAGAAAAATTAAAAATTACTCCTGTATTTTGAATAATCGGCAACACTCCCATTATATACAATTTTCAATTACACTGTTTTTTGAAATTGGTTATTAACCTATTTTCTCCTTAATCTTTTTAACATGACAAACAATTGTACACTTGACTAAACATTAATCCTTAAATACTAATTACAATATGTTATGGTTTCTTCTGTGAAGCTTTTATATAAAGGTTAAATTTCAAGAGTCTTTCTTTATACTTCCTTCTTTTAGTTCATGTTTGCTCACTTCGCTCTCACTATCACTTGCACTGTGATTTTTCACTTTTGTTATTGTAACACATATCTGTACTAGATCCTTTAAGCACTAAAATGTACATATATTTATATAAATCCATTACACTCTTCAGACAAGTTCTTTCTTTGTCTTGTTGTGATAACTATCTATACATCTAAATATTTTAACAAATGTTTACAAAGTAAATATTCTGTTTTCTCTCTATGCGGAGATGAACATTTTAACAATCTTTCTGAAGCAGTTATTGTGAGCTCTATACAATATATTCTTAAGCTCTTTGTAGTATATAGCAATTCACATTCTGCATTTTTCATGAATATGTAAGTACCTAACCAATATATGATTCTCAAGTAAGCTAACATTTACATTTTATCTCAAAGCTGATTGGGCGCCAATATACAAATGACACTTCGAATTTTTTTTTTTTTTACATGAAATCAAGGTTCCAAGGTACCACACGGTTTCTTGTATGGTCGAAGGAGTTGTTTATGCCATCTTCCCAGACATTTTTCATTTTTAACATCTTTTAATTCATAGGTATGATAACCAAATTTTGATATAATTTCTGCAGGACCTTTATATAACAATTCCATCCTTTTGTTCCTACCTCGCAACGCACTTGATAACTTATGGTCTTTAACTAGTACCCAATCGCCTATCTTAGGTTCCCATTTATGTTTTCTACTCTTTTTCTTTAATTTTCGCTTCTCTGCCTTTTTCTTGATTCGTTCAAAAGCAATTTTCGCTCTTTCTTCTTCACTTAACTGAATGTCATTAATTTTCAGTATTTTTGGTACCCCGATCAATATTGGTTCTGGTTCAATTCCTAACATTAATTTTATTGGGGCAAACCCAGTAGTTACATTAATGGTGTGATTGATAATCTTTTCTATCAATGGACAATATTTCACCCAATCCTTGTGATTATGATGTGTAAGTACACGTAAATAAATTCCTATATCTCGGAGGACACGTTCTGTTGGATTCCCTGATGGAAAGTATGAGGAACAATGATATAACTTTATAACTGCATCTACCTCTTCTCTTATTGCACTAGGGATAGCTCTCGCTTTATGTGTAAAAGGTTTGATGGGTATCATCTCAAACGAATGAGTATAAATATTACATTTACCAGGTTTCTCAGAGAATACTTCTTTATTTCGGATTAATATTTCAAACAGTTTATCCCTCTGTTGTTCATTTAGTTGATCATCCTGAGTTACTTTTTCCCTCAACAATTCTTCTAAGTCTTCACTACTCTCCCTATCATAGTACCTAGTTGCAACAGAAAACCTCAAATTGTCTATGAAATCATTTTTATCCCATTCTACATTTTCTTTATTATCGATACTGTACTCTTTGACATTTACTTCAGTTAATTCCATAGCTCCTACTTTAACATATTCTACAAAGAATGTATCCCCTTGGATTTCTTCTTCCTCTTTTTCTCTTACAATAGTTTCTGAACTACTATCTTCCACAAATGGCACTATAATGGTCTCATCTTCAACTTTCATTTCTACAATCATGTTTTTAAAATTAACTACAGCTTCCTAGGCATAAAGACAATCACAACCTATTATAATATCTGTCACAAGTCTTCCTACAATCAGAAATAAAATTCCTAGTATTCTCCCATTTATTTCAATATTTATCATTGCTTGAAATTTTACTCTCTCTTTTCGTTTTCCCACAGCTAGCGAGCAATATATCCCATTAACTGGTAAAGACATTACTTTAAAACCACTACTTTGTAAATTATCATAAAAATTTTGTGAGCATACTGTGCTATTTGATCCCGTATCTATAATTGCATTGTATTGTTTTCCATTTACTCCAATTTTGATTTTAGGTGGATCTCCTACTTTTTCGTTTTTGTCGATTCTATTTTTCCATTCTCTTTTCTTTTGTATCATCATTTGCCTTCCAGGACTATTTATTTCCGAGTACTTATCACAATCATTACTAGGATACCCAGTTCTCACTGAAGGCGCGTTTGACCGGGTCTGGCGTTTCCCTGATTTTTATGTATGGCTCCTGTACTATTTCCCGAATTGTTACTTCTGTTTTCCTGCATTAAATCGGGGTTACTTCCTACCATGTTTTTGACCGTGTTAATGGCCTCAACCATTTCCGCATTTTCGGGGGAATTTCGTCCATTAGAATACCTTTCTCCCTGTCTTGGTGACCTTGGTCTAAACTCATTATCTCCGTTTGTCCAATACCCATCATTTGAATTTCTACTATGTCCAAAATAACGTCCCCGTCTACCTCGATCAAATCTATTTGTATTCATATAATTCACTCTTATATTTCTTCCCCTTAGATTACCATTTCTATTTTGGTGATGCCCTTCCTGGTTATATCCACCTTGATTTTCCCACCGGAATGATTCCATCCTTGGTACTGGTCCTTTATATCTTTCCCTAATCTCACTTCTATTCTGATAATACTGTGCCCCTTGCCCGAAAGAATTTACAGTTTCTTTTTCTTCATATTTATTTCCAAATGCGTGTTTTGGCTTATTGACTTCTAAGGCTGATAATAATTCGATCATAGCTGCAATGCTATCGGGTCGGGCTATGATTAGGTAGTGTTGAAGCGTTTCCGGAAAATGTGGAGTAACTATATTTATTAGATCTTTTTCATCTAAGGGAGGATCCAACATCTTCGATTTTCTCGCTATTCTCATAAAACAGTTGACCATCGATTCCTCCGATCTAGGATTAAACTTTCCATTGCTTAATTCAACTCTAATATTAGCCTGCCTACTAGCTCCCCAATATCTGGTTAAAAAGATGTTCCTAAAGGTCCTGTAATCATTATTGTTACCCATAGAAAGGCCTAGCCAATTGGCAGCATTACCCTTTAAGCATTTTCTTACTATCACCATCTTGTACTCCTCCGGTATACGTTTCACCGTGAAGTACTCTTGTAACCCTTCTAAAAAGGCTTTAGGATCATCTGAATCTTCATTTTCAAAAACTGGAGGTGTCATTTCATTTAAGACATGGTTAGGCCAATGTAAATTTGAATTGTCACCTGTCCCTGCACTACTTCTGAGATCAGAATGGGAATTACTGTTACCTCTATTTTGCATCGAAATGTCAGCTGATACACCTGGTATTGCCTCGTTTCTTGCAGCTTCATTAAGATTGTTGTGATTACATGCATTTTCATTTAATTTCAAATTTTCTAATGCCTCTTTTACCTGAGTAATTTCTGTTACCACCCCTTTTATTTGGTCTGTAACATCCTCCAAATTTCTAGCCTGCCTTGCACTTTCTACATCAGATCTTTCCATTCTAACTTTACACCCCTGTAGCTCTTCTCTAATTTCTTCCCTGTCTTTATCTAACCTTTGTACTACCTCTTCCCTTTGTTTGTCTAATTTATATGTTACTCTTTCCCTTTCTTTATCTAATTTTTCACTAACTTGTTGACCTAATTTCTTTTCAGAATTCTTTACTTCTTGCCTTATTGTCTCTAATTCTCCCTTAACCTGTTCTCTATTTTCTTTTACTTCACTACTGACTTTATTAATTTCCTCCCTAACTTCTTCCCTAAAGGTTTCTAAATCTCTCTTCTGATTTTCCAATTGCATTCCCAATTCCTGTTGTCCCTTCTCTAATTTCTGTCCTAACTCTATACTAGTTTCATTTATCTTTTCCATTATCTTTTGAAACATATTCTCTATTCCTGACATAATCGCTGGCCTTTCTGAATTACTACTAAACATTTCTGAGCTACCTCTAGGTGTTTCTCTAACGTTCTGATCTTCTACTTCTTGGCATATTCTGCTACCGATTACATTCTGATTATATTCTTCCATCCTAACTACACTTTTCTCAATTTCCGGACTCTCAAAACCTAGAAAATCGCTATCACTGTCTTCCATTTCTAAGCTATTTACATGTGTTTTTCTACTCACCAATATTTTCAATATGTTCACTATTTCAATATATTTTTTTTTTTTTTTTTTTTTTTTTTTTTAAACTGCACTTAAATTTGTTCACTACACGTTTCACAGATGTTGACACGCTGGGCACCTTCTTGCTTGCTGGTTCTATGCTGGCTTGGTCGTCTTGGGGTTGGTTTATTCTCTCGACGCCACACGTTGGGTCATCTTCTTGTTTGCTGGTTCGATGCTGGCTTGGTCGTCTTGGAGTTGGTCTATTTTCTCGACGCCCCACGTTGGGCGCCATTTGTGGCGGAAATTCGTTGTTCTCTCGTTTTCGCCCGTTGATTTGGTTCGTTCCCGCTAGCTCAGCTTGAGATCTCTTTATTTATCTCGGGTACGCGCAGGTGTTATCGAATAGACTACCCAAGAAAACCTTTATATATTGTTTATTGCATCTTAGATACTTTCGGGAGCTATGCCGATTGTATATGTAGAGGAATCGCACTCACGTCCGCACAGCACAACCCGCAGTACTGGTCTGGGCTGAGTAGTGACGCTTTCTCTCTTACCCACGCTAAGAAACCGTTCTCTCCAATTTTGAATGTCATGACGTCATCCAAGAAAGCCTCGTATCCAAAATGCTATTTCCTTTTCCCGCAATTTAGAAATGTCCCTTTCTATTATAACATGTTCTTTTATGAATTTCGAATATATAATTACCTTTTTAGGATTAAACGATGTTTACTTTATATTTTATTAAATATATCGCGCGACTTTTAAGGTTGGTAGACCTGACTTTCAAACGTGTATTTAAACTATGTAGTATGACGTCATGACTCGTTAATTTCAAACCAATAATGTGTTTATCCTACAAATTTAACGACTATTATTTACTCATATCTTGCTCACCTTACAACACTTCCTGTTCTATTATCTATTTATGTTATTACTTAACACTTATCGCAAATCTCACATCCGGCAATTAAATTAAAACGTGTCTTTATCAAGCCCATTCGATTGGAAATCTAAATTTCGGTATCAAGTACCATTGGAATCAGTTAAACTTATCATTAAGAAGAAAATGAATAATGATTATAAAACTAAATTAACTACAAATATATTAAATTCCAAAGGAGAAAGCTTCTTAAAAAGCTTGAAACTAACTCCTAAACTACACCGAAAAATAGCCATCTCTCGTGCGAACCTCTGCTACTGGTATGAAAATATGGTTGTCTAATAGATGCTATGAAGGAAAGTGCTGCATGGATGTACATTATGAGGGAAGATGGAGGGGAGGGGGCAGGAAGATGCAGCTTACTTAGTCTGCCCATAATGCATGCCACTGCTCCCCAACATTAGTGAATACATAGCCAGTGTAAAAAAAATATTTAATTCAGGTTTGCAAATGTTAAACACATTTATACCTTCATTTGCAGTCAATGTGTGTTTTTTAAATTTAAAGTTATACATCAGAGTGATAAATGAACATAAAACAAGCTTGAGTTTACCCTTTCAGAAGATATCCTTAATTTATTATTTGTGGCGGAATGTCGTTGGTCTCTCGTTGTGTCGCCCTTTGATTTGGTTCGTTCCGGCTAGTCAGGATGAGATCTCTTTCTTTATCTCGGGTACGCGCAGGTGTTATAGACTACCCAAGAAAACCTTTGTATATCGTTTATTACTTCTTATATACTTTCGGGAGTTATGCCGATTCTATATGTAGGGGAATCGCACTCACGTCTGCACACCATAACTTGCAGTACTGCTCTGGGGTGAGTAGTGACGCTTTCCGGCGTCCCCACGCTAAAAAAACGTTCTCTCCAATTTTAAATGTCATGACGTCATCCAAGAAAGCCTCGTATCCAAAATGCTATTTCCTTTTCCCGCAATTTAGAAATGTCCCTTTCTATTATAACATGTTCTTTTATGAATTTCGAATATATAATTACCTTTTTAGGATTAAACGATGTTTACTTTATATTTTATTAAATATATCGCGCGACTTTTAAGATTGGCAGACCTGAATTTCAAACGTGTATTTAAACTATGTAGTATGACGTCATGACTCGTTAATTTCAAACCAATAATGTGTTTATCCTACAAATTTAACGACTATTATTTACTCATATCTTGCTCACCTTAAAACACTTCCTACTCTATTATCTACATATGTTATTACTCAACACTTAACGCAAATCTCACATCCGGCAATTAAATTAAAACGTGTCTTTATCAAGCCCATTCGATTTGAAATCTAAATTTCGGTATCAAATGCCCCATTTATGTTATTTTATTATTTCATAATAAAATAATGTAAATGTCTTGCCCGAAAGAAAAATCAAAATTACTCCTGTATTTTGAATAATCGGCAACACTCCCATTATATACAATTTTCAATTACACTGTTTTGAAATTGGTTATTAACATATTTTCTCATTAATCTTTTTAACATGACAAACAATTGTACACTTGACTAAACATTAATCCTTAAATACTAATTACAATATGTTATGGTTTCTTCTGTGAAGCTTTTATATAAAGGTTAAATTTCAAGAGTCTTTCTTTATACTTCCTTCTTTTAGTTCATGTTTGCTCACTTCGCTCTCACTATCACTTGCACTGTGAATTTTCACTTTTGTTATTGTAACACATATCTGTACTAGATCCTTTAAGCACTAAAATGTACATATATTTATATAAATCCATTACACTCTTCAGACAAGTTCTTTCTTTGTCTTGCTGTGATAACTATCTATACATCTAAATATTTTAACAAATGTTTTACAAAGTAAATATTCTGTTTTCTCTCTATGTGGAGATGAACATTTTAACAATCTTTCTGCAGCTGTTATTGTGAGCTCTATACAATATATTCTTAAGCTCTTTGTAGTATATAGCAATTCACATTCTGCATTTTTCATGAATATGTAAGTACCTGAGCAATATATGGTTTTCAAGTAAGCTAACATTTAAATTTTATCTCAAAGCTGATTGGGCGCCAATAGACAATGACACTTCGAATTTTTTTTTTTTTTTACATGAAATCAAGGTTCCAAGGTACCACACGGTTTCTTGTATGGTCGAAGGAGTTGTTTATGCCACCTTCCCAGACATTTTTCAATTTTAACATCTTTTAATTCATAGGTATGATAACCAAATTTGGATATAATTTCTGCAGGACCTTTATATAACAATTCCATCCTTTTGTTCCTACCTCGCAACCCACTTGATAACTTATGGTCTTTAACTAGTACCCAATCGTCTATCTTAGGTTCCCATTTATGTTTTCTACTCTTTTTCTTTAATTTTCGCTTCTCTGCCTTTTTCTTGATTCGTTCAAAAGCAATTTTCGCTCTTTCTTCTTCACTTAACTGAATGTCATTAATTTTGAGTATTTTTGGTACCCCAATCAATATTGGTTCTGGTTCAATTCCTAACATTAATTTTATTGGTGCAAACCCAGTAGTTACATTAATGGTGTGATTGATAATCTTTTCTATCAATGGACAATATTTCACCCAATCCTTGTGATTATGATGTGTAAGTACACGTAAATAAATTCCTATATCTCGGAGGACACGTTCTGTTGGATTCCCTGATGGAAAGTATGAGGAACAATGATATAACTTTATAACTGCATCTACCTCTTCTCTTATTGCACTAGGGATAGCTCTCGCTTTATGTGTAAAAGGTTTGATGGGTATCATCTCAAACGAATGAGTATAAATATTACATTTACCAGGTTTCTCAGAGAATACTTCTTTATTTCGGATTAATATTTCAAACAGTTTATCCCTCTGTTGTTCATTTAGTTGATCAGCCTGAGTTACCTTTTCCCTCAACAATTCTTCTAAGTCTTCACTACTCTCCCTATCATAGTACCTAGTTGCAACAGAAAACCTCAAATTGTCTATGAAATCATTTTTATCCCATTCTACATTTTCTTTATTATCGATACTGTACTCTTTGACATTTACTTCAGTTAATTCCATAGCTCCTACTTTAACATATTCTACAAAGAATGTATCCCCTTGGATTTCTTCTTCCTCTTTTTCTCTTACAATAGTTTCTGAACTACTATCTTCCACAAATGGCACTATAATGGTCTCATCTTCAACTTTCATTTCTACAATCATGTTTTTAAAATTAACTACAGCTTCCTAGGCATAAAGACAATCACAACCTATTATAATATCTGTCACAAGTCTTCCTACAATCAGAAATAAAATTCCTAGTATTCTCCCATTTATTTCAATATTTATCATTGCTTGAAATTTTACTCTCTCTTTTCGTTTTCCCACAGCTAGCGAGCAATATATCCCATTAACTGGTAAAGACATTACTTTAAAACCACTACTTTGTAAATTATCATAAAAATTTTGTGAGCATACTGTGCTATTTGATCCCGTATCTATAATTGCATTGTATTGTTTTCCATTTACTCCAATTTTGATTTTAGGTGGATCTCCTACTTTTTCGTTTTTGTCGATTCTATTTTTCCATTCTCTTTTCTTTTGTATCATCATTTGCCTTCCAGGACTATTTATTTCCGAGTACTTATCACAATCATTACTAGGATACCCAGTTCTCACTGAAGGCGCGTTTGACCGGGTCTGGCGTTTCCCTGATTTTTATGTATGGCTCCTGTACTATTTCCCGAATTGTTACTTCTGTTTTCCTGCATTAAATCGGGGTTACTTCCTACCATGTTTTTGACCGTGTTAATGGCCTCAACCATTTCCGCATTTTCGGGGGAATTTCGTCCATTAGAATACCTTTCTCCCTGTCTTGGTGACCTCGGTCTAAACTCATTATCTCCGTTTGTCCAATACCCATCATTTGAATTTCTACTATGTCCAAAATAACGTCCCCGTCTACCTCGATCAAATCTATTTGTATTCATATAATTCACTCTTATATTTCTTCCCCTTAGATTACCATTTCTATTTTGGTGATGCCCTTCCTGGTTATATCCACCTTGATTTTCCCACCGGAATGATTCCATCCTTGGTACTGGTCCTTTATATCTTTCCCTAATCTCACTTCTATTCTGATAATACTGTGCCCCTTGCCCGAAAGAATTTACAGTTTCTTTTCCTTCATATTTATTTCCAAATGCGTGTTTTGGCTTATTGACTTCTAAGGCTGATAATAATTCGATCATAGCTGCAATGCTATCGGGTCGGGCTATGATTAGGTAGTGTTGAAGCGTTTCCGGAAAATGTGGAGTAACTATATTTATTAGATCTTTTTCATCTAAGGGAGGATCCAACATCTTCGATTTTCTCGCTATTCTCATAAAATAGTTGACCATGGATTCCTCCGATCTAGGATTAAACTTTCCATTGCTTAATTCAACTCTAATATTAGCCTGCCTACTAGCTCCCCAATATCTGGTTAAAAAGATGTTCCTAAAGGTCCTGTAATCATTATTGTTACCCATAGAAAGGCCTAGCCCATTGGCAGCATTACCCTTTAGGCATTTTCTTACTATCACCATCTTGTACTCCTCTGGTATACGTTTCACCGTGAAGTACTCTTGTAACCCTTCTAAAAAGGCTTTAGGATCATCTGAATCTTCATTTTCAAAAACTGGAGGTGTCATTTCATTTAAGACATGGTTAGGCCAATGTAAATTTGAACTGTCACCTGTCCCTGCACTATTTCTGAGATCAGAATGGGAATTACTGTTACCTCTATTTTGCATCGAAATGTCAGCTGATACACCTGGTATTGCCTCGTTT
The DNA here is from genome assembly GCA_030765045.1 of Tenodera sinensis. NCBI lineage: Eukaryota > Metazoa > Arthropoda > Insecta > Mantodea > Mantidae > Tenodera > Tenodera sinensis. The sequence continues at coordinate 148,511,254 of CM060961.1, read as the reverse complement.
CTTGCAACTTCATTATTAAGATTGTTGTGATTACATGCATTTTCATTTAATTTCAAATTTTCTAAGGCCTCTTTTACCTGAGTAATTTCTGTTACTACCCCTTTTATTTGGTCTGTAATATCCTCCAAATTTCTAGCCTGCCTTGCACTTTCTACATCAGATCTTTCCATTCTAACTTTACACCCCTGTAGCTCTTCTCTAATTTCTTCCCTGTCTTTATCTAACCTTTGTACTACCTCTTCCCTTTGTTTGTCTAATCTATATATTACTCTTTCCCTTTCTTTATCTAATTTTTCCCTAACTTGTTGACCTAATTTCTTTTCAGAATTCTTTACTTCTTGCCTTATTGTCTCTAATTCTCCCTTAACCTGTTCTCTATTTTCTTTTACTTCACTACTGACTTTATTAATTTCCTCCCTAACCTCTTCCCTAAAGGTTTCTAAAGCTCTCTTCTGATTTTCCAATTGCATTCCCAATTCCTGTTGCCCCTTCTCTAATTTCTGTCCTAACTCTGTTCTTAATTCTTTACTAGTTTCATCTATCTTTTGACTTAACTCTGTACTCATCTTTTTCACTGTTCTTAATTCTTTACTAGTTTCATCTATCTTTTGACTTAACTCTGTACTCATCTTTTTCATTATCTTTTGAAACATATTCTCTATTTCTGACATAATCACTGGCCTTTCTGAATTACTACCAAACATTTCTGAACTACCTCTGGGTGTTTCTCTAACGTTCTGATCTTCTACTTCTTGGCATATTCTGCTACCGATTATATTTTGATTATATTCTTCCATCCTAACTACACTTTTCTCAATTTCCGGACTCTCAAAACCTAGAAAACCGCTATCACTGTCTTCCATTTCTAAGCTATTTACATGTGTTTTTCTACTCACCAATATTTTCACAATTTTCACTATTTTTTTTTTTTTTTAACTGCACTTAAACTTGTTCACTACACGTTTCACAGATGTTGACACGCTGGGCACCTTCTTGTTTGCTGGTTCGATGCTGGCTTGGTCGTCTTGGGGTTGGTCTATTCTCTCGACGCCACACGTTGGGTCACCTTCTTGTTTGCTGGTTCTATGCTGGCTTGGTCGTCTTGGGGTTGGTCTATTCTCTCGACGCCACACGTTGGGTCGCCATTTGTGGCGGAATGTCGTTGGTCTCTCGTTGTGTCGCCCTTTGATTTGGTTCGTTCCGGCTAGTCAGGATGAGATCTCTTTCTTTATCTCGGGTACGCGCAGGTGTTATAGACTACCCAAGAAAACCTTTGTATATTGTTTATTACTTCTTATATACTTTCGGGAGTTATGCCGATTCTATATGTAGAGGAATCGCACTCACGTCTGCACACCATAACTTGCAGTACTGCTCTGGGGTGAGTAGTGACGCTTTCTGGCGTCCCCACGCTAAAAAAACGTTCTCTCCAATTTTAAATGTCATGACGTCATCCAAGAAAGCCTCGTATCCAAAATGCTATTTCCTTTTCCTGCAATTTAGAAATGTCCCTTTCTATTATAACATGTTCTTTTATGAATTTCGAATATATAATTACCTTTTTAGGATTAAACGATGTTTACTTTATATTTTATTAAATATATCGCGCGACTTTTAAGATTGGCAGACCTGAATTTCAAACGTGTATTTAAACTATGTAGTATGACGTCATGACTCGTTAATTTCAAACCAATAATGTGTTTATCCTACAAATTTAACGACTATTATTTACTCATATCTTGCTCACCTTAAAACACTTCCTACTCTATTATCTACATATGTTATTACTCAACACTTAACGCAAATCTCACATCCGGCAATTAAATTAAAACGTGTCTTTATCAAGCCCATTCGATTTGAAATCTAAATTTCGGTATCATATTAAAAGTAATGTTTTGTACAATTAAACAAAGAACACTTTCTAATATTTCTATTTTAAAATGAGAAAATTAAGCATAAATATTTGACTCTTTTACCATAATTCTGTTTCTTTCCAAAAGGTTTTCTGAGAATGCTGAAACATGGCATCATCTGCTCCAAGTGGCAATTAATAGATTCAGGACCCAAGATGGACTTGACAAGGTATATAGTTCTTAGTTAGATTCTCAAAATAGCCTCTAACTAGCAATTAAGTTTATTTAATGATTGATTTAATTGGTCATGGTCATAATATCATCTGTGCAAACATAAGCATTTGAAAGGTGAAATAAGCAAATGTCACACATAGCAGCCAGGCAGTGAAAAAAAGTGCTATTCTAACATATGCACACAGTAGTTTCAACTCTCTTTTTCACAGTGACAGTAGGGAGGTAATGTATGTGATTTCAACCTAATTAGTTTACTGCATATGTCTACTAGCCCAGCTAAGCTATGTTGTGTGGATTTATACTTCCCAGAGATACAAAACAGAAGAGACAAAACAAAAGATAAATACAGTGGAACTTGATTCTTTGAAGGACAAGAAAAAAGTTTTGAAATAACAAAAAATCCTAATTACAAAAGTTACATCTAAAATTCTCATTTTAGTAATACAGGTACATATATCCAGTGCTGGTTTTCTGGGGGAATGTTGGGGGACATGTTTCCCTAAACATTTTCTGACCACAGAATTTAAAAGCCACGAAATTTCCCCATTAAAGATTAGGAAATGTGCTTTTATAACTACTGATTGGTTTTGTTCATATTTGTTGCCTTGGCTTGCATTTAAAGAGGTTGTAATATGGCTAGAACTGACCACAACCTCTTTGCAAGCATAAAAAATAAGCCCATAACAACAAAGGCCATTTTGATATCTACCTCAGCGAGTTTTGTGTTTACTATTGGTGTTTATGAATACCGTAGCATGTGCATGTGATCTATGTGAAGAATTGAAATTAGTACTCTTTCAATCTGGGTGAATCTGTTGTGTTCGTAGGTATCGTTCAGTTCCTTACAGTGGTGCACTTATTGTCTTACCAATGCTGGTAATTTATTGTACAGTTTACACAACAAGTTTTTTTCGATTTAGAAGATGCAAAGAGTTGAAAAATAATTATTTTACATGGTCTCCATCATCCAAGAAGATAAACCACAACAACGATGAGTGCATTTCAAACTGTAATGCTGGATAGAATAAATATTTTGTTGTTTAACTACACCATCAATTTCTAGGATCACATCAGCATTGTCGATGTGTCAGAACTTTGTCCTGCAGTAGTTCTTTTACATGCCAGTAAATCTACTGACATGGAGCTGTCATTTTTAAGCGCACTTAAAACCATTGAGCTGGGCTGGATTTGAACCTGGGACCTGGTAGGCCAGTGTCTAAACCAACTGAGCCACCCAGACCAACATAATACTGGAAGTTCAATGATGTAGATAATAGTGCAATCGAAAACAAAAGCTGTGAACATGGTGTGATGAGACCTCGAGTGAACAAAAATTATGACATCCCTGATTGTTGGTCTTTAGATTAAAAAAGCCTATTTGTGCAAATAGAAATGAGTGGCTATGGGTTAAAAACTTGTTTGAGGAAGATGTGAAGTTAGGAAACTAGTACAGACAAAAACAAATAAGGGATGAATATTGCACAAGGGATAGAATTGGGATATATTCTTCACCACTCTGTCCTCTATGTGATCTGCAAGAGGAAATGGATCGAGACCACCTTCAAGTATGCCCGGCCACTTCTAATGCCCCATCCATCAGTGAAAAATATTGGAGAGCAAGAGGATTAATGACTTCATTGTCAGAAATCCAGCATTAGCTAACAACAACAACAACATATTGCACAAGGGTGGGCTAGAATTTGCATGTCATCTTACACGGATGGAAAAATTATCTCTGAAAATATTCAAACATGAAACATAGTGATTTCATGTAACTCCAAAGAAAACAGCTTTGGAAGTTTTTGCATGAGAGTCTTAGAAAACGAAAACAAGAGTTCCCCTAAACTTTTTTTAGAAAAACAGCATTGCATATATCCATCAAGGTTTTCCGGTTGTCTCACTCTTTTTTGACTCTTTTTTCACTCGAGGCACTGCTTAAAATTTTCTTCCTATTCTTCAGATAAGTTGGCAAAGTGTTTGATGGTATCCTATATTTGTTCGCAATTTCACATTTTTTCTTCAAATCCTTTCCAACCTCTCAAATGACTGGCTTTTTCTGCAAAATTTAAAGTCTTGTACTTGACTCGCAGTTTACTAAGGGAATAGTGGCATTCATTTGGAACACACTGATCATTAGGAAACTCAAGTGAGAAGTAAAGGTGCACATATTTTAAACAAGTGAAGCTAATTAGTCGTTCTTCGCTTCTTGATGTATCACCGTTGATGCTTAAATGTCGCTGGTGACGTGGTGTTGCCCTTTGATGTGGTTCGCTCCGGCTAGTCAGCTTGAGATCTCTTACTTTTATCTCGGGTCTGCGTAGGTGTGATGGACAACCCAAGAAAAACTTTGCATATTATTTATTGCATCTTTGATATTTTCGGGAGCTATGCCGATTGTATATGTAGAGGAATCGCACTCACGTCCGCACAGCACAACCTGCCGTACTGGTCTGGGTAGTGACGCTTTCTCTCTTACCCACGCTAAGAAGACCGTTCTCTTCCAATTTGAATGTCATGACGTCATCCAAGAAAGCCTCGTATCCAAAATGCTATTTCCTTTTCCCGCAATTTAGAAATGTCCCTTTCTATTATAACATGTTCTTTTATGAATTTCGTATATATAATTACCTTTTTAGGATTAAACGATGTTTACTTTATATTTTATTAAATATATCGCGCGACTTTTAAGGTTGGTCGACCTGACTTTTTACTGATTTCGAACTATAGGGTATGACGTCATGACTCGTTAATTTCAAACCAATAATGTGTTTATCCTACAAATTTAACGACTATTATTTACTCATATCTTGCTCACCTTACAACACTTCCTGCTCTATTATCTATTTACGTTATTACTTAACACTTATCGCAAATCTCATATCCGGCAATTAAATTAAAACGTGTCTTTATCAAGCCCATTCGATTGGAAATCTAAATTTCGGTATCAAATGCCCCCATTTATGTTATTTTATTATTTCATAATAAAATAATGTAAATGTCTTGCCCGAAAGAAAAATTAAAAATTACTCCTGTATTTTGAATAATCGGCATCACTCCCATTATATACAATTTTCAATTACACTGTTTTGAAATTGGTTATTGACATATCTTCTCATTAATCTTTTTAACATGACAAACAATTATACACTTGACTTAACATTAATCCTTAAATACTAATTACAATATGTTATGGTTTCTTCTGTGAAGCTTTTATATAAAGGTTAAATTTCAAGAGTCTTTCTTTATACTTCCTTCTTTTAGTTCATGTTTGCTCACTTCGCTCTCACTATCACTTGCACTGTAATTTTTCACTTTTGTTATTGTAACACATATCTGTACTATATCCTTTAAGCACTAAAATGTACATATATTTATATAAATCCATTACACTCTTCAGACAAGTTCTTTCTTTGTCTTGCTGTGATAACTATCTATACATCTAAATATTTTAACAAATGTTTACAAAGTAAATATTCTGTTTTCTCTCTATGCGGAGATGAACAATTTAACAATCTTTCTGAAGCTGTTATTGTGAGCTCTATACAATATATTTTTAAGCTCTTTGTAGTAGATAGCAATTCACATTCTGCATTTTTCATGAATATGTAAGTACCTGACCAATATATGATTTTCAAGTAAGCTAACATTTACATTTTATCTCAAAGCTGATTGGGCGCCAATATACAAATGACACTTCGAATTTTTTTTTTTTTTTTTTACATGAAGTCAAGGTTCCAAGGTACCACACGGTTTCTTGTATGGTCGAAGGAGTTGTTTATGCCATCTTCCCAGACATTTTTCATTTTTAACATCTTTTAATTCATAGGTATGATAACCAAATTTTGATATAATTTCTGCAGGACCTTTATATAACAATTCCATCCTTTTGTTCCTACCTCGCAAGGCACTTGATAACTTATGGTCTTTAACTAGTACCCAATCGCCTATCTTAGGTTCCCATTTATGTTTTCTACTCTTTTTCTTTAATTTTCGCTTCTCTGCCTTTTTCTTGATTCGTTCAAAAGCAATTTTCGCTCTTTCTTCCTCACTTAACTGAATGTCATTAATTTTCAGTGTTTTTGGTACCCCGATCAATATTGGTTCTGGTTCAATTCCTAACATTAATTTTATTGGTGCAAACCCAGTAGTTACATTAATGGTGTGATTGATAATCTTTTCTATCAATGGACAATATTTCACCCAATCCTTGTGATTATGATATGTAAGTACACGTAAATAAATTCCTATATCTCGGAGGACACGTTCTGTTGGATTCCCTGATGGAAAGTATGAGGAACAATGATATAACTTTATCTCATGATTTTCTAGGGTTTCTTTAAAGATTTTGCTCCGATGAACTGTAGCATTATCTGTTAAGATTGCCTGAATCTTGCCATATTTAGGCACATAATCTTTTATTATCTTTCCTACACATGTTTTGCTGCTGATATTCCTAACAGGATAAATTTTAATAAATTTACTAAAAACATCATGAAGAACAAACATATATCTACATCCAAATTGTCCTACTGGTAGCTCCCCATGTGCATCAGCAGTAACTAGTACATTTTTCCCTTCTCTTATGATTGTCTGAGGTTCTATATCAAATTTGATATTAAATGGTTTGGCCCTTTGACATAAATCACAGCTTGAACATATTTTTCTCACTTTCTTTGCCAAATGTTTTATATAAAAATGGTCACTAATTGCCATGTTTGCTTTCTTTAACTGACTAAGCACATAATTGATATGATTTAAATGATCCTCTATATTTTCTGAAAAAATCACAAAATCATCCACATACTGAGCTACAAATTTCTTTATGGTTTCTCCAAAAATTTCATACAAAGCTCTTAATAGTGCACTACCACTGGTATTCATACCAAAGGCGCAAACTCGAAACTGATATAATATTCCTGAATGTAAAAATGCTGTATATTTTCTTAAATCTTTTCTAAGTGGGATCTGCCAAAAAGATGCTGTAAGATCTAGAGTAGAAAAAATTTTGCCCTTCTGCAATTTGTTCAATATTACCTCTACACTTTCTGGTCTAAATCTATCAGGTTTACAATGTTGATTTAGTTTTCTCGCGTCTAATGTCACCCTAATCTTTCCATTTGCCTTATTTACAATACATAGGGGATTCACAAATTCTGAATTCGAAATCTCAATAACCTCATCTTCTAACATTGACTTTATAACTGCATCTACCTCTTCTCTTATTGTACTAGGGATAGCTCTCGCTTTATGTGTAAAAGGTTTGATAGGTATCATCTCAAACGAATGAGTATAAATATTACATTTACCAGGTTTCTCAGAGAATACTTCTTTATTTCGGATTAATATTTCAAACAGTTTATCCCTCTGTTGTTCATTTAGTTGATCAGCCTGAGTTACTTTTTCCCTCAACAATTCTTCTAAGTCTTCACTACTCTCCCTATCATAGTACCTAGTTGCGTCAGAAAACCTCAAATTGTCTATGAAATCATTTTTATCCCATTCTACATTTTCTTTATTATCGATACTGTACTCTTTGACATTTACTTCAGTTAATTCCATAGCTTCTACTTTAACATATTCTACAAAGAATGTATCCCCTTGGATTTCTTCTTCCTCTTTTTCTCGTACAATAGTTTCTGAACTACTATCTTCCACAAAAGGCACTATAATGGTCTCATCTTCAACTTTCATTTCTACAATCATGTTTTTAAAATTCACCACAGCTTCCCAGGCATAAAGACAATCACAACCTATTATAATATCTGTCACAAGTCTTCCTACAATCAGAAATAAAATTCCTAGTATTCTCCCATTTATTTCAATATTTATCATTGCTTGAAATTTTACTCTCTCTTTTCGTTTTCCCACAGCTAGCGAGCAATATATCCCATTAACTGGTAAAGACATTACTTTAAAGCCACTACTTTGTAAATTATCATAAAAATTTTGTGAGCATACTGTGCTATTTGATCCCGTATCTATAATTGCATTGTATTGTTTTCCATTTACTCCAATTTTGATTTTAGGTGGATCTCCTACTTTTTCGTTTTCGTCGATTCTATTTTTACATTCTCTTTTCTTTTGTATCATCATTTGCCTTCCAGGACTATTTATTTCCGAGTACTTATCACAATCATTACTAGGATACCCAGTTCTCACTGAAGGCGCGTTTGACCGGGTCTGGCGTTTCCCTGATTCTTAGGTATGGCTCCTGTACTATTTCCCGAATTGTTACTTCTGTTTTCCTGCATTAAATCGGGGTTACTTCCTACCATGTTTTTGACCGTGTTAATGGCCTCAACCATTTCCGCATTTTCGGGGGAATTTCGTCCATTAGAATACCTTTCTCTCTGTCTTGGTGACCTCGGTCTAAACTCATTATCTCCGTTTGTCCAATACCCATCATTTGAATTTCTACTATGTCCAAAATAACGTCCCCGTCTACCTCGATCAAATCTATTTGTATTCATATAATTCACCCTTATATTTCTTCCCCTTTGATTACCATTTCTATTTTGGTGACGCCCTTCCTGGTTATATCTACCTTGATTTTCCCACCGGAATGATTCCATCCTTGGTACTGGTCCTTTATATCTTTCCCTAATCTCACTTCTATTCTGATAATACTGTGCCCCTTGCCCGAAAGAATTTACAGTTTCTTTTTCTTCATATTTATTTCCAAATGCGTGTTTTGGCTTATTGACTTCTAAGGCTGATAATAATTCGATCATAGCTGCAATGCTATCGGGTCGGGCTATGATTAGGTAGTGTTGAAGCGTTTCCGGAAAATGTGGAGTAACTATATTTATTAGTTATATAACTATATTTATTTAATGTTACGACTGCCAAACTCTAAATGGACAGAAGAGAACCTCCCCCCTTCAATCCTTAAAACTCATAGTAGTTTCCTAGAAAAGGTAACACAGATTAAATCCAAATTGAACATTCCTAACACCAGAGAAAATCTACTTATTAGAGAAAATCCATTGGAATTATTGCAACCTACCTTCAATTTGGAATTAATAGAGGAAATAAGTAAATCAGACACACCAAAAGAAATACAGAAACTTCTAGCTCTGGAAACAATCAATACTAGATATCCCACAGAAGAATGGCTGCACATATATACTGATGGATCCTCGAAGGAAAACCTTACTGGAGCTGGAGTTACATGTTCACATTTTTCCTTTTATCATTCTGTTGGCAGAGACACAACAAATTATGATGGAGAAATAGAGGCTATATACATTGCTCTCCGACAATTATTAAATCTTCCCTTAAATAAATTTAACAAGGCAGTAATTCTTTCGGATTCTAAAGCTGCAATTCAGGGAATATGTTCAAATACTACAAAGAAGTCAACAAAAATTAGAGAATGCTACAAAATGTTAACACAACTCCAAAAAGTTAATAAGACTGTTCATCTCCAATGGATTCCATCACACTGTGGAGTCATGGGGAACGAAGCTGCAGACTCACTTGCAAAGAAAGCCACAACAATAACACAAAAGTCTAAATTCAATTTCTCATATTCCTCAATAAAACGCTTGATCATTAAAAATTTTTGTCATTCATACCTACAAGAAATAGAAACAAATGCCAAAGATAAAAAATGGATTACACTACTTTCCAATTCAGATATAATCCCCCAGAGACCAAGGAAAACAGCTGTTGCAGCCTTCCGACTATTGACAAATCATGACTGCTTGGCAAGTCATCTCTACAGAATAGGTATCTCAGCCTCACCGATATGTGTCCTGTGTAACGATCCAGCAGAAATGAATGAAGAACACTTGAAGACCTGTGAAGCATTAAGATCAGAAGAAACTACAGTTCAAAAGTATTGGAAAGCACGAATGCTAATGGCTTCATTGCCAGATGCAAGGCACTAGAAAACAACAACAACATATTTATTAGATCTTTTTCATCTAAGGGAGGATCCAACATCTTCGATTTTCTCGCTATTCTCATAAAATAGTTTACCATCGATTCCTCCGATCTAGGATTAAACTTTCCATTGCTTAATTCGACTCTAATATTAGCCTGCCTACTAGCTCCCCAATATCTGGTTAAAAAGATGTTCCTAAAGGTCCTGTAATCATTATTGTTACCCATAGAAAGGCCTAGCCAATTAGCAGCATTATCCTTTAGGCATTCTCTTACTATCACCATCTTGTACTCCTCTGGTATACGTTTCACCGTGAAGTACTCTTGTAACCCTTCTAAAAAGGCTTTAGGATCATCTGAATCTTCATTTTCAAAAACTGGAGGTGTCATTTCATTTAAGACATGGTTAGGCCAATGTAAATTTGAATTGTCACCTATCCCTGAGCTATTTCCGAGATCAGAATGGGAATTACTGTTACCCCTATTTTGCATCGAAATGTCAGCTGATACACCTGGTATTGCCTCGTTTCTTGCAACTTCATTACTAAGATTGTTGTGATTACATGCATTTTCATTTAATTTCAAATTTTCTAAGGCCTCTTTTACCTGAGTAATTTCTGTTACTACCCCTTTTATTTGGTCTGTAACATCCTCCAAATTTCTAGCCTGCCTTGCACTTTCTACATCAGATCTTTCCATTCTAACTTTACACCCCTGTAACTCTTCTCTAATTTCTTCCCTTTGTTTGTCTAATCTATATGTTACTTTTTCCCTTTCTTTATCTAATTTTTCACTCACTTGTTGACCTAATTTCTTTTCAGAATTCTTTACTTCTTGCCTTATTGTCTCTAATTCTCCCTTAACCTGTTCTCTATTTTCTTTTACTTCACTACTGACTTTATTAATTTCCTCCCTAACTTCTTCCCTAAAGGTTTCTAAAGCTCTCTTCTGATTTTCCAATTGCATTCCCAATTCCTGTTGTCCCTTCTCTAATTTCTGTCCTAACTCTGTTCTTAATTCTTTACTAGTTTCATCTATTATCTTTTGACTTAACTCTGCACTCATCTTTTTCATTATCTTTTGAAACATATTCTCTATTTCTGACATAATCACTGGCCTTTCTGAATTAGTACTAAACATTTCTGAACTACCTCTAGGTGTTTCTCTAACGTTCTGATCTTCTACTTCTTGGCATATTCTGCTACCGATTATAGTTTGATTATATTCTTCCATCCTAACTACACTTTTCTCAATTTCCGGACTCTCAAAACCTAGAAAATCGCTATCACTGTCTTCCATTGCTAAGCTATTTACATGTGTTTTTCTACTCACCAATATTTTCACTATTCTTTTTTTTTTTTTTTTTTTAACTGCACTTAAACTTGTTCACTACACGTTTCACAGATGTTGACACGCTGGGCACCTTCTTGTTTGCTGGTTCGATGCTGGCTTGGTCGTCTTGGAGTTGGTCTATTTTCTCGACGCTACACGTTGGGTCACCTTCTTGTTTGCTGGTTCTATGCTGGCTTGGTCGTCTTGGGGTTGGTCCATTCTTTCGACGCCACACGTTGGGACGCCATTTGAAGCTAAATAGTCGTTCTTCGCTTCTTGATGTATCACCGTTGATGCTTAAATGTCGTTGGTGACGTGGTGTTGCCCTTTGATGTGGTTCGCTCCGGCTAGTCAGCTTGAGATCTCTTACTTTTATCTCGGGTCTGCGTAGGTGTGATGGACAACCCAAGAAAAACTTTGCATATTATTTATTGCATCTTTGATATTTTCGGGAGCTATGCCGATTGTATATGTAGAGGAATCGCACTCACGTCCGCACAGCACAACCTGCCGTACTGGTCTGGGTAGTGACGCTTTCTCTCTTACCCACGCTAAGAAGACCGTTCTCTTCCAATTTGAATGTCATGACGTCATCCAAGAAAGCCTCGTATCCAAAATGCTATTTCCTTTTCCCGCAATTTAGAAATGTCCCTTTCTATTATAACATGTTCTTTTATGAATTTCGTATATATAATTACCTTTTTAGGATTAAACGATGTTTACTTTATATTTTATTAAATATATCGCGCGACTTTTAAGGTTGGTCGACCTGACTTTTTACTGATTTCGAACTATAGGGTATGACGTCATGACTCGTTAATTTCAAACCAATAATGTGTTTATCCTACAAATTTAACGACTATTATTTACTCATATCTTGCTCACCTTACAACACTTCCTGCTCTATTATCTATTTATGTTATTACTTAACACTTATCGCAAATCTCATATCCGGCAATTAAATTAAAACGTGTCTTTATCAAGCCCATTCGATTGGAAATCTAAATTTCGGTATCACAAGGGGATGTGGGAGCAGGTATAGAAGCTCAAGGCCAACAGCTAGGAAAGCTATTCCACCCCCCAAATCGCATTCCAACTGCATTCTGACATTACAAACAACCCCACAGCAATGACCTCTTGCAGGAACACATGGACAAAGTTATCATATTAAATTTCCACATTTAGATTAATTTTTGATTAACATTTCTAAACCAAAAGTTTGAGTTAAGGAAAATGAAATTTGAATTAAGGTGAGTTTTTTACATTGCTGTAGTACAAGGTTCAAGGAACCAATTAACGATGCTTTTCAATTATAAATGTTCAAATTATGCAAGTTCTGTTGTATATTTTTACTGAGGTAGTTGGCACATGGTGGTGTCATTTAAGTTTATGTTCTAAAAGTTGGTTAAGATGCCCCTCCAATTTGACTACATTTGTGATCTAGCATGGGCATCTATGTAACAAAAAAGAATGTATGGTTACATTCATGTGATTTTCTCTAACATTGTCATTTATTTATATTAAGCTTCTACAAGCCATGCTTTTGTCTGCTTCATGTATATTGAGATAAACATTCATCACATAGTTTCATTATACATTTAATGGCAGGAACAAAGAGGATGCAGAAATCAGAATGAAAGTCAAATGTTTAAAATTGGGTTGCTGTATGCTGGCCTTGAATTCTTTCCATGATGTGAGAGACAACTGAATGATGACAATGCTTCAAAGCTTGAACCTCCCGCCTAGCAAAGTATCCTTTCACCTTGTATAAGAAAAGTCAATCACAGATAAATCAAACCAAGATATTTTACATCGGCAACAATACCTTTCAACAAAGGGCATTTACCTTATGGGTTTAACAATCATAAGTCCTCTCTACTCACTGCCAGTATCACCACGACAGTATACTGGGGATAAAGAATTTCAGCAGTAATACAAAATGGATATGTGACAAATAATTACACATTTATGAACTTCTGTTAAGTGCAACTGAAGGAAAGCCTTATTTGAAGTATAAAAAGTGTTTAAAATCAGAATGTCTAAAATAACCAGTAAAATTTAATATATCAATGTATATTTTTGCTTCAAATATGGCTACCACAGTGGCATTGAATTGTTTAAAAAGTCATATCTATTGAAAACAAAATTTCATATATACCAATTTTAATTTTTTAATTATTTTCACAAGTCCAACCCCCTTGGAAATGGATTTTAGAATATGTGTTTATCTAAAATACGTTACAAAGTTTGACTTTCAGTTATGTGAATTAATACATTAATTGTAACTAACAGAACCTGGTTATTTCATTTTTTTAACTGCTTTCTTATATTTGAATCCACATTTATGACAAGTAAGGAAGGAAAAGGGTATAGTTAATCACTGGGAAAGTGCTTATTATAAATTCACCACTGCTGTTTAACTTTCTTTATTTTAACTATTCTATTCTACATGTTCTGGGCACCAGTAAAATAAAACTTCATAAACTATTATGAAGTAATTTCACCCATTCAATTCCTGTCACCTGTCATTTGTTAACATGGTCTTCTAAAACACATTTAGCCACAATTTTATATCTGAGGTGTCTTTCAGGACAGTTTGTTCCCCACAAAGTATAGCTTGACCAGGTCATTTGGTAGAGGTGGGAATTACCAGACATCCAGAGATCCCCGTACATGCCCTACAATTTAAGTATTTGTCCAGCGCCCAGGGGAAATTTTCGAAAAGTCTCTAATGACCTACATTTTCAGAAACAAGCTGTGATCGTCATAAAATGAACTGAAAACTGGGAAAATAGAAAGGAATAATTAGTTATTAGCCAAAACTCTAGCTTGCTATGACAACATGGCTACACCAACCACAGCCAAAGACCATACCCATGCATTAATAACATTGAACCAGAGATTGGCAATGCAGTACTTGCACTCTGAGGCAAAAGGTTGCTATTCTTTAAAGGCAAAGAGATGCTTTACTCTACTTTTCCATTTGCATTTTGGTTATTAAAAAAAAAGAAATGGAAAGTAAACAGAAAGAAACAAACTTCACAGAATTTTGCTGGTATTTCAGATATTAAAGGTTTATTTGCCCAGTCTTCATAGCCAGCATATCATGTTAGCACAGCAGAGGCAACACTTGCATTTTGTGTTGTTCACCACAATTAGGATTATCAGATGTCCTGAAATTCCTGGACATGCCCTACATTTTAACCATTTGTCTGGCATCCAGGGGGAATTTTTGAAAAGCCTCTGATGTCCTACATTTTCAGAAACAAGCAGTGATCATTAGAAAATGAACTGGCAGCTGTGAAAATAGAAATGAATAGTTGGTTACGAGGGTAATTCAAATATAAACGGTAATTGTTGCATATCACGGGGGAAGCAGTTCAGAGCGGGGCAGTGGAGTGCGGGGGTTGAAGGTTGGTGTGTCAGGGAGGGGGAACTAGCTTTGTTAGCTGCTTTGCCAGGTTCTGGCGTCAGTACAGCCTTAAGTGAGCAAGAGGTTTCTTTGTCTGTTGCGCAACACATTAACCAATGAAGGGCTTAACCTTCGGAGATTTTAACTCGTTTAAGGGCACAGTTTGGAAATACTACACTGTCACAGAATTGAGAGTTTACTTGGGCCAGACAATTTAAGGGTGACCGAGAATTTGTGGAAAACGAAAGTCATGCTCGATGCCCAAGGTCAAATCTCACAGATGACAACATCTGTACCGTTTGAGAGCTTATTGAAGGTGATCACCGCTCCACTGTTGAAGAAATCGCATCAGAAGTTGGTTGATTTTCTTCATGATCAACATACAGCGACTGCAGCTTACTATTGCCAATTGTTAAGATCTGTAAAAGCTGCCTACTGAAGCAAAAGACGTCGTATGCCCATCAGAGATGCCATCCTTCTCCAAAACAATGCAACGCCTCACACCGCCAATTTGACAATGGACATAATGGTGGCCATGCACTGGGAAACCCTTGAACACGCTCCCTATAGTCCAGACTTGTCCCCCCAGACTATTTTTTGAAAGAATCGCTTGGAGGGAAACATGTTGAAAGCGACAACGATGTCGATGAGCATGTGCGCAATTGGTTGGCGACGCGCCCTCAAACTTTTTTTGTAGAAGGAATGTTCAAGCTTCCAAAATGTTGGCAAAAATGTGTACAGTGTGAAGGAAGCTATATAGGGAAATGTTGTTGTTAGCTAATGCTGGATTTCTGAAAATGAAGTCATCAATCCTCTTGCTCTCCAGTATTTTTCAATATAAATACTGAAGAGACTTAGCAGTAATAGTAACCGCTTTTTAGAGAGCACCATATTTTTATGTTTTGGTGGTCACATCGCTCTCTCACAACCCCCAGAATGTCTGGAGGACCACACCTGTCGTTGGTTTACGGGTCTCACCGACCTGACAGGGAGAGTTATCAAAGTAAATTCACCAACCATATCCTCTGATTACCAATCAGAGGACGTATTACATGCCATGACAGGTCAGCATGTTAGGGTTCAAGATTTTATAGAGAAATTAGAGAAATGGAGAGGTAGGAAAAATAAAGACTCCCTAGCCCTCAGGAACCCTAATAGCATCAGGGTCGGAAGAGAATAAGAAATGACCAAGGTAAGGTCAGATAGAAAAGTTACAGTGAGGAGCAAAACACCAGTAAGTGGAATATAAACAATGCCTTCCTGTAGCCCAAGCTCACAATGCTTGCAGCAGTTAGAGATTCTTTGTATACTGAGGAAATTCCTTGTGTACTAAAGAGATTGTTTGCATCCATTCTATTTATATGGATATCTACCTTGTGTTTCGTCTGTTTAACTCTCTGTTTCTGTGCATGTTGTAAGCACTTGCAATTGTGCTAACACCTTTTATGAACATTTATCTCTGTCCAAATAACATTTTATTTGGTAAAGGTATCCCAATTAATGACAAGTGCAGGAAGTAATATGCTCTGTAAGAGAATATTTAGAAGAGGAGAAAGTGCATGGGCAATGACAGTGGCTAGTTTCAGCATCTGGTTTAATTATACAGAGTGGAAGTGAAATAATCCACCAGACTGAAGGAGGTGAGAGAGTGGATGTAAACTAACAAAAAATTCCAATAAGTTTTTTTAATTAAATGCACAGTTAACTAGATAATCATGTTTAAAGGCGAGAGTGTGTGGCAACATGGCACAACCTGTTGATTCGGGTACTCAACTTCTACCGGCGTATCAATGAACTATTCTAATGCTCTGTAAAAACTATTTAAGTAATATTAACCATGTATTGAATTCATATGTTATGTCGTGCCGTGCCAGACACCAGAAAATTACATGAAAAGTAAGGTTATGGTTGATTACCCCCTACGAAAACATTACCTCAAATCCTACATTTCTGCATAATTACAAAGATTTTATTTGGTACGTTTAAAGGTCTGAAAATCTGGCGTGTTCTATTTGAGCGGCTTATGCCATGATAGTGATAATGACCTCAGTTGGAATTGGATTCTTGTTTTAAACACCGCGCAAAATTATCTTCCGACACCGCTTGTAGTACTACATCCATTAGAAAGTCAAAAATATGATAGAAACATTAACAAAAAAACTTTAAATATGCTCTAATCAGTCAGAAATACAGAAATTCACTTGGAATGAAACGAATACACGCTAAGTCCATGTCTGCTTCCTGCTCATGCATGCTGAATAAAAGCGAGTTGCTTTATTCACTTTATTTACTGAATGGTAGGGACCTACCATGATTTATGTTCACAATAAATAGTAAGGTAGTTTGAGAGATGTTGATGTAGTCACTTGTGTATATATTTAATCAATAAATATTTTTAACAAAATTACTGTTTATATTTGAATCACCCTCAAATTAGCCACAATGTCAACTCGCTCTGGCAACATGGCTATACTGGCTACATTCAAAGAGTATACCCACACATAGCGAGAGATTGGCAACACAACATTTGCACTCCAAGGCAAAATTTTGGTATTCTGTGGAGGC
The DNA here is from genome assembly GCA_030765045.1 of Tenodera sinensis. Taxonomy (NCBI): domain Eukaryota; kingdom Metazoa; phylum Arthropoda; class Insecta; order Mantodea; family Mantidae; genus Tenodera; species Tenodera sinensis. Next base: position 148,493,971 of record CM060961.1, on the reverse strand, counting down.
AAAGCAACACAATGCTAATGTTGAAAGAGTATTTTGACTAAAAGGAGCACAGTGGACAGATGAAAGGAAGAGAATATTTATTGATTCAGTTAGAGGGATTGTTTTAATGTTCAATTTTAAAAACTTCAGTTGTGTAGAATTTCTTAATCATATTTCAAACAAGCTAGATGTTTGGCACAAGGTTATTTCTTCAGAGAAGTATAACTGACTGTTCATAATTACATTTAACACTATGGTTCAGGATTTTAAGAAAATACAAGTTGTATATATAAATAGCATTTAAATTATTAATTTACACAATTTTTGCATTGACCATTGTGTCTTATGTTTTTATCAAATGTTCTATTTTTTTACTGTTGTGTCCTACTTCCCATAAAATAATCTGGTAACCCTAATACAATGCATCAAATCCATGAGAATAATATCATCACATATTTGAACTACTTTAGTTGGGATAGGAATAGAAAAGAACTGTATATGGTCCTGACAATACAAACACAAATTTTGGTGACATAAGTGAACCAGGGGGTAAAAATGTATTCAACAAATTAAAGCTATACTACTTGCAAAAAACTAGTTCTTCAGAGAAGTATGACTGACTGTTGATCACATTTAATATTGTATGCTTCAGGGTCTTAAGAAAATGTAAATATATATGCTTGTGAATATATATAAATAGAATTTAAATTATAACTAAACATTATTTTTACATGGATAAATAATGTCCTACATTTTTAACCATTGTGTTCTACATTTCCATAAAATAGTCTAGTAACCCTAGGTAGAGGATAGAACTTCAGATTCCCCTCAAAGGGTAGAAAGTAAAATATCTTAATACAGAAATGTATATTTTGCTAGGTCTCATCTTGGTATGCTGCAAATGGTCATTGGCTAGGGCATGATGGAAAGATGTTGGTGGAGAATGCTATGGATTTTGTGAATGAAGAAATAGCTTGGGGTCGTGACAATCTGCCCGACATAGAACACTGGCTTCATAGAATGTTACCACATTTGCCCACTATGACAGACTGACCAGGTGCCAATGCAGCTGCATCTTTCTCCCATGTTTGTCTTATGCAAGGAGTTGGATTGTTGATGCTTAAATATCCGTCTGATTTTTACTTCATAATCATGGAACTGTTGTATGATGTTTTAAGGTAACAGCAACTAACACATTTAATTTATCTAAACATTAAAAACAATAACACAGAGTGCAAGAAAAATATGCTAGTCATTGCATTCAAATCGTCCATTTTTCAGTAAAAGCAAATGAACTATACTTTTACAAAAATCTTAAAATTCATTGCTTTTTGCTGGTATTGAAGAGTTGATTTGGGGAAGTTAAATGCTGCTTTAAAGTTATACATGCCATTATGTTGACAAATAAATTGAGATAGTCTATAATTGTGCTCATTGTAGCATAAAAATCACTAAGAACTAAAAGCATTACCCTATGGTCTGCATAGAAAAGTAGAATTTAATTTTTAGAATGACTTCTAACATTATAAAACAAAGGATCTACTATATTGGTAAATATGAAGATCCTTAGGTGTTTTTTAAGTAGTGTGTATGATGTAAGATATGAATTATGTACATATTGTAGAAACAGAAATCCATACAACTATAAATGTTTTAGATTTAAATTTTAATCTTTCAGTGGTAAATTAAAGGCTTAATTGGAATCATACTTAAATTTTGACATTTGGTACATTAGATGTAAATGATAAAGAATAATCACGAAATGTAATAAGTTGAGATTTTTTCACAGTGAGCTAACGCCAAACTTAATAGTAACAATTGCTGTGTTGTGTAAAGTTTATTTCTATTTTGTTATGAAGTGTAAGAACTACAATAATAAAATAATTTTGTTTACATGTCTGCTTCTTCTACTGCTTATCCGCTGTCTTTGAAAAAGTTAACTTTGTGAAATGTAAAGAACTTCAAATAACATATACCATTGCTAATTTATTTACAAACTGCATCTTGCAAATGATGATAGTAAGATTGCTGAGCTATGTTATTTTGCAAACATATCATCAAAGACATGAGAGATCAAAATCTGTTTACCACCTCGTGTCTTGAGCTTTTGATTGGGAAAAGCAAATTGTATGTATAATGTTGTTACGTAGCCACCACTCACAATAAATGTATATGTGCCTACATATTGAACCCACTGTATAATTCAAATTAAAGACCTTATATTATTTATTAATGCCAAAAAACTTAGTAGTGGGTGGACAATTTTTGAGAGGTAGAGTAGGAACTGACAAATTCAATGCCACAGCCGGGATTTGAACCACAGACCTTCTGCTGCTTGCCAGTATGGCATTGAATTGTCCAGTCGATTTGTATTCAATGTCATGCTGGTAAGTTGTCACAGTAGCTTAATGGTTAGAGTAGCTGCAAGTAAAGCAGAAGGTCTGTGGTTCAAATCCTGGCTGTGGCATTGAATTTTTCAGTACCGATTCTACCTCTCAAACATTGCCTACACACAACAGCATTATTTTATGAGCAACATAATACAAAACCTAAAACCATAATGTTTCCTATTAATGTCGGCACCCTAAATCCAAATCTGTTGTTAATATTTCCGCATCATTTCAAATTATTGAGTAATATCCAAAAAACGTATTACACTTTTTGAAAAATATGTGAAAATGTACATATTACATTCCAGTGGCAAAAAGATAAAGAAAATTACTGATTTCAACATTAATTTGATAGAAAACAAATATAAAAGCTGCAAAATTTGCCTTAATTTCAATTGTTCATAAATACAGAAAAATACAAGTCAGTTTTTCTCAATTGGAAGGCAAAAATGCTTACTAGTCAATTGTCATTTGTGTGATTTCTCTGCATCGTCACGATACAGCATCCAGCAATAATCTGCTATCATTACCTCATTCCAAAACCCTGGTAATGATTCTTCATCACTTTGATGTCCTGGTGAAATCTTTCGCCCATTTCATGACTTACATCCCCAAGGTTGGCTGAAAAAAAATCTAAATGGGAATCTAGGAAATTAATTTTCAGTGACATGCAAACACCCATTTCTTTATAAGCATGAAGCAGTACCAGCACTCCTTGTTTATAGTCAGGTGCCTTTTTTTCCCAAGAAAATTCATGCAAACCCACTTGAAGCAATTCCAAACTCTCAATTCACTCTCATTTAATCTTTTTGGAAATTCTTCACCAGGCAACAGTTCCCTTATCTGTGATCTCACAAGCACACTTTCCTTCAGTTTTGTGGCTGATATTAAACTAAACTTCTCTTTCAGGTATTCAAATGCAATTGAATTGGTCTTTCCAAGAGTTTTTACAAAACTTTTCACTAGTCCAACCTTTATATGGAGAGGAGGAAGTTATACTTTTTCAAGATCAACCAGTTGGATGTACTTGACATTTTCTTCTCCTGGGTTGAAAGTGCTTCTTTGCTTCCAGTTATGTTTGATGTAACGTTCTTCTGTTTTGCGACTGTTCCATAGGCACAAGAAGCAGCAGGATTTTGTAAATTTTCTGGTGGAAATTCTTTGTTGACCAGTGTAATTGAACAAAGGTTCTCAAAGTGTGTGCTATGACACAATATGGTCTGAAAGTTTAGGAGAATAATTATGTTTTGGTAAAAATGGCAATCCTGTGAAAAATATTCACAAGAATTGAAGAGTGAAGTCTAGAGTTTATAGTGTCATCAGTTTAAATGAGCTTACTGCTCATGGCACTGTAATGGTGGGATATACAGCACTCATTCACTTATATTCCACTTCCCATGCAGCCAGCAGTAGAACTGGAAGGCGATTATTTGTGGGCACTTCAAAAGACAGGGTATATAAAACAAATCCTTGAACATTAGATGAACTCTAACATAACATGCAGGAGGAAATAGCCAACATCTCACAAGAACAGTTACAACAAGTGTGAATGAAAAAACCTGTTAAGATGCATAATGCCTGTCTTGCAGCACAAGGGAGAACATCTGCAACATCTTCTTCATAAAGCAATGTAAACACACATCAAATGCTCATAATAATGAGTAATGTTACCAAATAGCCTTCCAGTTTTACTGCTGGTCACATGGGAGCAGAGTGCAGGGGCAGACGCTGTGTGCCATGCCATCATGGTGCTATGAGGGTCAAGCCCATTTAATCTGATGGCCCATTTAATCATAATTTTAACTAAACTTAGCAGTTTAGCTCTGCTATGTGTATAGTACAACTGGAATTCAATTTCTGTTTACATAAATTTAATGGTCTATCAGTCAGTAATATGGTTCATTCTGACCATGCATGCCAAAATGTTACGTTTATAGGAGAAGAAATGAAAGAATTTCTTTCTCAGTGGTTCTCAGCCTAGTGGTTAGAGCAACCACATGTGAAGTGGAAGGTCCATGGTTCAAATCCCGGCTGTGGCATTGAATTTTTCAGTCCATACACAGCTTGTGTGTTTAAAAACACCAGCAGCAAGTTGGTTGCCATACAAAAATAACAATCACCATCTTATAGTTATCATAACAGGTGGTGCATCAATGCTTGCCCCTTAAACAGTCATAGCTGCTTTGCTGCATAATCATTTACATAAGAATCTATGTTCCACAAAATGGAACTAGTTGTGCATGATTTATGCATAATGTGTACCATATACAGACTTTTTTAAATTCTTGTATTCTTTTTCTTAAAGTTCTGAAAATCACACTGTTACAGGATGTTTTGCAAGAACTATCCCTTCAACTATTAAAATTAGGCCTTGTTTTTCATGTATGTTGGATTACATTGTCATTTAATGCTGTTTGAACTCTTCTTGAAAGCAGTTGTATTGCCTTCTTTTTGGAGAGCTGAGTCATAATGGTCCCCGATCAACTTGTGAAGAATCTAAATTTGAAGGACTGCTAAAATAGCTCACAAAACTTTGCTTATCATGAAATTATTTGTACTTTATGGAGCCCTAGGAGCTCTTAAGATATTATCATTCTTTATGCAAAACAGAGGTACTTCAGTTCTTAAAGCAAAACAAGAAATTAACGTGGCTATAAAAATGCTTGAACAATGAAAAATGGCTTGTTGTGTATTAGGATGATAGTACAAGAATTGAAGGAAGAGCGTACATTCAAAGGAGTCACAATTAAAGAACCATCTGGCAATGAATAGGACAAATGAGGCACCTAGTATCAAAAGGTGCCAAATCCATTTTTTGACCAAATTAAGTTATGCATCATTCCTGATAGATTTTATTTCGAGGAATTCAATGCAGCCATGATATGACAGCAAAACCTGATACATCTTACTAAAATACATAGTCAAAAATGAGGCTGAGTATCAATATTTGCCAAATCTAGTACCTACATTGACATTTGTGGTTTCAGAGTCTGATTAATTCCTTTCGGCCAATCAGCGTTTTCCCTGACTTTCGAGTGTGACAAATGCAAATGCTGCCGACTGCACATGGTATGAAAGTGACTTTCCTAAAACTGCAAGAATAATTTATTCTTGTGTCTGTCATCACAATAATGAACACTGAGTTTGAAGAGAAAACAGTGGTTATGAATAAATTATCCAAAATTGTGGAACAGTATTCAAAGTAATTAATATTTCTGATCACGAATCTAGTCTTCTTTATTTCCTGGAAAAATGTTGTGATAACCACTTGCAGTTGCATTAGATTATGTGCTTTCTTCTGGTAGACTGTCCTTTAAATGTCCCCAATAAGAAGTAATCTAAGGATTTATATTCAGGCTGTGTGGCAGCCATATTGAACCTCCCTGAAAACATTCTGGATATCGATAGTATATCACATGGTGCCCGAAATGTTCATTTATGAAATACAAAACAATGTTTGCTATATGAAGATGAGCTTTATCTTGCATGAACCATTGTGTCTCCATTGGTAACCCTGTTGCATAAAGTTGCAGAAGAAAATTGTTCTGCAATGTAGTGCGCAGTGTTAACTGTACCATTGAAAAAGATTGGACCAATAATTCCATGGTTGGAAATGGCACTCCATACACTCACTTTTTCTCCACAATTTTCAATCTCATGTACATCAGAGCTTCTCATACACCTCATCTGAAAACCATGTGTCATGAAACATGACATCATTTTCAAGAGTTGAAATTTGTTGGCATAAATAAATAATAATTACCATGTGAAGGTTATTTAATCCTGGGATATAAAGTACTTACAATAGTAAGTCACCATTGGGGTAATTGTTTCTGATGTGAGACTGCCTTTGTGGTTTACCAGGAGAAATACGAACTGGCTTGAGAATTTAATGCCATTCTGGCAGTTTGTCACAATAGCTCAGTGGTTAGAGCGTCTGCCCGGCAAGCGGAAGGTCTGTGGTTCAAATCCCGGTTGTGGCATGGAATTTTTAAGTTCCAGTTCTACCTATTAAACTTTGCCCACACACGGCTTGTGTGTTTAAAAACACCAACAGTAAGTTTGTTGGCATAAATAAATAATAATTACCATGTGAAGGCTATTTAATCCTGGGATATAAAGTACTTACAATAGTAAGTCACCATTGGGGTAATTGTTTCTGATGTGAGACTGCCTTTGTGGTTTACCAGGAGAAATACGAACTGGCTTGAGAATTTAATGCCATTCTGGCAGTTTGTCACAATAGCTCAGTAGTTAGAGCGTCCACCCGGCAAGCGGAAGGTCTGTGGTTCAAATCCCGGTTGTGGCATTGAATTTTTAAGTTCCAGTTCTACCTCTTAAACTTTGCCCACACACGGCTTGTGTGTTTAAAAACACCAACAGTAAGTTTGTTGGCATAAATAAATAATAATTACCATACCTTGTCATTTTCTGTCAGTTTTGTACAACGCTGTCATTTTGAATTGGAATTATTTCAGCCAGCATGAAGTACTCTCTGAGGAGAATGATGTGAGATGCTCAACTGGGCTGCAACTCACCTCCTGGATTTTCCAGGACTTCTTTTCAAAGCCACTCTCACAGTGTTGATATTTTCTGGAGTATGGACTGTGTTGGTACGAAGTTGATTTTGCTCTAAAATACTGCCATGAGTTCCAAATTTTGTGGTCAGCCTATACACTGTCTGTCTGTAGGAGGCCCACCTTGATTGAAAATGAACACAGAAGTATTGCTGAGTCTCTAATAAACTCTTTGTTTCTGCGTAAAACAATAGTTTTCACTTTGTGTTCTAATGTCAACTGGCCTTTGTCCATCATTTACTAAACCTAAATGGTAGCAACATACATGCGTGATAGTGACAATTACTGTCTTCTGTTAAACCATGCAAGAACTATGGCTACTCGTCACAATTTTCCAAAGTTGCCCACCTGTAAATAAAATATTTATTAGACAATGTCAATGTATGACATTTAGTGCGCCACCCTGTATGTGTTTTATGTTGGTACAGTTTTTAAAAATGGGTCTTTACCTAGCAGCGGGAATAATGTTTTTACTGAAAGATGGAAAGTTTGTTATAGCAGACGCTACTCTTATCTTCAGGGTTGTGGTCACAGAATGGAATGCACAAATCAACGTTCCTTTATCACAACATATTTATTCGTTGATTTACACTTTTATCACTATGTTAATTAGTTAACAACTTTCAAAATTCGATAGAATCTACACTGGTTAAAAGTTTGGGTGTAATTTACATGTTCACACGCTATCAGCAAATATACATCCTTTCACCTTGAACATACAGACACTAATGATAAAAGAGTCCCAGGCGTCTCTATGACGCAACACCGCCATTCTTATGTATTCATCCGCGCAACAATTCTCATTGGTTGAACTCAAAGTGACGAGGAAACATTGTCTATCTTGAATATTATTAAAAAAAATAAGTCCCTGATACACCCAAATTAAAAGAATTAGAAATTTACACACTCTTACAAAAATATTTACATGAACAATTTTCTATTGATCAATATTCTGTCTCATATGCCCCTTGTTTTGTTTTCCAAGTTGTCACCTTATTTACAATCTTGAAACACAATACAATACTTCTCCCTATTTCTATGATTCAATCACTTTGTACAATATTTTTTTTTTTTTTTTTTTTTTCCAGTCTTCTTCACTGTTTGTCTTTGTCCTTCGTTTTGACATGATACAGCATGTCTTTATAAATTTCACATATTCGATTACTACACAATGCATTCAGTTATTATACAATACATATCCAGTTATTGTACAACACATTTAGTTATTACACAATATGTCCAATTATTATACAATACATATTCAGTCATTGTACAATATACCCAGTTATCATATCACATATGTTGTTATTATACAATACACCTTCAGTCATTATACAATACATATTCAGTTATTGTACAACACATTTGATTACTACACAACATGTCCAATTATTACACAATACATATTCAGTTATTGTACAATATATCCTGCTATCATACCACATATGTTCTGTTATTATGCAATACATATTCAGTTATTATACAATACACATTCAGTTTTGGCATAACGCATTTAGTTATTACTCAACATATTCAGTTATTGTACAATATATCCAGTTATCATACAATACATATTCAGTTATTGTACAACACATATTCAGTTCTTATACAACACATACTCAGTTATTGTACATTTGACATTGACACAAATATAATTTAAGTGTTTCATGTGGTTTTTGACTTGTATTCAGTGCTATGAGGAGAGAAAAACAGGATACAAATTTTGAGCTAATGATTATGATCATGTTTATGGCAATACTTTTTTCAGTTCTTTGCCTTCTTTGTCTTATAAGCTTATGTATAGGCAGGTTATTGAGTCGGTTCTTAAACTCTGATGTTACTAATGGTACTAATTTTCTTGATTGGGTTATTATTCATTGTTGTTTGGTTCAACATTTCTTCGAGCTTAGCATTGGCTATATTCACCTTAATTCATGGGCATTGTTTTTCTGGTTATGGTTTTCCTCATTTCACTAATTGTCATTTCTTTGTCTCTTATTTCTATAAGAGAAAACTTCTATACTTACAATTATTCTGTAATTGTGTTATTTTTCTTCTCAATTTACCCTCAACATCTTTGTGTCGAAATATTATATCTTTTTCATCATAATTGATTCATTTTTATTTTTGTCCCTGACATCCTTATGTCAAAAACATATTATCTTTCGTCGCTATGATTCATTTCTTTAATGACAATCAGTGTCCTCGTCTGTTTTTGTTGACAATGCTCTTTGTGGTCGATATAGCCAATGACTATGTTGATTTTCTTCCTTGTTGTAATCCTAATCTGAACATAATTTTCTATAAGTAACCCATTAAAAATTGTTATCTTCTTTCATCTCTATTATTCCTGCCTTACACATTCGTTGACAAAGACTATTTGGTCCTTTCTTTGTATGGCTTTAATTTGTTTTTATGGTATCTTCCTACCAACTTGCCATTTGTATTCTGTAGCTCATACGTGTGGTCACCCAGCTGTTTTGTTATGACCAGTGGTCCAGTATACAATAGCTCCATCTTTCCAGATCTCTTCTCAGATGCCTTGGATGCTTTGTGGCTTTTTAAGAGCACCTTTTCTCCAATTTGTGGGGACCATTTCCTGACGAATCTCTTCACCTTGTTCCTCCCTTTTTCAGCCTTCTGCTGTAATCTTCTGAATGCCAATTGACATTTTTCCTTCTCTGATAATTCTCTTTGGGCAGCCATCGTAGTGTCAATGTCAATTGCTAATTTTTTTGGTTTCGTGTTGGTCATCAGCTCGATAGGGGCGAACTTGGTCGTGGGGTTCACCGAATGGTTAATCACCTCCTCTATATATCCGCATTTTTCCGTCCAGGAAGTGTGGTCTCTGTGGCAGAGTAAACGAAAATAAATACTTATATCTCTCATGATTCTCTCAGTCGGGTTTCCCTGGGGATAATATGCTGAGGAATAGTACAATTTTATTCCTAATGTTTGTAAGGTGTTCTGAAACAACTTGCTCTTATGCATGGTTGCATTGTCCGATAGAATACATTTTATCCTCCCATATTTTGGGATGTAGTCCTTGACGATTTTATCTAAGCATGTTCTGCTTTTGATGTTCTTAAAGGGGTATATTTTGGTGAATTTTGTGAAAACATCAAACATGACAAAGATGTATCTGTTTCCATCTTTACCCCTTGGTAGCTCTCCATGCTCGTCAATACACACCAATGCATTTTTCTCGTTCCTCACGATGGATTGTGGGAAATGGTGTGCCCCTCTCCCCCTTTCATGGGTACTCCTAGTATTTCTATGTTCTCCCTCACTCTGGTTGTTCGTAGCCGTGTTCTGGTTTAGGATGGGTGAGTTTGGGTGACCGTTCCTATGTCTATGCTCATTAGGCCGACCATTTTGTGTTTCGAAGGCTGTCAGCAATTCTATCATATCTGCAAAATCTACTGGCCTCGCAACAATTAATCCTGTTCTCACTGTGTCTGGGAAATGTCTTGTTATGCTGGTAATTAGTTCTGCCTCCGACAAGTTGGGGTCTAATAGCTTTCCTTTGTTGGCTACTTTCATAAAATAATCGACTAGCGACAACCCTTTGGTTGGATCGTATCTACCTGTCGCTAGCTCTACCCTAGTTTGGTTTTGTTTAGCTGGGCCCCAATACCTTGATAGGAATAAATTTCTGAATGAGCTATACGACTCATGACCAGCTAGGGTTAACCTGAGCCATTCTAATGCCTTGTTTTTTAAGCTTTTCTTGACTATCATCATCCTAAGCTCGTTTGGTATCCTTTTCACTTTAAAATATTCTTCCATCTCTTTAACAAAGAGTTTTGGATCGTCTCCCTTCTCCTCGTCAAATGTAGGTGGTGTGATTTCATGTAATATGCTGTTGGTGTAACATGTGTTATGTGTTGTGTCATTGTTTGGTTGTGAACCTCTTTCTCTGTATGGTGATTCAACATTTTGTACATTATTCAAATAACTCTCATCTTGTACATTACTTACATCTAAATCATCTTGTCTTTGTAATGCCTTCACAACATCATTTACATTAGCCAAACTTTCTTTCTCTTTTTTCATTTCTTCACAAATTGATTTTAAATCATTCTTTATTTCTAAGTGGCTTTGTTTCATATCATTTATAGCATCCTGTTGTGAAAGCATCACATCATTCATTGTCTTAATTTTGGGAATTACAATTTGTTCTACAGTTTCATTAATAATGTCTTTCTTTACTACCTCAATCTCTTTCCTTAATTCCTCAGTTATTTCTGCTTTTACATTTGTTATCTTACAGTCTACACTTGTATTACATTCTGTTATTTCATCCCTACATCTAGCAATTTCTCCTTCTAACACAATTTTATTCTCTCTCATCTCTGATTCTATCTTTCCCATCCTATCTCCTACAATTTCTATCCTAGCTTCTAAGGCTTCCTTTGTTTCATTTAAGTTTTTATGTACTAATTTTAAATTAGTTTCCATTACTTTCATATTTTCTTTACACTCCTGTCTTCCTAATTCTATTTTCTGTTCTAGGTTCTGTCTACCTAATTCCATTTGCTGTTCTAAGTTCTGTCTACCTAATTCCATTTTCTGTTCTAAGTCTTTTCTCACTTCCTCCATTTTCTGACCTATCTCTTTTTTATTATTTTCCAAGTCCTCTCTCACTCCCTCTATTTTTTCACCTAAACTTTGTTCTATATCCTGTTTTAATTCTGCCTTATTCTGTTCCATTTTTTGTTCTAGTCTTTCAAACATCATCATCATTAACCTTTGGTCTTTGCTTATTTCCACCTGTTCCTCACTTCCTAATTCTATTTGATAACTAGGCCTATCTGCCCCTTCCCCCACTCCTGTTTCTATCTCTTTTCGCGACATTTTAATTTCTTTATCCAATTCACTTAATGTTGAAAGTCCCAATATTTTGCCACTTCTGAGTATCATATACAATGGAAATAAAATGTATGTAAAAACAAAAATTTTGGATCCTACTTTCTTTCCCGTTGGTTCTTCGTCCAGTTATTTACGTCTCCTGGGTAGTTGGCTTCGCTAGATGATCTCCAGTGTTTTTCCCACGTTGATTCTCCGTGTATCGATGTTTTGTTGATATCAGTCGATGGTCTAATGGCGTCTTTCTCCTGCGCGATGGGATGGCGTCATTTGGTGTTAACACTTCATACTCGTAATTTTGCATTCCATTTTAAATTCGCGCTCCACGTTGGGCAAGCCATTTTGGTACAGTTTTTAAAAATGGGTCTTTACCTAGCAGCGGGAATAATGTTTTTACTGAAAGATGGAAAGTTTGTTATAGCAGACGCTACTCTTATCTTCAGGGTTGTGGTCACAGAATGGAATGCACAAATCAACGTTCCTTTATCACAACATATTTATTCGTTGATTTACACTTTTATCACTATGTTAATTAGTTAACAACTTTCAAAATTCGATAGAATCTACACTGGTTAAAAGTTTGGGTGTAATTTACATGTTCACACGCTATCAGCAAATATACATCCTTTCACCTTGAGCATACAGACGCTAATGATAAAAGAGTCCCAGGCGTCTCTATGACGCAACACCGCCATTCTTATGTATTCATCCGCGCAACAATTCTCATTGGTTGAACTCAAAGTGACGAGGAAACATTGTCTATCTTGAATATTATTAAAAAAAATAAGTCCCTGATACACCCAAATTAAAAGAATTAGAAATTTACACACTCTTACAAAAATATTTACATGAACAATTTTCTATTGATCAATATTCTGTCTCAATGTTAATATATCAATTCCTTGTTCACACAAAAATATTTGTTATTTTGAATTTAGTGAGGGCATATGTGTGTCATTAATTAAAGATGTTTACATCTATAAAGAAAATACTCAACATATTCCCATTTAAGTGAAATAACTTTTGAAAGATGTAAACATTATTCTTACCTATATCTGCAGCTGAATGTGAATGCAGATTTAGTGCCACCCTGACTGATCAGAATCATTTCCAAATTCCAACACTCTCAAATTCAGTTTTCATTTCAATAAATGCCTCTACTGCATTGCTTCAATGCAGAAAAATTTGCAGCAAAATGGATCACCATGTCCTTGATGAACCAACTGGCAAACCATCAAACCTTCAGTAGCAGTCTCATTCACCTCATCTGTTCAGCTGAACTCTGTTAATATGAAAAATATATATCCTAGTCTGACTTTATTAATAAGCATTTCTTCAATGTGCTTTTCTGATATGTTAAGAAAATAGACACACATTATATGTAGGTAATTGATAGACATCATAGCATACAAGAAACTACTGCATACACAGTAAAGCCTCAATTATCCAAGGTAAGGAGGACCCATGGTATCTTGTATAATCAAAAACTCGGATAACATGGACTCTGTCAAAAACTGAGAGGGAAATGTATGGTAAACTGGTGAAATGAATGAAAATGTGATCAGAGATGTGAGAAAAAAGGCATCTTGCTGAGTTATCAAATGAAACAATGATGTAGATACAAATAAAAAGAAATATAAAACAAAAATAAGACCTACAGTACATACAGTATGTACATGTTCCAGTTAAAAAAGTTAGTTCTTCAAGAAGTCCTTAAGTGTTGTCTGTTTAGTAGAACTCACTCGCTTCTTTGCTGTGGTTTATGCAATCACTGAAGCAGTAGAAGGTCCATTGAAGTTGTCTCTGACAGTTGCTCCAGGTACTCAATGGTCTTTTCTATTGCTTTGCATCCTTCATTGTGGTTGATTTTCTCATTCTTTGTTTCAATATCTTGATTGTCACTTTCAGTTTCTTCAGCCTCTACAGTATGTGCACAAAGTCTATATACCCCTGTACTAAATTTAAAATTACGTGAGTAAATATACTTTTTTGAGGCTGGTATATATTCACATTATTCCCCTGTCAGATACCCATTGTTGACAACTTTGATTGTTCGATTGTTGTGGCTCTTATGACAACAAATCAACAAATCTTATGAACCAAATTAGTTGATTCCGAGATATTGAGAAAGAATGGCTGATACAAGTGATTACACAATTGAAGAATGCTTAGTCTCCGCTGTGTGGGTTCATGAGCGTCAAATTAATGGCAAATTAATGAAAAATGTCATGGATGATTTTGTTGCATGGTTTGTGAAAGCAGCACTGACAAAGAAGACATTGTTAGCATGGGAACAGAAAATATTTTTAATGGGCAGTGTTTGTGAAGCAATGAGAAGTGAAAGACCATCCACCAGTCTTGAACTTTGTGCTGAGATAGAAAAATCTATCCAACAATCTCCAGTAAAATCCTTAAGGAAACGTGCTGCAGAGTTAGGGGTACCGGAATCAACCATGAGGAAACACATTAAAGTGGATCTGAAAATGAAGTGTTGGTGTCCATTGAATGTGAATGAATTATCAGATGCTGATTTGGAGACATGTGTTAATGCTTGTGGTCAGATGCTACAACAATTCCAAAGAATGTCAGAGAGGCAAAAACCGTGTTCACAGACAAGTGTGCGATTTATCGCAGTTCCCGTAACCGCAATGTTTATTTCTGGGGAAGAGAAAATCCAAATTTTTTCAAAGAAATTGAACGCAACCCACCACACGTCATGGTCTGGGCCGGAATGATACAAACTCATCTGTTTGGCCCATATTTTTTTGATGGTCCTGTTAATCAGAACACTTATCTCCAGATGATTGATGACTGGCTCCTCCCACAGCTGCAAAATGCGGGAATCTTAAACAGTGTTTGGTTTCAACATAATGGGGTGCCAGCTCACTTTGCAGTGGCTGTTTGACAATGTCTGAATGCAGTCTTGGAAATCGTTGGATTGGTAGAGGATCGGACAATCTCACATGGCCTCCAAGAAGTCCTGGTCTAACAACTCTAGATAATGCACTATGGGGTTACATCAAAGAGAAGGTGCGGAAGCAGTGATACGCTACAACTGGTGAACTGCAAAATGCAGTGCGAGTAGCTTTCCAGACAGTGACGCCAATGAGGTTGAATAAGATGAACACGAGAACATGGCTGCGTATTTGGTTGTGCAGAGACAATGGGAGGACACATACCAATGTTTTGGAGTCCTAAGATGTAAGGAGAAACATTTAATTACATAAATATTGGAAATATGTACTTTTATTTCATGTCAGTTTGAATTTAATGTAGGGGTATATGGACTTTGTGCGCATACTGTACATTCACTGCCTCTACTATCATTTCATCAGTTGCTTTCAATTATTTATGTGTGTTGATCCATTCAGCTACATCGTGATTGTTTCATCTGCCAGTCCTTGGGCTAGTTGTGCGAGGCTAAGGTTGTCGTGCTCTATGGACAAAGTTTCATTATTTTCCATGACGTTTAATAACTTTGCATGACACACTTTATAAAACAGGACCTTGGTTAAACCAGAACTGGGTTAGCTGGGACTCGGATAACTGCAGCTCTACTGTATATGTATATTTTTTTTCTTTTTTCCCTAAGCTAATCCACTAAGACCATACACCACATGGTAAAAGCATAAGTCACACACTGATCAAGATAAACTTTTGTTATAGTCCACATATTTTGTCATAGGTATAGGAAAGATACAGTAATTAAAGTGATGTTCAGATTTTTAAGAGGAGAATCACTATGAAATGGTTTTAAAATTCCATGCTTTTAGTTTGACTATAATAAAAGACAGATAGCAATTTACCATTTAAAAAATATGCTATTGTGGTGTACCTAGTGTTAGCATGTTTGCTGGTGTATTTTGGTTTTGTGTCACTGCTGGTATGATGGTGCATATGGGAGAATGGAAAACTATGATTCAAATTTAGTGTAGAATAATGACTGACCTAACTCTCTTGGAGGGACACACCCATCAGAGGTGAGTGGGAGCCCCTGGAAATCCAGGTTAGTGCTTGTATTTTGTGATTATATTTGAATAAATTATGTGAAGTTCATTTGATTATTACTCATTAATTACTGATCCCTTTGGTTTCCTTCCAAAGTCACGTATAATTTTAAGTATTAAAGTAAATCATAAATGCACTGTGAAATTATTGTTTAAGTTGCGCCCCTCATGTCTAATCCAGCTTTGCTGAAATATACTTTATTAAGTAAAATAGCAAGTGCTCTGTCCTATTAATTTCAGGGTTGTGATAAATTGTTGCAGTCACTTAACTTTCTATACTCACTCTTCTGTGTTGGTCTGGTTGGCTCAGTTGGTTAGATGCTGGCCTATTGAACCCAAGGTCACAGGTTCAAATCAAGCCCAGAGCAGTGGTTTTTAAGTATGTTTAAAACCTCTAAATAAGGAGCACTTGCAACACTGCAAACAGCTAGACCTAGAAGACTGAAATGAATAGAAGGACTCTACTGGGAAACAAGAGGACTAATGGTGTGAAACCAACCTTCAGCCATTTGAAAACAACAATAATAAGAGATTTTTCAAAGACTCGGTTAATATTCTGTATTTTATATCTGTGACGAGGTCAGCAGGCAAACTCTAGGGAAAAATACTGCATTTCAGTCAAAAGAAGAGATGGAATAAAAATAAATATTTTGTTGTTTAACGACGCTGTCAATTGCCAGGATCACATCAGCGCCACCGGTGTGCCGGAATTTTGTCCCGCAGGAGTTCTTTTGCATGCCAGCAAATCTACCGACATGGTAGAGCGGAAGCTCTGAAGCAAAAATGATAGGTTTTTGCAAATCTGAAAGAAATGTGTGCTCTTCAAGACAATAAAAAGATAGATTCTCAAAGTTTGCTGAGCCCTATCTCCCACCTAACATTATATATATGGGGAGCGGAAAGCTAACAGTCATTTTTCATTCTGATGAAGGCCATAGAGTCTACAATGGCCGAAAGCTCAATGTTTTTAAACCTCACATGGCTGATCACCCGTGAAGCTATAATAACTGATATTACATGTTAGATATTATACCCCTAGCACAACACCCCACGAAGGGTCAAGGCTTGCCGCCCAGCCACTGCGTCCCCCAACTCTGTCCACTACAGGCGTCATTGGTGGGGTGCAGCACTGGAAGGTGGGACGTGGTCAGCGCCGCCGCCGCCGCCGCCCCCCCCCCCCCCCGAGGCCAACCGGCCAGTTATATGGCCTTCTCGACGTGGGGCCGCTGCTTCTCCATCAAGTAGCTCAATTGGTCCATGTTAGATATTACTAAACCAAAAATTCGAAAAATACTACTGGTAATTGATTCCTGATACTTCCCAGACGATCTGAACAATGTTGATAAGGCAGGGAAACTTGGTCTTTTTATTTTATTTATTTATTCATTTATTATTATTATTATTATTATTATTATTATTATTATTATTATTATTATTATTATTATTATTATTATTATTATTATTATTATTATTATTATTACTATTACTATTATTATTATTATTATTATTATTATTATTATTATTATTATTATTATTATTATTATTATTATTACTATTATTATTATTACTATTATTATTATTATTATTATTATTATTATTATTATTATTATTATTATTATTATTATTATTATTATTACTGTTGTTGTTGCTGTTTTTGTTGGGTAGTGTTTAACGCTCGCTTTCATTACATGCCTCATCGCAGGCGGTGACGCTGATGATACATGGAATGAAGATGGAGCACCGATGGAATAAGATGGCGTGGGAAACCGGAAAACCCGGAGGAAATCCGTTCCTGCGCAGCTTTGTCCACTACAAATCGCCTGGGATTGAACACTGGCCGCTTTGGTAAGAGGCAAATGGTCTAACCTCTCGGCCAAGGCACGGCCACGAGAGAGAAACTTGGTGGTTATTAATTAATAGGCCTACTGATATAACAGATTGCATTATCAACGTAAAACTAATTCCGAAACTGTAGAAAATCTCTCGAATGCATTGTGTAATGCGTACTATCATCAGTTCTTCAAACACGTCATTCGTATGGCCATAAAGAAAAACAATATAGATAATGTTGTAATACTATAAGATGACCTATGAACTCAGAAGTATGGGTTGGCCAAAGTGCTCATCTCAGATTTTCATTAGTTCTTATAAATATTGCGGAATATTTTAGTGCTTAAGGTTAAGGCATTTCAGAGCAGCAGTAAAGGTAGGCGGGTAGCACGTTGCAAATACCAGCTTGCGTAATATTTTAGAACAGCAATTATTGTTATTAACAGAACAGTAACATATGGCGTAGTAAGCCTTTGTTTAATCATCTCATCACCATTGGCTGCCAATTCCCCTGCTGCCATTATATATCTGCTGCATTTAAAGAGCTTTTTTCAGCAGTTATGATAAGCCTGCAGCTTAATACCGGAAATGATCAAAGTAACCAGAGAAAGAGGAAATGATAAACACGTGACCGTAGTAAAATATTAGCCGTGTTACGTGGAGGTTATTTTAAAGTTTTTACTTTGTCCACTACGTGTAGTAGTTAAATAGAGGAAGCATTGTATTCCACCCAAAGAACTCGATGTGGTGATTTCACTGGAAATATGTTTTGAGCTCCCCCCCCCCCTGAATTCAAAAAGAGCATTTTTAGAAAAAAGGTCCTTGTGTGTGTGTGTGTGCGTGTGTGTGTGTGTGTGTGTGTGTGTGTGTGTGTGTGTGTGTGTGTGTGTGTGTGTGTGTGTGTGTGTGTGTGTGTGTGTGTGTGTGTGTGTGTGTGTCTGTCGGTCGGTCTCGAAAACGAAAAGTCGGTTAAAGACTAATGTTGGTATTTAAGCCTTTTGAGGATGCAACACAAAGGTTTTGAAGAAAATTTCTCTACCCTGAGCTACCCTTTACATGAAACATTTTTCGAAAAGTTTGATTTTCTCGAAAATTGGCTCTAACGATTTCGATTAAAATTCCATATCTTTAAGATATTTTTATGACAAATGAAATGTATATTTTGAATTTTCTGGCTATAACCCATGTAATCCTGTTTACTCTGCATGACTCGAACTGGTAAACCGTAAGAGATGGACCAAATCTTACTATAGTATACAAAAAATGTAGATATTGCTAAAACACACGATTTATGTCCAAATAAATTTTTTAGACTGAACCATTTCGGAGATATTCCTTGTTATTTGTGTGAGTTTTTAAAAACTTAAATTTTCGTCAAATGGAACATCGTTATTCATTTTTCATATGTTAGCCGCGTAAAGAGAATGGAATTTTAAAGCTTTAAAAGATTTGACTATCGCTCAAAGCCTACTGTATTCCCACATTCCACTTGCATCTACAAGGAAATAAGCAATAAGATAATTTCCGCAAATGTTTATCTAAACTAACACGAAGAAGATATAGGAATACGAGTTTGTTAGAATGATTAATACAAGAGTAGAGAAAGTCATGTTAGTGCAACATAGGTATCAGATTTTTTAAACATTTTCTTTTTTCGTTTTTGGTGTATTTATATTAATGTCATCCAACGAAATGTAGTATCGGACGATAAATGAATGAATGAATTAATTAATTAATGAAATTAGTAAAATAGTGCTCAAATGAGCCCGAGGTCCATAGAGCTTAAAGTTACCCGACATTCGTCTTCTCAGGATTACGGAAAACCTCGGAAAAAACCTTATCCGGATAACTCGTTTTAACCGAGATTCGACCTCGGGACCTCTCTGATGTGAGGCAGACACGCTACCGCCACACCACCGCCTCGGGCTATCCTTTATATCGGATGGTGAATGAATAGGTGAAATCATGCTCAAATGATACGTGGAGTGAGTGAGTGAGTGAGTGAGTGAGTGAGTCAGCGAGTGAATGAGTTTTGCTTAAGGGCCCGTCGACAACTAGGTCATTAGGGCCCTGATACGTGAAGAGTTGCTAGTCAGTTTATTGGTGTGCAAAAACATTTGATAACATACCTTTCCGGTATCATTCCAATCCGTAGGATGTGATTTAGTTAAGTGTTTGGAACAGTTTGACTCATTTATGTTAACTTCATAGAAATATATGAAAGTTTCCATTCAACATTTTAGTGTGCTGAATGACTTTGTAGAGAAAATAGAATAATTCATAAATGATTAGGACTTTTTTTGAACAAGTGAGATTAAACATTTGAATGTTAAAGATAAGTTTTAATTTCACTATCCTCACTTACTTTAGAAAATTAGGGCACATAGTTCGCAAACAATTATTCCCTGCTAAGCTGTTATGTTGGCGGGAAATCGAAATAAATTCATAATTCAATATTACACCGGACGACACACCTACCCCAGGGGCCTACTATGGTAGGCACGGGAAATGGCGCTCCGGAGGTCCCGAGTCACCTGAGGGAATAGGTCTGGTCAAAACGCTCACCTCCGTGTACAGGTTGTTCACCTGCTCATGGTCCCTGGCAGGAATGCAGCCAGCCTGTGCGTGAGTAAACCATTCCATGTACACAGGATATCTGAAGCTGGAGTCGTCCTTCTAGTCGCGCTTGCGATACTAGTGTCAACCTTGGCATGTATTCCCGCTATATTAAAGCAAAGAAACCGCTCAAAATAGTGGAATTTAAATGTTATTTTCAGTTCATGGAGTGTTTAAAAATTATTTTGTTTAACGACGCTGTCAATTGCCAGAATCACATCAGCGTCACCGGTGTGACGGAATTTTGTCCCGCAGGAGTTCTTTTACATGCCAGTAAATCTACTGACAAGGAGCTTTCGTTTTCAAGCACACTTAAAAACCATCGGTCTGGGTCGGGTTTGAACCCGCGACCTTTGGATCAGTAGGTCGACGTCTAACGTCTTGGAGTGTATTTAGCTCGTAAAACGTAAACGATGTTTTCAACTACTCCATCTTTCTCCCACTGATCATTTTCTACCTTTTCTACCTTTTCAAAAACCCTGCCAATCTGCTTCGGTCTCAAGCGATACATTCCCAAGCGTTATAAGTCACCTGTTACATTTCTTTAACTATTTATTTCACCTTGGCCCGAGCTCTTCTATGGGATTGAGGTCACACATGTATGGGAGCAAGCTAGCGACAGTAGAGCCCAATAAAACTAAAAATATGCCCACTTAAAGAACCTCTTTAGGTTTGTTTGTTTGTTTGTTTTAATCGCCCCGTAAAGATGTTATGCGCATACAACTTTGAACTCCTTTGTTCTGCACCCACAATATCATAGCAGATTTGACAGCACTCTTAGGCGGAGGTTTATCTACTTTTTTCATTGCTTCCGACATAAAATTTTACAACTGACATCAAGAGAAATTAGCAGCGAGTAAACGTAGCGCGAATAACATTGGAGTTGGCAACGAAACCAGCAGAACAATGTTTGCGCTGAAGTTTACAAAATTCGGGTTACTGCGTGGAAGTCTCTCCTCTTCCCTTCGTAGCCCTAAGGCCATGATCTGGTGAAGAGACAGTAAAGCCATGCGTGGAGACCCGTGTCGTTGGAAAGTAATATTCTATAGTTAGTTGAGGGATGCGTGTCTGAGCCTGTGCCTTGTTTCTTCCCTATTCAGGGAGGGTGCGCATTCCTAATACACCGCTTTGGTTTCTGCTTTATCTAAACGGGAGGCTAGGGACTAACCCACCTTTAATCAACCAGCCAGGATTGAGTAATTAGGTAATTCACCGAACTTCAGGGCGAGTGGGACGCGAGGCTGTTGTTTTTCCTGCCCTAACTTTCTAAAGTAAGTGAGGACAGTGTAAATAAAATATAGAGCAATTCCGCGAATATGTCAATAATAATAATAATAATAATAATAATAATAATAATAATAATAATAATAATAATAATAATAATAATAATAATAATAATAATAATAACAACAATAACAATAACAATAACAATAACAATAACAATAACAATAACAATAACAATAACAATAACAATAACAATAACAACAACAACAATAACAATAACAATAACAATAACAACAACAATAACAGTAACAGTAACAGTAACAGTAACAGTAACAGTAACAGTAACAGTAGCAGTAACAGTAACAGTAACAGTAACAGTAACAGTAACAGTAACAGTAAGAGTAACAGTAAGAGTAACAGTAAGAGTAACAGTAACAGTAACAGTAACAGTAACAGTAACAGTAACAGTAACAGTAATAGTAATAGTAATAGTAATAGTAATAGTAAAAGTAATAGTAATAGTAATAGTAATAGTAGTAGTAGTAATAATAATAATAATAATAATAATAATAATAATAATAATAATAATAATAATAATAATAATAATAATAATAATAATAATAATAATAATAATAATAATAATAATAATAATAATAATAATAATAATAATAATAATAATAATAATAATAATAATAATAATAATAATAATAATAATAATAATAATAATAATAATAATAATAATAATAATAATAATAATAATAATAATAATAATAATAATAATAATAATAATAATAATAATAATAATAATAATAATAATAATAATAATAATAATAATAATAATAATAATAATAATAATAATAATAATAATAATAATAATAATAATAATAATAATAATAATAATAATAATAATAATAATAATAATAATAATAATAATAATAATAATAATAATAATAATAATAATAATAATAATAATAATAATAATAATAATAATAATAATAATAATAATAATAATAATAATAATAATAATAATAATAATAATAATAATAATAATAATAATAATAATAATAATAATAATAATAATAATAATAATAATAATAATAATAATAATAATAATAATAATAATAATAATAATAATAATAATAATAATAATAATAATAATAATAATAATAATAATAATAATAATAATAATAATAATAATAATAATAATAATAATAATAATAATAATAATAATAATAATAATAATAATAATAATAATAATAATAATAATAATAATAATAATAATAATAATAATAATAATAATAATAATAATAATAATAATAATAATAATAATAATAATAATAATAATAATAATAATAATAATAATAATAATAATAATAATAATAATAATAATAATAATAATAATAATAATAATAATAATAATAATAATAATAATAATAATAATAATAATAATAATAATAATAATAATAATAATAATAATAATAATAATAATAATAATAATAATAATAATAATAATAATAATAATAATAATAATAATAATAATAATAATAATAATAATAATAATAATAATAATAATAATAATAATAATAATAATAATAATAATAATAATAATAATAATAATAATAATAATAATAATAATAATAATAATAATAATAATAATAATAATAATAATAATAATAATAATAATAATAATAGATTTTATTGTCATTAGGGCTGTTACAGCAATAGACAACGTCAGTGTAGTTTACATGCTATATATAACAAATAGATTCTAGCAAAATTATATATACATACATATTTACAAATATCAGTTATAAAAATAATGCTACCGATATTCACTATGACCTACTATATATTACTTTTAGTACAATCAGTTGTCTTATAGAGCCAAGTATGGAGCGTATATGGATATATCCATTTGTTGAATGGCAATGTACATTTCAAAGATAAGTTACAATAACAGTGGTATTTACAGCTGAGTTGAATTTTCAAAATATTCTTGTAGAGAGTAGTACGGATTGTTTAATAATCTGTCATAAAGTCTACGTTCAAATCTATTATACGTCAGTTGAGTTACCTCATTTGATAGTGCGTTATACATTTTTATACCTAATGCTTCAAAGCTATTTAGTGATTTTGACAGTCTATTATAAGCTGTATCAATTTGGTTTGTATTTCTTGTGTTATAGTTATGGATATCCTGTCTATAGTGAAAATCAGATATATTCCTTTTTATATAAATGAGGACTGTATAGATATACAAGTTCACTACTGTCATTATTCTTAGTTGTACAAATAGTGGCTTACAATGTGCCAATTTATCTGCATCCGATATTATTCGAATGGTCTTCTTTTGCAATAGTAGGATATTAGTGATATATTTACTATTACCCCAAAGTATAATACCATATGTTATAATGCTATGAAAGAAAGCAAAATAAGCAGTTCTGATGTGTCAGGTAGAAATCTTTTTAGGTTTTTTAAGAGAAATATTACCCTTGAGAGCCTAGTAGAGATATTTTTAATATGAGGCTCCCAAGTGAGTTTATTGTCAACTATTACACCGAGAAATTTGACTTCGTTATATTTGTCATACCGAGTGTTAAAATTTGAAATCAACGTTTCACTTTTTTACTGAGGAAAGATGATGCTAGATACTCCAAAGTATCTTATGAAGTGAAAAATAAATGTTTTTGACGTGAATATGGGTTGAAATTTCACTTCTTACCAACATATTTCCAAAACACTAAAAATAAGCGTGAATAACGGTGATTTTCATATCAATATTTCAGGAGCTATGTACAACTGTTTTAATTTTTTTTCGATGTGCATCACACAGTGACTCTTCATCTTCAAAACATGTATATGACTAATAATTTTCGACATTTATAAATAATCCTTAGAGCCTGTTTAATTATTACTGTGTGTCGATGTCAGTCACGGTAAATAAGGATAAAGTCCTCTGCAGGGAAAAGTAATTGACTGAAAAAAATATCCTTTTTGATTCTTCGTCATTACAATATAACAAATAAAAAAAGTATCAGAAAGTTTTCCTCTAAAGTCATTCGTTTTCCCACAAAACACGGACACTTAGTACTGGCGCCCTGTGGTCGTCATACGCCGGCGGGAAATCTCCTGGTTGAACTTATAACTGATAATGACGAAATTTAGGTACATCTTCCCTCAGAACCGACCTTTTGGCATCGATCAGGGCACTTTGACCCTGAGATTCTGGACATCGTACTCACAAAAAATGCGACACTGTTAAACAACTTTACTGTGTATCACAGCCTGGACTCCGACCATCTTCCTGTGCATTTCGACATACAGGATGGTATTTCAGCCGGTGTCTCTGGCCCTCGAAAGAGGGCAGGCACCGACTGGAATAAGTTCACCATCGAAATGCACGGGATGGCGCAACCCAGACTGTCATACTATAGCGAGGCAGACATAGATGTCGCCATTGAAAACTTTACTGCCTCGCTACACACAGCCAAGAGAAGTGCTACCACATACACCACAAGACCACCCGGTTTTTGCACGTACCCCGAGGTAGAGCAACTCATTGCGCGGAGACGACGCTTGACAAAACTGTGGCGATACACCCGACAGCCTGAATATAAAGTGCTAGCAAAATGGCTACGCAACGTCATTCGGCAACAAATTAAAATCAACAAAATTGATCAGTGGGAAAACAAAATGCTGAGTACCACCCATTTGGACTCTTCTTTGTGGAAATTACTAAAGGCTTTCAAAGTTTCCACGAGCGTTAACTCCTCAACTGAGGCGCTGCACACTCAAGGCGGCCTGCACTTCTCCGAAGAGGAGAAAGCCGAGGTCTTCGCTGACTGTCTCCAAGACAGATTCAGCGAAAACCCAGTTACCAACCGTGTTTTAGAACGGGAGGTCCAGACATGGGTACAAACCTGGGTGGCGCAGAAGCAAGAGCAACAACTACCCATCATAACACCGCAGGAAGTTTTCAAGCTCATTAAGAAATTGCCTAATGGGAAAGCTGCCGGCCCAGACAAAGTGACTAATGAGGAACTTAAGCATCTCCCGAGAAAAGCTCTGGTACAACTAACAAAGATATTTAACGCCTGTTTGCAGCAAGGCTATTTCCCCTCTACTTGGAAACGAGCTAAGGTTATCATGCTCCCAAAGCAAGGGAAAAGCACCAGACAACCGCAAAACTACCGCCCCATTAGTCTTTTGTCTACTATTGGTAAATTGCTCGAAAAATGTATCCTTTCTCGACTACAAAAACAAGTCTCGGCAACACATGAACTCTCAAATTCACAATTTGGCTTTAGAAAAGGACATTCCACTGAACTACAGCTCCTCAGACTAACTGGTGATGTAACAGAGCAATTTAACAATGGGGCTTCAACGTTGGCGCTATTTCTGGACGTAGAAGCCGCATTTGACCGGTGCTGGCACAATGGCCTCATTTACAAACTGCACCACAATTTCCCGGCTCTTCAAAATTATCTATATTTGCTGCACAATTTTCTAGAAAAACGGCAGTTTTACGTCCAAGTGGGCCGCTCCTCCTCACGGGAGCGAGTGATGCGGGCTGGCGTCCCACAAGGGGCAATCATGTCCCCTTTTCTGTACATATTATTCACTAATGACTTCCCAGTGGACGCCAGATGCAAGGTCGCCATGTATGCTGACGACACTGCAATATACAACCACCATAGAAATCCACGTTTCGCCCTTGCAGAAATGCAACGTTATGTTAACAACTTCCTCTCATGGCAACATGACTGGAAAATCAAAATTAACCCCGACAAATGCCAGCTAATTCATTTCTCTAAGCGGCGTCACACTTTGGCAAAGGACCTAACGGTCGGTGGTCAAATATTGCACTGCCGTCAGCAGATTAAATACTTAGGTGTCACCTTGGACCGCACAATGTGTTGTTCCACCCACATAAAAAATAGCGCCAATAAAGGCAGACAGCGGCTAAAGTTGTGCGCCCCATCTTCCGCAGTAAACAGTTGCGACTGAAGTCAAAACTGATATTATATAAGTCATTTATTCTCTCGGTGGTCCTGTATGCATGTGTGGCCTGGGCTAATGCCTCCAAAACCGCCCTGAAACAACTCCAAACCCTCCAAAACCTCTCCCTCAGAAAAATCCTGTCTGCTCCACTCCTCACCAGTACCCAAACACTACACCTTGAAACCAGGATCCCTTTCATCCCGGAGGCAATTGAAAAACGAGCAACGGCTGCATGGACGCGCATTAGAAACCACGAAAACGGCGTCATCGCCAACATTGGCAAAGGCAAGCCGAAGCACCGCAAGCATAATAGGATCAAAATGTTCTAGAAGTGGCTCGACTCGCCGACTAATGCGCGTGCACGCAACCTCGATCCTAGACCACATACATGTTCCGGCAGAGGCCCTCGCCTTGAAAAATATTCAGGAGCTGTCGCCGTGGGACAGTGTACATAGTGTGAATAGTGCAGTGCGCTGGGACGCATATCTCTGGTGTGCCCAGTGAAGATGTGTGTATGTGTGTGAGAGTGTGCGTGGGTGAATGCGTGCGTGAATGTGTCTGTAAATATTTGTATAGCGTGTGTAAATAGTGTTTTTAATGTGCGTGTGTGTGTGAGGGCATATCTCACGATATGCCAGAGTGAAAGCGGGAGTGAATGCGTGTAAATAAAGAAACAAAGTGTAAATATGTATATAAACAAAAAACAATATCAAAAACACTATAAACTAAAAACCCAAGACATTACAAGAGGGAACTGTTCTCGGTGGCCCAAAGACGGCCACTGTATGGGTTTCCTAGAAAAACCACTGTATATAGCATGCAAACCAAACAATTGTATATCAAAATGATAATGTTAGTCTGTAAGCTGGGCCCGTTGTACCAGCACCAGACACAATTGGTTAATAAACAAATCCTAAATCCTAAATCGTCATACGCGTACAGTGCTTGTGAGACTTCAGTCAGGATAGACGTATCAGTCTGTTTCTGACTCAATGGCTAAAACACCAGCTCAAAGACAACGTGAATGCAAACAATGTCTGAAGGAGCAAGACAGTTATGCACAATGGAAGGAAAAAAATAAAAGTGACTATGAGGAAAGGAAGACCAATACTGAAATAAACAAAACAAGGAAGAGAACACCTCAAAGCTGAATATAGGAGATATAAGTAAGCACAGCGGGCAAGACAAAAGATAAGAGACCAAGATGGGATTGATAAGGATACTCCATCAACATCAGCGGGTTTCAAAAGCAGACAGCATTTTGGAAAGTGCAGAAAACGTGTTGAGGAAGCATTGCCGCAATCTCCACGCAAAAGAAAAGAAATGATTCGTAAGTTAGCAGTTGAAGAGGGATTGCATGTTGTAAAACCAAAGCATTCTATCCCGGTATCAGGAAAACAACTATCAGAGGAACTTAAAAGTGCAATCATTATGTTCTGTCAGGATGATTCAATATCTTATCAAGCTCCTGGAAGAGATGACTTTATTGAAATCCGTGTTCAAGGAGAAACAAAAGAAGTTCGCATTAGGTATCTAGTGGTAACATTACATGCACTCTTTCGAGAACACCGAGAAGAAACGTGCGTGGGGTTGACAAAATTTGCTGAATTACGCCCTGCTCAGGTGCGTCTTCAAAGTCAGATCCCACATAATGTGTGCACATGCATTATACATGAGAATACGAAGTTTCTTCTCAAAGTATTGTGTAAAAATCACGTACTCACTGATACTGAATTTCATAAGTTCATAGCACAAGTGGTTTGTGATCAGAAATCGAGTAAGTGTATGCAGGGAGGATGCTCCAACTGACCGCGATTGAGTGGAGCAGACATTTCGGATGAACTCGCTAATTCTCCATGCGATGAAAACTGTGGAGTTCACGTAATGGAAAAATGGAAATAGAAGTTAAAAAGGGATCTGTAAAAGACTGCATTGAAGAACTGACCAATTGCTGCCACGTTTCCTAAATCACGTTTATGTAAAAAGACAGCAATCCGAGGCCTTTAAGAAGGCTCGGGAAAATGTTGCATTAGTGAAGCTGTGATACAGATCGACTTCTCTGAAACTACACGTGCAAGGAGCTGCCCACTGGAACAATACACAGATCTCAACATTTGCTGCTGTTGCCTGGTATAGGAAAGAAGATATTGGTGAAATTCAGAAACAATCTTTTGCTTTGGTGTCTGATTATGTATGACAAAAATGCAGTTGATATTTGCTTAAGGAATATATTTTCGGAAATATTGGATATTGTTCTGAATCTTGAACTTATGAAAGTGTTTTCTGATGGAGCTGCTAGTCATTTTAAGCAGAAATACACATTGAGTCATGAGACATATCTTTCCGAAGTATTTGGAATCCAAATTGAATGGCACTTCTTCGAATCCTATCACGGAAAGGGGGCAGTAGATGCGATTGGAGGACAAGTGAAGAGGATGGCCTGGATAGCTGCGAAAGCAGGAAGCAGGATTCAGAGTGCTGAAGAATTTGTTAATACTGTTAGAAAGAAAACCAAATTACGTCTTCTTGAGGTTTCTCTGCCTGAAATTGAAAAAGCAAAAGAATTTCTCGACAAAAGATTTGAACGTATTTCACCTATGCCATCCAGTCAGCGGTTTCATTATGTGAAAATATTAGTTTTAAATGTTGTGGAACATGCTTTTCTTTCATGTGCGGAAAGTGTCAGAATGATGCACAACTTTCGGAAATAAAAACAGTGTAGTGATGTGCGCGTGTACTACGAGGCTGCTGCATTTAGCGTTCCTGCACTGTAAGGAGTCCAATCCAGAGTGTGTTACAGGTATGTGCTCTCATGTGTCGTCTTTGTTATGGTTTTGAGTCAGCTTTTTATACCTGCAATGACGTAACTGTGATAAGAAATGAGAGCTGCCAACATATGTTTATTCGGTTTATGTTGCATAACATTAATGCTTCTCCAAAGGATATGATTATTGTCAAAATGATAAATACAATTACACACCTGTGTGTATTACATGTATGTAACGTGTAATACGCATCACTATGATTTACCATATGTTATACCATGTAAAACAAAGGTAAGGTATTACAATTTTCGCATATGTCACTTAGTCACAAACTTATGTCAGTTAGTTACGCTGATCTTTGAATAAATATCTTCAGATGAGAATAACATGCCAAACCTTTTTTCAGATCATTTGAAAGCTTAGAAGTTCCTCTCTCAAGTGATTTTTCAGAACAAATCAAATAAGAAAACTTTCAGAGAAAACGGAGGACAAACGTTTGAAGTTGGAACTGCAGTTGACAAAAATGTCAGTCACGAAAAGTTTAGCGCTCATTGTTAAATAATTGTTTCACTTTTTTAAGGTTTTTATTTTTCCTATCACAACCGCCAATGTATTCTCTGTCATCGTATGTCGTTAAAATAACATTTTTACACCTATATTGGCCATTAGACAGACATTTTAAGAAGAAAATGTAGTGTAAATGTCAGTTAGTCAAACGCGGAATTGCTCTATACCTTTAATATTAATGGAGAAGTGTTTGGAAATTGCCACGCCTAGTAGGAAAACAGGCAAATAGGGGAAATTAAATGAGCTGTGATGCAGCGAAATGATATATTACTTCTTTCTTGTTTCCGGTGTGGGCCGCGTCTTGTTGGCTTTTTTAAGAAATTAAAAATTATGCCGAAGTTTCGCCGCAAAACAATGTTTGGCTTCTTCAATGGGCGACTGCAAAAAAATCCATCGAGTTAGTCAGTGCCTACTCTGATTGGCCTCGCTGTCCTGTCCCACTCGTAATCCTATTGGTTCCTTCTCCTCCAATAGGAAATTGACCTGCTATTTAGGGTCTTTCATATCGGTTGAGTGGTTTGACTGTCTCACGGTTCAGACTACTCTTTTCTTTAAATATTTCTATGCTTTCCTTCACTATTTGGTGAGAGAAATTGTCACTGCTAAAATTTTTAAATGTCAAAGTCAATGTGGTGGCCCGTGTTTCCTGCATGTTCCGCAATGGCAGATGTTCCAATACTTGGTTACGTCCACTGGTTGAAACTAGAGTTTAATTGTGGAAAAGAATGTTTTGTGTAATGTACCAAATAATATTTAAATGTGCTGTGCTTGCATTCACAATTCTTTTTAAATAATGCGTAACTTTTAATTTGCAACTACTCGCTTGATGACTCGGAAGAGTTCAGTTCAAATCTCAATTAAAGTGAACTACGACAGTTTTCTTTTTCCTTTCTTCGTCCTTTCCGCCCTTTCTCCTTTCCATGAGCGTCGGCAGACCTTTTTCCAGGGGGAGGGGGCACATGTTGGAAGTTTGCAATCAGATGATACTAATTCGTTATTTTACTGTCAATATTTATAATATTTGTTGCAGATAACCGTATCAACTTGTGCTAAATAAAAATTGCTCTTTGCATCAAATTTAAAATAATAGTTTAATAATCCGTAATTGAGTGCACGTTAAGTTCACCAACTTCCAAGGGGGAGACCGCGGCCCCTCTTGCCCCCCCCCCCCTTCGCGACGCCCATGCTCCTTTCCTTCCTACCTCTCTCCTTCTCCTCCTCCTTCCTTCCCTCTCTCCTTCCGTCTCTCCTGTCATAACATACATTTAGTTTAAATGTTTACAACTTAATAGCTATGAAACGTTAAACATTGAAACAAAATGGCATTAGGTTTTCTAAACTTACTAGTTTAAACTTAAAACTTTACCTAGCTATTAGTAATTTTATTATACGGACCAGGTAGGTATATCAAGGCGTATTATTGTCATAACAGCAAGACAGGAATGTGTCCACAAATCTTATATATTTAAACGAGCAATTCTTGTATATATATAAATAGATATATTTATTCCGCGCAACTTGGAAATGGCTCTAACGATTTTGATCAAATTTTGTCTTCAGATAGAGTTTTGCTTTTTAAGTTCATCTACATGGGTGTAATTCCCGAAAAAACGCGATTTTACATAAAAAATAACTTTTTTTTTATTCCCGCTTCTATAGTGCAATTCTTGTACATTTATTTCATCAACTGTTCCATATCATGCTTTTCGGCGCACTCCTGACATCAATTGTGATTACTTTACTTTTTTAACTATTTCTTTATTCTTTATTAAAACACCGGAGAAACACTAAGCAAAAGCAATGTTGAAGAATAACAAATACTACAGAAAGAAAACTGGTTGATAAAGCCATGTTAATGCACCACGCATTTATGTTTCAAACATATAGAAAATTCTATGAATTGTTCGTAATTGTTCGTCGAAGCGGGAGTAGTGAAAGAAATGTGATTGTGTTTTACTAAAGAAAAACGAGTAGAAAAACCGTGTGAATGTTATACGTTGCACTTATATTTCAAGTGTATGGAAAAATGTATGGATTGTTTGCAGAAGAGGGAGTAGTATGTTAGGTAAAAGAAAAGGGAGTAGAGAAAACCATGTGAACCTAATACATTGCGTGGTAAAATGGATTGCATAAAAACCTTCGCCGTGAAAAAAATTAGATATGTCACTTTTCATGGCGATCGGTCAACCTGTTTTGGAATTTAATCACCCTTCAACATAAGATATGTATAGGCCTTGGTATGTATGAAGTTGATAAACTATAGGGAATTACATGTGAATTGTTACGTAAAACAAAAGTGAGTAGAGAAAATAGTATGAATGTAATATGTTGTATTTGTTCCAAACATATAGCAAATTGTATGAATTATATGTTGAAGGGCGAATAGCGAAAGAAGACTGATTGTGCCTCGTAAAGGAAGAATTAGTAGAGGAAATCGTGTGAATGTAATACGCTGCATTTATATTTCAATCCTAGAATATTATATGAATTGTACGTTGAAGAGCAAACAGAGGATACATGAATGCGCTACGTAAAAGAAAAGCGAGTAGAAAACTATTTGAAAGTAATATATTGTGTAGTAAAATTGTTACCATAAAAACTCTCCATGAAAAAAATACATATACGTGCCGAATTTCGCGGTGATCGGTTAAGCGGTTTTCGAGATTAACAGTTAGATATATACAAACATTCTAGTTGTATAGATGATATGAATTGTTTGTAGAAGAGTGAGTGGAGAAAGACATGTGAAGGTGTTACCTAAAAGTAAGTAGAGTAAACACTGTGAATGTAACATGCAGCATTTCTATTTCAAACATGCACGAAATTGTATGACATTTGTAGAAGAGTGAGTAGAGAGAGATGTGAATGTGTTACCTAAGAGTGAGTAGAGAAAAAAGTATGAATATAATATGTAGCATTTCTATTTCAAACATACAGAAAATTGCATGACTTCTTTGTAGAAGAGTGAGTAGAGAAAGAGATGTGAACGTGTTACCTAATAGTAAAAGGAGAAAACAGTGTGAATATAATAGCATTTCTATTTAAAACATACAGAACATGGTATGACTAATTTTAAAAGTGGGGATAAAAGTATTTTTGGTGCAAAATAATGTTTTTTATGGAAAATTATTTATGGAAGGGTGAGTAGAGGACATGTAAATGTGATACCTAACAGTAAGCACAGAAACCACTGTGAATGCAATATGCAGCATCTCTATTTCAAACATACAGAAAATTGCATGACTTATTTGTAGAAGAGTGAGTAGAGAAAGAGGTGTGAATGTGTCACCTAAAAGTGAGGGGAGAAAACAGTGTGAATGCAATAGCACTTCGGTTTCAGACATACAGAACATGGTATGACTTATTTTAAAAGTGGGTATAAAAGTGTTTTTTGGTGCAAAATCGCGTTTTTATGGAAAATTATTTATAGAAGACTGAGTAGAGAAAGAGATGTGAATGTGCCACCTAAAAGTGAGTAGAGAAACCGCTGTGAAAGTAATATGCAACATCTCTATTTCAAACATACAGAAAATTGCATGACTTGTTTGTAGAAGAGTGAGTAGAGAAAGAGATGTGAATGTGTTACCTAATAATGAGAGGAGAAAACAGTGTGAATGTAATAGCATTTCTATTTAAAACATACAGAACATGGTATGACTAATTTTAAAAGTGGGGATAAAAGTTGTTTTGGGTGCAAAATCACGTTTTTTATGGAAAATTATTTATAGAAGGGTGAGTAGAGAAGGAGATGTAAATGTGATACCTAACAGTAAGTACAGAAACCACTGTTAATGTAATATGCAACATCTCTATTTCAAACATACAGAAAATTGCATTTGTAGAAGAGTGAGTAGAGAAAGAGGTGTGAATGTACCACCTAATAGTGAGAGGAGAAAACAGTGTGAATGTAATATCACTTCTGTTTCAAACATACAGAACGTGGTTTGACTTATTTTAAAAGTGGGGATAAAAGTGTTTTTCAGTGCAAAATCACGCTTTTTATGGAAAATTGTTTGCAGAAGAGTGAGTAGTGAAAGAGATGTGAATGTGTTACCTAAAAGTGAGAGGAGAAAACTGTGAATGTAATAGCACTTCTGTTTCAAACATACAGAATATGGTATGACTTATTTTAAAAGTGGGGATAAAAGTGTTTTTTGGTGCAAAATCATGTTTTTTATGGAAAATTGTTTATAGAAGACTGAGTAGAGAAAGAGATGTGAATGTGTTACGTAAAAGTGAGTGGAGAAAACACTGAATGTAATATGCATGTATACAAAAATTTGACCAAATCTTTAGAGCCGTTTCTGAAATACGGGGAATATATATATATATATATATATATATATATGTACGTACAAACAAAAGTGTGGTCGGATCATAAGTTCATTACATCATCTGTCAGCCTTGAAATGCAACCACACGCGAACAGGTCTTAAGAATGGACAGCCCTAGATTGATCACTTTAATCGTAACGGCAGCAGTTGTTTTTTGACCTTGTGGCTTCTTGCCTGGCGAGTCGGTTTCCTTCTCATGTTGAAAGGGTCACTTTATCTTGCAAGATAACTTACGGCTAGGGAACTAGAATTCAGAGGGGATTATTATACATAAATTCACCTTACACGTTAAAATGGAAATCTTCAGATTAGGATGTACACGATAGGGTTAGTATAAACGGTATAAACGTTGGTGTTAAAATTGGAGCAGTGTTAGTAGTAAGATTGATGTTTGCAGGGAAGTGTCATGTTTGATGAAAAGAGAATAAAAAGTTTATTTACACAAAACGCATTAAAGAGAGAAAGAAAACGAAACGTAACGAGATGAACAAATGAACCATTTGACAAAATGTGTTGCATATCTATGTATGTATGTATGCATCAGCTACTGACTACATACATACATATGTATGTACAATATAGGTCTGTACAAAATGCATTAAGTACAACCACAAATTGGATCTTTGGAACAACACCTGGCGTTCTCTCACATAGGAATCCATCTGTTAAGCATTCAAGCGGAGACATTCTCAATTGTATTTAAATTAGCTGTACTGTAATGTTTGCATTGCACATGCTAAGAATAACCCACAAACATTCAGTCTAATCAGTGGAAGAAATGACTTTCGGTCAAGATCGAGGAGAGATATTATGTTGTATGTTAGGTCTCATAGTTGAAATTTTACAGGCCTTATGGCAAAATGGATGAAACCGTACTTCGCTACAGCAACAAGCGACACGCCGCCTTTGTACTTTCTCTACTACGTACTAGTATTTACAATAATTAGAGTGAGTAAGTGGAGTTTAAGGGCCCGTAAATTGAAAGTACAAAAATAATCATACTCAACAATGTCAATATCAGGCTGCTGCTTCAAAGCCGAAGTGGTGGTTAGAAGTACGTAACGTGTATAATTATATCATTTGCTTGAAGTCGCTGATTAATCCCTCTTTAAATTAAAACAAAATATAAATGTTGCTAGTATTTTTGGACCCGATACAATAAGTAGATGAGGTGTTGTATACCGAGATTTCCAAGGGGAATGTTTTGAGGCTCCGTGAATTCAAAAAATAAATACATTAATAATTTTTAGAAAATGTATCTGTATGTGTGTGCGTGTGCATGTGCGCGCGCGTGACAACTTAACTCTAACATGAAAAGTTGGTGTTTGAGTTCAGCATCTTCCAAGGATGGAAGCGAAGGTTTTGAAGAAAATCAGAAAATCAGCAAGCTACCCGTTTCATGGAAAAAATTTAAAGTATTTCGATTTTGTCAAAAACGGCTCTAATAATTTTGATTAAAATACCATATGTTTAAGATATTTCGATTGCAAATGGAACTGAATTTCTTGAATTTTCTGAGAACAGCCTCTGAAGTCTTCATTATAGTGATTTTGCGCAGTTGCTAACCGCAAGAGACAAAATCTTACTGTACCAAAAAATAGATCCCGTTAAAGTATACATTTTAAATCAATTACATTTTTGTGGACCTAACCATTTCTGAGATATTTCTCGTTATTGGTTTGAATTTTCAAATACTTATATCTACTTTTCTGAAATAAGAAATGGTTTTTACTTTTTCTACCAGGCACTACATAATAGGTAAATTATTGTATTTTTTGTAGTGTTTAACGCCCGCTTTTACTACATACGGCACCGCAGGCGATGACACTGATGATACATGGAATGAAGATGGAGCACCGGTGGAATAAGATGGCGGGGGAAACCGGAGAACCCGGAGGAAACCCTCCCCAGTGCCGTTCGTCCAACACGAATCCCACATGCTGTTGCCAGGGATCGAACCCGGGCCGCTTTGGTGAGAAAAAGTATTATATCCCACCCAAAAATTTGATACCTAGATTTTAACGGAAATACATGTTTTGAGACTCCCTGAATCCAAACAGTTATTTTTAGAAAAAGGTCTGTATGTTCGCGCGCGACATTGAACAACACAACTCAAAAACGAAAAGTAGGTTAAGCACCAAACTGGTATTTAAGTTCAGCATTTAGAAGGATGCGACACGAAGATGTTCAATAAAATCCCTCCCACCTCAGGCTACTCTTTATGTGGAACATTTCAAAAAATGATTATATAAAAATAGCTCCAATGATTTTGATTAAAATATCACATGTTTAAGGCATTTCCAGGACAAATAAAATGTGCACGTTGAATTTTCTGGGAATAGAGTCCTCTTCATTCTGGAGGACTCTAGTAAACCGTAAGCGATAGACAAAATCTTCATCTTCTTCTTCTTGTTCATGTTCTTGTTCTTCTTGTTCTTGTTCTTCTTCGTCTTCTTCTTTTTCTTCTTCTTCTTCTTCTTCTTCTTCTTCTTCTTCTTCTTCTTCTTCTTCTTCTTCTTCTTCCAATGGCGCTACACATGAGCGTCGACAGACGTTTTTCCAGGGGGGGGGGGCACATGTTGGAAATTTGCAATCAGATAATATTAATTCATTGTTTTATTTTCAAAATTTATATTTGTTGCAGATAACTATCTTAATTTGTGCTAAATAAAAATTGATCTTTACATTAAAGAT
Source organism: Tenodera sinensis (assembly GCA_030765045.1). Taxonomy (NCBI): domain Eukaryota; kingdom Metazoa; phylum Arthropoda; class Insecta; order Mantodea; family Mantidae; genus Tenodera; species Tenodera sinensis. The sequence goes on along the minus strand of CM060961.1, from coordinate 148,457,115 downwards.
CATCCGAGACCTCCAATCATCTCTATCCAGGGCTATCTGTTGCCAAGGTTTGCGTTTTAGGAACTGATAACTGCCCTTTTTCACTGAATACATCCACTCTTTACTAAGTTTACCTATCGGTCGCTTTCCAAACATCACTGCTGTCATCACATTTTTAGATATCTGTCCATCATCCATTCTTTGTACATGTCCTGCTTACTGTAATCTTTTTAATTTGGCCACAATGGACAGCTCTGGTTCTTCGAAGAGATCATGTTTCCTTGTATCTCATTCTCCTTATTCCATTCTCCTTTAAAAGTCCATAAATTCTTCTTAAGATCTTTCTTTCACTACTGTGTACGCATATTCCCGTTGCACGTGCAAGAAAATGAGCAATAAGATAATTTCTGCAAACGTTTATCTCAACTAACACGAGGTGCAATACGTCAGCTTTTTTATTTATGGACGCTCTTTAACTTTAACTGTATTCCATGCTACGTTGGGCGTGAAAGCCCGTGTAAGTTTGCGTAGAGGCCTTTTTATCAGGCTTGAGGTTCCTATGGAGAAGAATCTAATTTCGAGCATCAAAGACTTCAACACTAACGTTATCAATTTATTTGCCGGCATGAAAAACCGTCGGGCCGGCTTACTACTATAATAAAAAACAGGCGAATACATCAATTGCATTGCCACTGTATGAGCGTGCAGTACGCTATCCGTTAAATCCAAGAGCCGCCACTGTATAGTAGTTTCTTTTACATGCTGCACAATTTTTAAATAACCATATCAGTTATGATGGGAATCAATTATTCTTTTCTTTTTCTTCTTTCCTACTGTATCCTTATTCAAGTGTATTCTTATTTTGTGAATACATGAATATTTGTGTATCTCCCGAAATTTTGAACCCCCCTTCCCCCCCCCCCCCCCCAAAAAAAAAAAATTGATTCCTGGTGCCACAACTTGCGCCAATATTTCCCCTGTACGCCTGCTTGGAATCCAATGTTCATTTTGAAATACCAGAACTATCATTCTGACCTCTGGCGGACAGGCGACCATTCTCAACAACCCGCCCAGGCGGTCTCGCTGTCTCGCTGTCTCGCTCCGAACTATTAACCATGCAATAGAAGCAGTCGATTCTACTTTTGCCGGTCTTTTATGCGTGATATCTAGTGGAATACAGTGCTTAAAGTAAAGTGCAGCGCATTGTTTCCAGCTCCTGAGATAGCAAGGTGTCTGTGTTTAGTGTTCATTGTTTACGAAATTTGTTATAATACATCAAATGGCCGGAAACTTAGGTAAGTGAAATTAAGCATAGCAAATCGCATGTGAAGTGTCACATGAACACTAGGTTAGTGCGAAATGATGGTTTATTTGTATGAGAAGTATGCCTCAGTGTAATGTTGAAAGACCGAGTATTTGCCTGGGATGTAACCGCATACTTTTATTTAATTTTAATTCAAAGGTATTTTGTTATATAATGTTTAAAGTAATGCTTGGCAACTTTCATAGGTGTTTTCATAAGCGTAATTTTGTTACGTATTAAGGTTGTATTGACAAGTGCTTTTTAATATATGTATGTATGTATACATATACTGAAGGGCGTCCACATCTCTTATTTAACATACTTGCATGATACCCTATTCGGAATTGGGTATGCTTCGTTCTCAGTCGGATTATTTCGGAGGTAACCTGTTAAAGCAGTGTGACCAGGTGGAAAAAAAGAAGGCAGAAAAAGTCCCTATATAAATAAAAAAAATGTATATTATAATAAATGGTAGAACTCACACAGCTCTACGACCCATGTATTTTCTGCTTCTCTTTGCAAAAAATGAACAATTCTGTACACGGATTCTTTCGCACCTGATCGTGAACATCCGATTAGGGGGAAGCCCCAACTTTTCGGGTGTGGCGTTCGTGTTTCTGTTTTGAATATAAAACTAATCAGGACGAATTCTACCAGTTGTATAATATCTGAATATACTTATGATTTATTTTGGATAGTTGTTTTATTTTTATATAACGTTACACACTATGTCAATTCAAATAAACCTTTGTGAAAAAATTAATGCACACATCTCCTGCGAGGGAAACGAACCGATAGATGTTAACAAGGCGGGCCGCTGTGTGCTGGCGTTTACATTGCAGGATCCGATAAACACCTGAATGGGGACAGCATTAATTTAAAAATAACAAATTATTGAACAATTAAACCAATAATAATGAATATCTTGGAAATGACTGATGACAGAAAACGTTTATTTGGAAATTGTGTGTTTTAGAGTTATAAATCAGCGTTGGGATGGGGGGGGGGGGGGGTGTCCGTCCGTAATCGGAAGTTTGGCATGGTGCTATCTTCCAAGCTACCCTTTTAGTAGAGGCCGTTACCCCATATGGATTAAAGATTTATTGTTATCACTATTATCATCATCATCACTATTATAATTAGTATTGTTATTAGATGTGTATTACCTTCTGTATGAAGGACTTAGCTGGTTGTTGCCAGAAACTTCAAGATATACATTTTATTTGTTATGCAAATGTCTTACATATATGGTATTTTGAACCAGAGAAGACAAAGTGCTTGCTCTATCTTCAGTACCATCTGTATGTACAGATGTCACAGCTACCAACATGACATTGATATAATTGCCATTGTTAATGCAAATAATGAGGGATTTAGAACTCAAATGCTAAACATAGCTGAGGGCTTGAAGCCCCTAAGCCACAAAGCATAGTGTATGGTTATTTTTTGCAAGAAGATGAGTGAAGCAGTTGCAGCCGAAAAGCATAACTGAAACATCAGCGTAGCTAAACTCCAATGATCCAGGATAAGTGGGGGAAAATACCAATTACAATTAAATAATGGGTAATACCCATTTTTGTTAGAATTTATTGAAAAGTAAGAAGTAGAAAACTTTTTATCATGTGAAACTAGCAGATTTTACTCCCTCCATTAGGTTGATACTTTCATTCCCGTATGTGCAGAATCGTCATCATACATCTTTTGCTGTTCTCACACCATAATCTTAATATATATAAAAGTTGGTGTGTGTTCCTTATACTCCTCTTAGCTGTTGCAGCGATTTCCCACAAACTTGGCACAGATGAACTTTGGCACAAGGCAAAAATAAAATTACTGTCTAGCTTAGAATTTAAAATTCCACCTCATATTTAACAATTCATTATCTAATTTTATGTACTGCCAACTTCATGGCCTCACAAAATAGCGAAGGAACATTGAATTCATATTATATTCATTGATTGCCTCTCGGCATCGATCATGGAGTAATAACACAGTCACATTTGGCATTTCTTTAGTTTTGACTCTGTTTTCTTAATAGTGTTGTATATAGTGGTCAATGAGAAGGTTTTGGCATTATTTATACTGCTATTATTTCTTCCTGAATGCCACAATGTGGAAGTCACTCAGCTGTACTAACGAGAAAACAGTACAAACTGTTCAACAGTGTTTTTGCACAGTATTGTCTTGGCATTTTTATTATATATATTTTTTGTCTCTCAAATTTGATTACGACTTATTCAGTAGTTATTCTGTAACCTGAATTTATAGTAGTGTCTTGTATTAGCTTACTTAGCATTCTAATGAGAATCTAGTACCCTTAAAAAAATATGAAAATTTGTTTATGTAGTACTCTTATTTATACAATTAAGATTAATGTTGTTAATTACTTAGCACTGCCCATGGTTTCATGGTTTATTCCTAAAACATTTAGCCTTAGGTTGCATTGTCCAATAGCCGTGCATTTCTTTGGAGGCATTTAAAAAGTATCTTAAGTAATAACTTTTAAATGTCTCCAAAGAAATGCAAGGGCAACCAAAGTCTAAAATAGGGATAAATTGTTAGGTCACAGGCAATGCCAAATATTTCAGCTAGTTGTGCTATAATAGAGAGCCTTCTACATATGATGGGTAGACTATAGGTTTCCAAAGTGGTAACGTCTCCTTGCGCAATTCTTAAGGTAATCTTCTTCAACTTCCCTGTTCTACCACTATCGTGGCATCAGGGGTTTACCTTGGATCTTCCAAGGCTCACATTTTCCTTTTGAATCCGACTTTACTTAAGGTGGGGGATTAGCCCAATGCTTAAGGTTCCTGGTTATCCCCAGGGTACTCGGGCAGTTCTTGAGGTAGGGATTGGGCGTTTCCTCCCAACCCTGAAAGGTTTTGGTATTCTTGCCAATACTCAGGTGGCTATTTCCTACTGGGCGATGGGGTTGCCACTTCCCTTGCCGCTTAAGGTAATCTCATGTGTTTTATTCACTTTATTTTCTCTGTTCAGGTAGTAAAGAATGTCTTTTTAATGTGTCCATAATGTGTTACCCTCCATTCTTTAATTTAACTACTCGTGTATATATATACACTGCCGCTCCACAGTTCCCAGACACCCACTGGAAGTGATGCATATCAGCATTAACTTGAATAACAACCCCTGTTTAGAGATCTTAGGCAAGTTTATCTTGTCACAGGTTCATAAAGTTGTGTCAGCATTGTAAATATATATTGGTACTCCATGCTATTGTTAAACATGCCACTCAAACTGAGTTATTTGTGTGCAGGTGCGATTGAGAATAATTTTGCTGACACATTTGCATAATCTCAGTTTGAATCACTTTGTCTATCTAAGAGCAGCTCGTTACACCATAGTGGTTTTAGTGTCTGTAAAAGAGTGAGTAAATGTATATTTCCAGTTATTACACGATTATTATATGATTTATGGAATCTTAAGAGTCCAAAATTGTAGGTATTTTCAAAATTTAAGTAATTTCATAATGTTTCACAGAAGTAAGCAAAATAAATGTATTGAATTCCAGAATATGGGCTGTAAGTAGACATTAAGTATTGAAAATCAGTCAGCAGTGAATACCCTTCAAAATGGAGGTCATTCATTCAAGAAATATCAAAAAAACTTAAGATTCCCAGGACAACAGTTGCTGATGCCATGCAGAGATTATGGGAGGATGGGTCAAATAGGGACAGAAAAGGAATTGGGAGACCTGCAGTTACAAATAAAAATGAGGATAATTTTATAGTGCTAAAAAGCAAGTGAAATAGAAAGCTTACACCAGATGGAACTCAAGCTTGTTTTAAGTCACGATATGCAAATATCAGTTAGTACTGTCAAGAGAAGACTCAAGGCAGACAATCTGTTAGGGAGAGCAGCTGTGAGGAAACCTCTTCTCAGGAAGGTGAACAAACAAAACAGAATTCACTGGGGTTTGGAACTCAAAATTTAGACTACTGACGACTGGAAAAGGATGCTTTGGACTGGTGAATCCAAATTTGAGGTTTTTGGAAATAGGCAATGGACCTGTAACCTGTTCATCAACTGAGCAGATGTATCCAGACTGCTTAATCCCAACAGTGAAACACGGAGGAGGGTCTGTAATGGTATGGAGCTGTATTGCATTTAGTGTTGTAGGCATCCTACTCAATATTAAGGGGATACTTGACAACATCTTGAGCAGATATGCAGTCCCATCAGGTAAACGTCTGATAGGTCAGGGCTTCATGTTTCATCAGGATAATGACCCAAAACATACTGCAAAAATATGCAGGAAATACCTGGAGAATCAGCAGAGGCTAGGAGAACTGAAAGTGATGGGGTGACTGGCTCAGTCTCAAGATGTTAACCCCATTCAGTTACTTTGGGATGAATTGCCCTACATCTCAAAATGCACTGTGGAATGTACTACAAGCCACTTGGAATGACGTTCCAACATTTACAGTTCAAAAACTTAGGGAGAATGCCAAGAGTAGCAAAGAAAGCGATTTCCGCAAAGGAACAGTTTTTCAATGAGAAAAAAATTTTAAACATTCCCTCTAAGGTTATCAAATTTTAAATGATACTGTCACTATTTTGTGATCATATTGTTATAATCACATTAAATTTTAATGAAACAAACTATACCAAAAATGTTGCTTCTTTATGTTCACTTTTCTATTCTTTCTTTAAATAAAGTCTGTATTACACTTACTACACTGAATGTCTGGAAACTTTTAAGTGGCAGTGTATATATACAGGACGTTTAAAAAAGTGTTGGATATTGCAACAGGAATTGGGATTGGTCAAAACTAGTATAAATGTTCCTATAAACAGTTGTCAAAAAAAATTCCTATTGAGATATGAGCCATTTTACTTGTGTTAAGCATTTACACTAGACAATGACGTCATCCAACGAATGGATTGAACAAAGAGGTCCAGTAGCATGGTCTCCCCATTTACTGGACCTCAATCCATTAGATACTTGGCTTTGAGAACATTTAAGAGCATTGGTGTTTGCCAAACCCATCAGCAGTGTGCGTATGTTACAAGAGTGTGTGACTAATGCAGGTGTCCAAATCTGAGAGCAGCTAGGTATGATTGAAAGAGTTCTGGATCCTTTGAGAAAAGGAGTTGCATGTGTAAGGATGCATGGTAACAATGTAGAGCATCTCCTGTAATAGTATTGACCTAACATGCAAAAATTACCACGGACAGGAGTGGCAGGAATCATCACAATTCCTGTTTCGCACTCAACACAAATAAAATGGCTCATACCTCAACAGGTATTTCTTTCTGTACGTATGTTTATAGGAATATTTATTCTAGTTTTAACCAATTCCAACACGTACATGTGTGTGTGTGCGTGTGTGCAGAGCCATGTCTCACTCCCGAAGGAATTTCATGCCAATCAGATGATCCAGTGTTACTTCTGACATACACTTGCCAAATGATGTATTAAGCCAGTGAAAATCAGATCTCCACTAAACGGTACTTCTCATTCTAAAGTAAGAACAAATTAGAAACTAAAAACTTCACTTATCTTATTGTTTTGGTGCTTACTTTTGTTCTTACTTTAGAATCTTGTTGCTTCACTGTTAATAGCTTCAATTTTTCCTTATTTGGTACTTCTCATATTTCTCAATACCATTATTTTACATCTTGTTACTGTCTTTTTCAGCATTACTGAGTGTGTCAGACAAGGCAGGTCTAATACCCCTTGCAGAGAAACTACATGCCTTAGGTTTGACTTTAGTGGCCTCAGGAGGAACTGCTAAGGCTCTTCGTGAAGCTAAACTGGCAGTGAAAGATGTTGCTGAAATTACCGGAGCACCAGAGATGCTGGGTGGAAGAGTTAAAACATTGCATCCTGTTGTACATGGAGGTTAGTACCAAGTTTTTTACTAAGATAAAATTGAACCATTTCTCTTGCCTTATTGGTACTGTAGTGCTTTTCAAATGGGAAGGATTCTGATCTGCAGCCAATGAGATATGTTTACATGCCCAGTGTTGCAAGCTCATCACCCCCACTCTTCATATTTCTTGGCCCACGTCAAGCCCCACTTAAGGGGAAAGCAATAGGACAACACAGCAGTTTGTCCTGGAGATGCTCAAGGACAAACTCCTTCCCATTTGAAAAGCACAGTAGTTCTGGTACTCTTCTAGTAAGTAGAAATTTTAGTGTTTTGTTTATAACTCCAACAAAGTATGAACCATGTATTATTTTTTTTTTTTTTCAAAACATGATGGCCTTGTCCCATACTCCTGACTAGAGCCTCCTCCCTGCCACTGGGCAATAACTATTGTCAAATAAAAGATGACCCTCTTTGGGAGGGTGAGAAGCAACGCAGCCAAATGTATGTTTTCTGTATTTCCTTCAACTGCCTAGTGTCTAGTTTCATATTTGAAGTTGTAAATTCACAAACTGGTGAGTTAGTGCACAATATGTTGTTCCTTTTCCAATCCTGGATATAAACTGAATCTGATGATGTGCAATTCAACAATCTAGATCTTGTGAGATCCTGTGAGAGATGAAAATAGTTCCGTCATTGGAAGAGGTGTGACGCAGCTTCTTTCATAAGCCCTCAAAAGTATCTCAAAACTTATGTACCAAACAGAGGCATTAAGAAGTCGTGTTTCACTTGTACAACAATGGGAACGAAAAATGGACGGGTTAAAACTAGTTACTAATAGCAACAATTTTGTATTTAGTGAAGTTAATTTTGACCAAAATATTGCAGTCTGTTATAAACAGCAGCGATTGAAACTAGCAATATGTTATGTAAACAGCAATAATTTTGGACAAGTAATTGTTTATTGGAGACAGATTAAATAAGGAGGAACACAAAGTGTGAAGGAACATTTCAATAATTTTAGGAGATTGCTTAATTGAAACTAAAAGGTTGAATGTACATGAAAGATTAATTACTGGAATTATAAAATCTCATGATTTTTGCAATAAATTAGAAGAACTTAAGTGTCGTTGTGCCGATTGTGTTAAACCCTTACCCTGTAAAATAGGCATCTCATAGCTCTCCAACTGGCACATTCAGCTAAATAATCCACATGTTATTACAACGGGGCAAACATCCTGCAAACATTTTTTCTAACTTTTGACATCAATTGCGGTATTGCATCCTATAGGAAATCACAAATATGATGGAAAAATAAATACTAACTTTAAATACGCTCTAAACGGCCAGAAAGAGGTAAATTCACTTCAAATGAAATGCATACGAGGTATGTCCAAATCTACTAACTGCTCATGCACCCAGTTGGTAGCAATATTGCTGCCAACATTGCTCCTGCTTGATGATACTCAAATGTTTGTTGCTAGCATTAAGAACATTAATACACTGTAGTTAAATAAACTAGTGAAAGTAACCCGCAAATCAATACATAACCTGCTTGTTCTTAATAAGCCTTCTCGTATAGGAACCGCATGCATTGTTCATCATGAAACAATGATGCGAGATCAACATTATTAACGAATCAAACACAACTTATACTTATGAAGTTTATTTACTGAATAGCAGGGACCAAACAGGACATTCATTTTCACAACAAATAGTACAGCTAGTTTGCTTCCAACAGCGGCACTTGGAGTGAACACAGGTACAGTTTTAATGTCGTCTGCAAGACGTATGTGCTGCAACTATTACAGCATTTCAAAGGTTATGTTACTCATTTGTGAAACGCCTCTTACATTGTTAATACCGTTATTTTGTGTTGTATTTAAACATGTGGCACTAATAATTGCTAAATCTTTAGTAAAGCATAATTTATAATGTAAATTTACTATCCACCGCAATATGCTTAAACGAAAAACAATTGAATGCAGTTAAGTAAGCATTCGCATGATCTACACTGATGTCGAAAGAAAGTAAACACAGCTGATGCGATGTTGCCAGTTCTAACAGAGTTAAAAAAGCAACAAATTGTGGATTTTTTAAAACTTAATTTACACAAAAACCGTTCATTCGATTGAAATACACCAAAGGAAAAGGTTGTTGTTTATTCAATTTTCTATGAATATAGCCATAAATTAAGAACCTCTAATCAGTAATAATTCAGCCAGGTGATGATACATTTTTTTTCAAAAAGTATTTTTTCCTAGAAAACTACAAACTTGTCAGCCTTCTGGTATGAGTTTTTTTTTGTTATTCACAATACGAGAAACTGGCTGTTATAGTCTGGTGGATTATTTCACTTCCACTCTGCATACTTTATTCATGTGTATAATGCCAAAGCTGTTCACATTTTTTTAACTGAACTACAGAATAGCTAGATATTTCCAAAAGCCTAATAATATGGTTTTCCTTTTATCTGTTGTATCATTTTCTGTCTGTATCCTGCCTCTGTGGTTTGGTGGTAGTGTGTTTGCCTCATTCAAGAGGTCCCAAGTTCAAGTTTTGATTAGGTTGAGTTATCTAGATAAGATTTTTTCTTCCAAGGTTTTCCCTTATCCTGAGAAGTCGATTGTCTGGTAATTTTAAGCTCTATAAACTTTGAGCTTATTTGAGCACCATTTCACTACTTTCATTCGTTCATGGTCTGATATAGCATATCACATCGGAGGACTTTAATATACAAAAAAGAGTCACTTTCTGTTAAGTTTCATTGTTCATTACCAAGACTCAATAAACATGTCACTACCATGAGTAAAAGGTTCCCATTATGTCGAACCTTGCGACATTTTAGCTTATAACTCCTCCTAGGATAATGTTGTAGCAGTTAATAACTAAGAGTGATTACTGTTTTAGGAATTTTGGCACGGCTGACTGAAAGTGACCAGAATGACATGAAAAAGATGGGCTATAATATGATCCGGATAGTGGTCTGCAATTTATACCCATTTGTGGATACAGTGGCCAAACCTGGTGTTACAATAGAAGAAAGTGTTGAGAACATTGATATTGGTAGGTATTCAAAGACTATATTCATATTCTGTCTGAATGTCAAACACAATTTTATAATAGTCATTTTCTGACTTACAAAAATAATATGTAATAACAGGATCTTGCTCAAATATAGCATGGAATTTTGCACAATAATTGCAATTTAAGGGAGTCATATCAACCAGTTTTAACACCAAGGTGATGTAATAAGGCTTCAATAAACAATACTGCCACAGACCTTTTAAGATAACAATCTTTGGTAAGTTGTGGGAGTTTACAACTTGTAGTATTAAAGGAAAGCTACTTAACTTATAATTTCATTATAATTATTACTAATGAATTTATTGGAAAATTAGATAGATATATCCCAACCTTGAAAAATGTGTGGCTCTGGATGTGCAGCTCTAATGTTGTGTGTGGCAAATGCCAAGCAAGTGACTGAGCTCAGTATTTAAAATTTTCTACCCCAAGTTACCTGTTTCAATAATTTTACTTACTGTATCGTCACTGCCTATGGTGCCTTATGCTAAGAGAACAGATATTAAATATTATTAAAAAATGAGCAAGCCAAGACATTACACTAAGCAATAACCTTTGTCCCACCAATATGTGAACAAATGCATCTCCACTTCATTCATATAGTTGATTTAGAAGTTTATTACTTTTTATTTGCACCATCCAGTTTTAACATACAGAGCCAGTATCTAAAGCTGTTAATGGCTCTTTGGACACAGACAGTGTAGAGGTTTCCTACCTCAGGCTTCCTGATTTTAAATAAGGAAAATTGAAGCTATTAACAGTGAAGCAACAAGATTCTAAAGTAAGAACAAATTAGAAACTAAAAACTTCACTTATCTTAGTAATGTTGCAACATTACTAAGATAAGTGAAGTTTTCAGTTTCTAATTTGTTCTTACTTTAGAATTCCTGATTTTAATTAAGAACAGAATTCGTCATAGACAAGATTAATTAACTTTGGTAAAGACTATGCTCAAACGTAACATAGTAGGTGGGGCAAACCATGCCTCTTGTACTTGTTGTATCGTAAGTACAGACCTTGATCTAGAAACAGCAAGAAGATCAATTCTTAATAGGTTAGGTGAATTAAGTAGCTAGCATATAAGTAAGCATAATCGTCACAGCTGTTCCATTCTAGAGAAAGAGGTAAGAGGCAATATAGACTTTGTAACATATACAATTTGGGGTTAACCAGCTGTTTATGCCAGATTTTTATCTGTTTTAGTAATGAAACCTTGCAGCTGGAGAGGAGGGTGGGAGATTACATCTTTTCAAACATATTACTTAAGTGGTATTCCATTTTAACCTGGAGAAACTCAAAATATTTTGAAAATGGTTAATACTCTGTCAAACAAAAATACTGATGCATTGCATTCATATGACTTTTTCTGCTCACTGTTCTAAACCTATTCTTACAAAAGCATATTCTTCTATCTAGTTCTTTTTTAATGCAGATACCCCTTCATTACTCATTTACACATTTCGTTCTGGATATAAGAAAATTAGAGTAAACTAAAACAATGGTGAAATGTTTTCGAAGTCTGTCGCTGTGAGGTTTTTAAATGTTCTCTTTGCATGAACATGAAAAAGAAAGAAAAAGATGAGAATAGCGATTTGCAAGTGTTAAGTATTTGAAAATTTAGAGTAATAACAAGGAGTGTCTTGGAAATGATTATGGCCACAAAAAGTTTATTTGATATAAATTGTGTGCTTTAACACTGTGTTGCTACTTCAGCTTTCTAATACTCCTTCACCATGTATCTTTAGTTTTGTTTTATCCAGCTAATATCATTCATGTCATTTGCTGTTTTTTAAACAGTTTTGTAGCGTGCATCCTTCGCTTGTTGAATCCAGTATTAGTATTTAAAAAGCCCCTTTCCATAATCATCCCCAGCTCTTGTCTTTTAGAAATGAATACATAGTTTCTATTCATATCTTCTGATTCTGTATACTCTGCCAAAATGCTCTGTGTAAATTGTTTCTCCTAGTTCAAATATCCCCTGATCAACTTATTCTAAAGTTTTCTTACCTGTTTTTATCTATCATTGTCATTCTAGTAGTATTTTAAACTAACTTTTAGTATAAGTCCTTCTGGGAATTATAGAACCTGGTATGATTATTTCAAAACCCTTTCTATAATCATCCCCCTACTTTCTTAATTTCTCCATCTCTATAATAGTAGCTATAAATGCTGTTTAGAATTTGCATATATGAACTTGAAACTCAGAGAATTGGAATAACTTTGCAGGTGGTGTAACTTTGATAAGAGCTGCTGCTAAAAATCATGCTCGAGTGACGGTCCTATGTGATCCTTCTGATTATGAGCAAGTTGCAAAGGAAATGCAATCATCTCCTGATCAAGATACTTCTCTTTCTACCAGGTAAGTGTGAAGTGTCATCCAAGTTTCGTAAGTTGAAAATAAAGAATTCACATTTATTTTTATGTACATTCAGCAACAAATGTGGAACATAATTTTAAGCAGAATAAGTAATGGTGCACAATATGCTGGTTTACCATGTGTGCTAATACAATGGGTAACAAGATACTAGTGATTAACAGAATAGGAATGAAGAGTGGAGTGGAGTTTAAGGGTCTGTTGACAGCGAAGTCATTTGGGTAGAAATGAAGAAAGAACTGTTTGTTGGTATGACGGATTTGCATAGTTGTAAACATTATTGTGCAAGAGGTAGAACTGGAACTTAAAAATCCAATTTAAGTTCCAGTTCTACCTCTTAAACTTTGCCCACACACGGCTTGTGTGTTTAAAAACACCAACAGTAAGTTTGTTGGCATAAATAAATAATAATTATTGTGCAATTTTGTATTTATAGAATTGTCTATTTCTTGATAAACTCCAGACAGTATACAGTAATTGTTTTTTATTTTCAGACAAAAACTTGCACTGAAAGCCTTTACACACACATCAGAATATGACCTTGCTATCACAGATTACTTTAGAAAACAATACAGTGCAGGAATTTCACAGCTGACACTACGTTATGGAATGAATCCTCATCAGAAACCAGCACAACTGTTCACCACATTATCTAAGTTGCCTCTAACAGGTATGTCATTTTTATAAAGAACTTAACAAAAATGTTTTTCACAAAGCTAAAAACTTGTAAATGTTGTTATAATATTTTTTTAAAAGCCTTTCGACACAATTTACATGAGATAACCGTGTTATTCTCATTCTTCTCTACATTGTTTTTGTAAGCTAAAAAAATTTGTAAAGATAGGGAGTTTTTTTTTTTAACAAGCAAGGTTAATCACATTAATTGAAAGCTGGTTAGGTTTCCCTTTCGAAAATTAGGTCATGCCACCTAGTATATCATTGGTGGTGGCAGTGGTGGTGGCGGCGGCGTGAAATAGGTCTATTGGCAGGAAATTGAAATTCATGATATGGCCATTCATTCATAATTTGAGTAAGGCATTTTAAAAGTTAGGATTTCAGTGGGAAGGTAATAATTTGTAAAGAAATAATACCAATTATCATCACATGGCAAAATGTAAAGCTCAAGAATTTTGTGTTTGCTTTATATTGAACTCATAATCCATTCATATGTCTGGTTTATATTTATTATGTTTTATTGTATGGCAGAAAGATATAGCAACTGATTTATCTCTATTTACAGCTAGTTTATTTTGTAAAAACCATTCCTGCATTTATGCACTGTGAAAGCTAAATTTGATTCAGTTGTTTGTTATTGCCCATAATATCAACCAAAGTATCATGAGCAAACAGTATAATATCGCTGGGGTGTAGATACATTGCCAAGTCATTTGTACATAATAAGAATAGAAAATATAGCTTATAACATGGTATCAGGTTTATAACACAATGTAACTGCTTTGAGTTAGGAGTGATTTGTGTTTTATGAGCTATTAGTGAACTTTGTACTCCTCCAGGAACATAGCAAATGGCTGCCATAATTCTTGAAGCCATTGTTTAGTTAGAATTTGCAACAACAGGACACTTATTAATGCTGCTTTGTCCATTTGTACACATGAAATAATTATAAAACTGACGTAAGCACAGGGTTAATATATTTTATATTTAATTTAAATCCGCTAAAAAATAAAAGGGTATTTCAGAAGGAGATCCTTAAAAATGATTGCTTGAGGCGTCTACACATAGAGTTCAGTTATTATAATTCACTAAAAATATTTCCATTGCATTTGGTTGAAATCTTTAAAAACAATAGGGTAGCTAAGTAAAGGCTACTAAAAGTATTCAAGTTTTAGGGAGACCAGATTTTTATCTGCAGCAAAGCCTGAGTTTTTAAGGTAATTGGACTGAGGCTACCTGGAAATATGAGGATAATTCATAAGGTAAGGTCCGAATCACTGTAACTCATCAGATTTCGCATGAACATTAAAACATGCATGCACACTAACTCCTGGTATGCCTTGCATGTAAAATAATGCCATTTGCATTGTAGTGTTGCAATGTAGTGTTCACAATGTGGTTTCAAAGTATTTAAAGCAATCAATGGTCCCGGTAACTGTGAAATGTGGTCTATGATTCGGTTTTTGACAGCAAGGAATGTTTCAGCAGCAGATATTCCACAGATCAATGAACTGTATGGCCCCAATGTAATAAGTGACAGCGAAATGCATAAGTGCATGAGAGCTTTGAAGGCCAGACAGAACATTGCCCATAATGAACTGGAATCAGGTCGGCCATCAATGATCACAGAAGATTTGATCAGTATCGTGGATAAAAAGATCCGGGAAGATTGTCGATTGTCGAGACATGTAAGGAATTAAATATAACTGTTTTACAACAATCTGATGGTTGCACATGTATATAGCATCGGACCGTACTTTAAGAATTGCCTTTGTACAAAAAACTCTTGATTGCATAAATATGACCAAATCATATGGTAAATGATGAGTCAGCACTTAATCAGTACAAAAAAGGTTCAAATTATACAGTTGACTCCAAATGTTTTGTGGGTCGTGCAGGATTAACCATGCATAGGAAATGCCAGGTATTTTATCCAAAAATTTATGTCTTGTGCAGTCAAATGAATTTGCCTATCAACTTTGTTTTGTGTATACCTGCTTAGCAAGGTATCGTGGCTCTGTTTCTAAAGAAGAACCGTCATGATTCGTAAAATAAAGAGATGTTAAAATGAAAAGGTTGGATGTTCTATATTCATTACTTTCTTTATCCATTATCATTTAACATGTATTCCTTATTTATCTTATGCTTATAAGGCATGATTGTTCTGCTCACTTTACTTTAATCATGATAACATTTGTTGCCAGGAATAATTTCAAGTCACAGTCTGTGACTCCTGTTCCTATTTGGTTGCATGCAGGATGGAGTAGTGGCATTTATACCAAAACTTAACTTTTTTTCCTAATGTTTTGCAAGCTCAAGTGAAAAATTTTATTGCTCCTCTTAGTTTTAAAAATAAGCTCTACCTTTTTTTCCCTTAGTAAGTTTTGCTTTGTATCTTATGATTTTGCTAGTTAGAAGTTGCTTAGAACTTCAGATTCTGAAAAGTAAACCACAATATTCAAATAAATTCACCATCACAAAATGCAATGTACGATAAATGTAGTGTTACCTATGCAGTCTATTATTAAAAACAAGAAGAAATCAAAGAGTTATTAACATAAGATGGATAAACTAAAACTCAGCGTGGAAAATATACTATCCCGCGCTATGCGGAAATGTGTTAATTTTATGGAATGTAGATTGTGGAATATTCCAGTTCACAAGTTCTTTTTTGTTGTTGTTTAACAACACTGTCAATTGCCAGGATCACAGCAGCATCGCCGGTGTACTGGAATTTTGTCCAGCAGGAATTCTTTTGCATGCCAGTAGATCTACTGACATGGAGCTGTTGTTTTTACACAGACTTAAAAACAATCAGCCTAGGCCAGATTTGAACCCGTGATCTTGGGATCAGTATGCCAGTGTCTAACCAACTGAGACACCCAGACTGACTCCAGTTCACAAGGGTACTATTTTCGTAACAGTTCATAGAAATCCTAAGAATGTGGAATACAATAGATAATAGCCAATAAAAGGTGTTGAACCAAGGTTTTTAAATAGAATGCAGGGAATAAGAATAATAAATGTGTTAATTGGGATTAACGAATACACCAACGTAAACAAGAAACAGAAGAATGGATAATCCACATTCTTTACAATGATATTTTACACAAAAATGAAACTAAAATCTGAATAACTAGGATGCGTACCTTGGAACAAAAAGCTAAAAAGATGGGGATATTGTATGTAAAGAACCATTGCTATATCAAAAAAGTTTCTTTAGATAAAAGAAAAAAGAAATATATGTACTATATAAATCTTACACGTGAAACATAATGTGCCAACAAACCAATATAAAAGGGCAAAAATATAAAATAAAACATGTAACATGATAACTGTGGCATTGAATTTTTCAGTTCCGATTCTACCTGTCAATCAATGATAGATCATATTAAAATGAGATGAATTCTCATTTATATTTTAATTTATTTTAAACATTAAAATGTGATGGTAAAAACAGAGTTTAAAGTAAAAATTATAAGATGATAGATTTCAGGTTTGTTGGCCGTGGTCCAGTCGATGAATTTTCTGACGTTTCTCCCAAGACTGTATTGGGCATCTTCAGAGAATGACTCATAGCTGTTGAAAACTAGAGGGCGATTGACGGAGCGCCCGGTTTATATATAGGTGAGAGGAACCGCCTCTCATCTCCTATTCTAAAAATGCATATAACATCATTTACTCTGGCTCTGACGTCTTGTTTGCAGACCAGCCGGTGCTTGCAAAGGCAGTGGTGTGAGGTAGCTAACACTTAATGCGCAGCCCTCTGTGACAATAACAAAAATATAGAGAGGTTATATGGGCAATATTAATAACCAATATTGATGTGAAAAAACTCAGTCCAGCTTTTAACTTAACCAGAATAAAACAAAATAGGAAAGCTTATCGACAAATTACATGTTATGTAATAAGAACAATTTTCTGAAGTAATTGTTAGTTTTTCAGAGCTGCCAACACCGAAAAATTTATTTGGACATCATAGAAAAATGGTATCTTACCAGACATATGTGCTGAAGTAAACTTTAAAAGTTATTAAATTTAAAAAGAAGGCGTGTTTTGAAGGTTGTGAGTTAAAAATAAATATTTATTTGTGATCTAATAAATAAAATCTCAAAAGATGACGTTGCCTATGTAAACTGAAAACTCTGAAAGAATCCATTGTGCATAATGTTTATTAAAAAATCACTGCACTTTTCTTGATGTACCAACTTAAATTGAAATGTAGCTATGTTGCGTTATACATTCTGTAATAATTTTTAATTTATTTCAGTTGTAAATGGCTCACCAGGCTTCATAAACTTATGTGATGCTCTCAATGGCTGGCAATTGGTGAAGGAACTAAAGACTGCATTGGGTTTACCAGCAGCAACATCTTTCAAGCATGTCAGCCCTGCAGGAGCAGCGGTGGCAGTCCCTCTTAGTCCTGTACAGGTAGGAATTTATTTACAAATTTCAAATGTTGGTTACTTACAAGTTTATTTTTGAGGTACTGTCACTTGTTTTGGTTGTACTTGGCTAAGAAGCAGTTGGTGCTGTAACACAGTTGAGAGAGCACCTACTGGCTCTGCAAGGAAGACTTGGCCAGACTTCTGAATTTTTACTTTAAGCAAGAAAGTTTTAAATATACACAGGATTGGATTATGTGAATGTGCCTTGAGTGTGCATTTCCAATTCGTTAGTCAGTTTGTTCATGAAACCTTATTTCAGGATTGCTGTTGGGCAGATATGAGCACATGTGCTGTCTTACAGAACCTGGCAATTGTTTAGAATCTGCAAACCTAAATGGTGTGAATAGTTTTTGCAAAGTTAATAAGCTAGGCATAGGCTGGGTGGGAGAGAAAGAGTATGAAAGTAAAAAGAGAAAGTTAAGGTTTCACGTAACAGCTTGCCTGATTAAGTTGCTTGATATCATAATTTTTCCCCTTTACCCATTTCAGAAATTATTGTGATAGTAAAAATATGATATAACACTCACTTGTAAATTTATTTTACTCCATCAAGAGCAAAGCTTTTCATTTTTTACTCTCCTTTTGGGAAAATCTAAGGAGGAAGTAGTTTCCTAAACTACATTCTTCCAATTCAGAAGAGATTTCAAAGGCTTCTCTTATAGAATACAAGAAATATAAGAGTAAATTTTGAATTAATGTTAACAGTATTGCACAAATCGAATAAAAAATGTTGGAACTTTCATTTAAACAACCAAGATGCCATTTAGGCACTTTGAATGCACAACAGTGCTTAAGCAACTTGACAACTGCAGATCCTTTCACTAGGGTATATTGAGAGGATCCTCACTATTGTGTTTGTTATTGGTAGCGGAAGAAGTTGAGGAGCTTCTTGGAATGTGGTCATTAAGGGATGGGCACTGCTATATGTATAAGTGTAAAAAAAAGCAGATTGTGCTCTATTTTGTTCTTACAGCTAATTTTTGGGACATTTTCCTAAGGGAAGTTTTTGTTGTTCATTATCTTCAAAATACTTTAATTTCAGGCACGGCTTTGCATGGTTGATGATCTAATGGAGCAGTTGACCCCACTAGCTATAGCTTATGCAAGAGCTAGAGGTGCAGATCGTATGTCATCTTTTGGAGATTTTGTAGCATTATCTGATCCTTGTGATGCTGCTACTGCTCGTATCATCTCACGAGAAGTGTCTGATGGCATGATTGCTCCAGGCTACACTCCTGAGGCTTTGGATATTTTGAAAAAGAAGAAGGGAGGATCTTATTGTGTACTGCAGATAGATCCATCATATGTACCCCAACCAGTTGAAAGAAAAATTCTGTTTGGCCTTACTTTGGAGCAACAAAGGAACAGTGCTGTCATAGACGAAAACCTGTTTTCCAATATAGTCACCAGCAACAAAAAGGTTTGTTACTCTGATACTCTGAAATTAAAATATACAAAATATGTGAAACGGTATGCCATAAAGACTTGCATAGTAATTTTCCATTTGATCTTCAGTAGTGTTTTTTTAATGATTTGATTGTTTTAACTACTGGGCTTTTATTTTTTTGAAAAATTTTTATTTCATGGCTGTGATGTACAGCTAAAATAGGACTTTGAGCAGATGTAGAGTTTCAAAAGGATGAATATTTTTATAGAATTATAAACATTGAATTTTACCCTCGTAAATTGGTATGTATGCTTCATACTAATGTTTCTTCTTTTAATACAGAATTCACGATAAGTGCTTTTTCTGTTTATTTTTCAGTTGCCAAAAGAAGCATTGCGGGACTTGGTTGTTGCAACAATTGCATTGAAATACACCCAGAGTAACTCAGTATGCTATGCTCGTGATGGACAGGTGATTGGCATTGGAGCTGGACAACAGTCCCGAATACATTGCACCCGTCTTGCTGGGGACAAGGCTGATAACTGGTATGTTGGAAATGTAGTTAATAGTAACCCTGGGTAACTGGAAGTTCTACTTTGTACTTGTTACTAGCTGCATATAAATAAAGAACATTTCTTTTTTTCACTTAATATAGGTCAGCATATAATAGTTCTCTGAGTTCTCTTAAGAGTCAGGCTTTTTTTTTTTTTTTTTTTTTTTGTAGTTTTAGTTTTTCTTTACCTTTTTTGGCACTGTATTTCTTATTTTTTCTGTGTAAACCAATATTTAAGAAAAATAACTCTTAACTGAAGCATGGAATGATTCTAATTGAAGAAAAATACTTACATGTGTTGCTGCTCTCGGTTGTTTACCTCATATTCAGGGTTATTCTAACAGTGAGATCTTTTGCTGCAGCAGTGGGGTTTACAATTGCACTTGGCTCATGCAAAGTAAACCAAATTAACTAGTTCATAAAATGAAAAACATTTGTGAAATATAATTTTGTGAACAAAAAGTTAATTTAATAAGTAAGCAAGTAATAGCAATGGTGCAAAACTGCTGAGGTCATCAGTGCCACCTTCTGGCTATATGTTTATTCTTACTTTAATTGGATACAAAAATGATTCACAAAGTAAAGAAAGGAGGAAACAACAAAACTGGAAAGATTATACATAAACAAACAAGAAACAATATAAAGCACACAATTCATGATAAAACAGTAAAAAAAACCTCTTGCAAACAAACAGTTGTTACACTTCTGACATAGTTTGACAGTTAATATCACACAAAAAGCATCACAAGTTAAATTTTTATAAAGAAACCACTTAATAAAACATAGCGGAGAAGTCATCTCCTAAAATATGAATTAACTTATGAGACAGACCAAGCTGACGGCGAAGGAGGGAATAGTGATGACACTGGGGGAGGAAATGCTTCACAGTTAAGGGTACTCCTCAGTGGATGCAGTGCGACAGTGATTCACCCCTAAGGAGGCAGCTATGACTGAAATAATAGTGGCCAATATGAGGCTGAGCTAGTACGATTCTACCAAACTTTCACTAGCACTAGGCACACATAACTCGGTGGTGGTTTGTTCCTTTGGAAGTTTTGAAATTTTCATGTGGCAACTATCACAAAATTTCAAATCGCGAGATAAGTTTGTCTTCTAATTTAAGTTTAATCAGCATTGCTGACGCAACTGGTCTCAGCTTTTTATTACGAACTCTGTGATTAATTTGAATGGGTTAAAACAGTAGCCGTAACTCCGTTGCACCAAATCAGCCAAGATTATACCCAAGCACAATCAACACCACAACTCACACTAAAGGTCAACTAGCGATAAAATTATATTATGCAAACAATAAACACCGGATGTACAATGACACCTTGCCCATGTGTTCACAGCACTTTCTTCAGTCGATACAAGTGACTCACCACGCACACATTAGTAAAGTATTTATATCACATTTTATTCAAATCCCATTCTGAAACGAGCTTAGTTCAATGCACAGTACTTCTGACTATAATTATATTTTCTCAGTTTTTTAAAAGTAAGCGTTTAGTAATTAAAATATATTTTAAAAATACTACCTATTTTATATTTTGAGTGAACCTAAAACAATGGCATGCAAAACTGCAATTTTTTTTACTTTAGACTGCTGCAACCATGAAAATTCTGAACTTCAAATAGGATTCGGTATAATAATTTTTATACAATACAGTATGCAAATATACCGTAAAAATAATATTAATAAAGTGCAAAATAAACGTGTCACACCAAAAAGAAAACATACGGATTATTTAATCTGATCTTTTGATAAGATGAAAAAAATGGAGAAAATAGTATGTCAAGTTTCAAAAATGTTCGATTTGATGTGAAATGACCCATTTCGTGTTTATGCTAAGAGTTTGACCTTGACGGAAGTACAACGGATGACTCGCAATCAGCTGCACGCGGTGTGTATACCTTCTAGCCGTGGATGCAGTGTTACTTCAGTCTGCACGGCTTGCTAAGTTATTTAATTTCTCTGCATGTATTTAGAATTCCATTCTGAACTTTTTCTAGAATTACATGGCATCATCAAGCTACGTTTTAAAAATTTTCCCAGAAATTTTTAGTGTAGAGTAAGTATTGTTAATGATGTTTATAATGTTAATGGCCTTGTAAAAATAGGAAATATCAAACTAATTGTTTTTTGTTTAACGTATAAATAAAGTACACATTTCAATGTTCAAAATGAGCTACAGGTCATATTTATCTGAAAAATAATACCAGAGATATTTATGTTTATGTAGAACAGTGTGCGAGAAATATCCAAAAATTTAATGCTTTATATTTACCAAAATAATTAATCTGCAGACAAACAAAAAAATAGGGGTATCATTTTTTTCATTCACAGAACACGTACTTTTAATATTAATGAAATCGGAGATGTGAAGGTCAAATTTTGTGCGATTTGACATGGAATGACTCATATAGGTGAGGCAGTAATATTCCTTTGGCAACTGAGATAGATCAAGATGACACCTGGTTAATGGTCATATCTATGGGTGAAAATGATGAAAGCCCCTACGAAAAAGCAAGGGAAGTGTTGTCTCCAACTTTGACAACAAATTCCGAAATCTACAACTTGCAGGAGGCAATGCTGTCGGACTATTGCAATATTGATAATGTAAATCAGTGCCAAAGAACAGAGGATAGGTGGGATGATAAGGCAGAGGCATAACTACTTGACGTATCCAAAGGGCTGGTTCACCAGATTCTGCATATAAACTACTGGTGGGACTAGTACAAAAGGCCCCTAGAGCTCTGATGTTGACAGGGTCCAGTCTACACAGAGTAGATGACCAAGTAGAAGAATACACAATGGAACCTAGTCTAGTTTTGAACCTATTAATGCCTTGTAGAGTCGGAGCATCAATATGCAGTGACACCCTACGTAGAACATGAAGTAATTGCAGAGAGTGCACACAGTGGCCTCAACTGCTTCCTAAATGGCTTCAAAAGGTGGGACTACCCAGATAAGTGAACTTCATAATTGGCTTCAAAATGTGGGGCTACATAAACCTGAGCTGACCAGCCGACGACTGCTTCATAGTTGGCTTCAAAATGCAGAGCTACCCAAACACAACTGCTTCATAATTGGCTATCCTTCCGTGCAGTTTGAAAGAGAATAAAACACAAGGCCCTAGAAAGAAATTACAACTGTGACCATGATATCCAGGATGATTGAACTCCAATGCCAGTAAGACACCATAAATATACCAGCAAGTAAGAAGACACCAAAAAGTTAAGTTGGTGTACATTATTTTATTGTGGTGCTAGTGTATTATTTTACATAGCAGAAAATCTACAAAACAACTCAAAATGGAAGACAACCACAACCGGACAAGTGGAGAAGCTAACAGTGTGTGAATAGCAGATAATGATAGTATAACATAGATGCTCAAGCATATGGAATTAAACTTTTAATAGCTGGGTGTATAATTTAACTGCCCAACTAAAATCCCAAGGAATTAATTTCAGTAGCCTGTTGAAATCTGGAATAGATAACTTGGAATGGTAAGATAGAAATGCAAGTGAACAAACTCAAAATTAGCATGGCAGAAATTACTAAAGAACAAGTGCTAAGCAAAATCCTAAGTTATAGAAAGTTTTAAATCTAAACAACAGAATATGATTACTGAAATAAGTAGCAAAATTCACAGTCAATCTCAGGAACTGGACAAACTTAGGCTTGAACAATTTGAATATAGTTTCACACAAGCAGCAGCCATTATTGAGCATAGAGATTCCGTGTGCCAAGAAATAGAGACTATAAAAATAGAAAATGTCAGTAGTAAAAATGACCTGCTTGAAATGCAAAGTCACAAACGCAAATTGACAATGAAGTAAAATCTTTGCAGAAGTGTTATTGATAAAGTGAAAAACAATGTAATTAACTTAAACAAAATAATGGTAGCACTTCAAGCACAAGGTAAAGCTGATAATGATGATGATGATGATGACGATGATGATAGTGTTTGTGTTGATGGTATGCATAAATGTGATTCAAAGGCTAATATATGGATGACGACCGACATATACTGGGCAACACAATCACTGACAAGTCAGTTAACCCACACCATTTGTTTTTTATTGTAATACACGAAAATCATGATTTTTGTGGGGAAGGGCCACCATATTTAGATAATCACAACCATTCTGGCCAGCACTTACGCCAAAACTACAGTTATTCTACTAACAGAAATAATGGTTTCCAGAAATTCTCGGGGAAATGCACACAAATCAATAATATGAATATTGACAGAAAAGTGAATAAAGATTACCCACATAATCCAAAAACTTGGCGCAGCAGACTGATGCAGCCAGAAAAATAATAGATATCAGATGGAAATTTCATTCGAAGGTACTGGAGCTTGAATGTTGACAAACAGGACAGTAAAAGGCATACCCATTTCCTGTATTAAACATTATATGATGAGTACAGACAAAAATTTAGAAACAATGACTGCTCTTGGGTGATACTAGCAGCAATATATCATGCTATAGCTTTTATGCAAATTTTAAAATTGTATCTAAAGTAAGAACAAAATTAGAATCTAAAAACTTCATTTCTCTTAGTAATATTTAACAAAATTAGAATCTAAAAACTTCACTTCTCTTAGTAATATTGCAAGTTCTTTGGTGCTAAGCTGACAATGTTTCGAGTTGACTCCAACTCATTCTCAAAGCTATACAAACAAATTTGTTACCATAGCTACTGGTGTTCATTTTAATCACTAATCTCTGAAAACAAAAATCTATAAATACAATCTATAGAAGGTGTTTCAAAATTCATAACACTGTTCCTGTTTTTCAAAATAAATATTTTTTCCCAAACCATTAAATCTTTAGGTCCACTTAATTGTTTTAATAATTTAACTTCTGGATTAATTTCATGATTAAATGACCAAAAATGATCTGTCACAGCTAATTTATCAATTTGTTTATATTTAATATTTCTAAAATGCTCTTTTATTCTGGTTTCTAAATGATGTTTAGTTCTACCAATATGTTGTGTTTAGCTAATGCTGCATTTCTGACAATGAAGTCATTAATCCTCTTGCTCTCCAATATTTTTCACTGATGAATGGGGCACTAGAAGTGGTCGGGCATATTTGAAGGTGGTCTCGGTCCATTTCCTCTTGCAGATCACATAGAGGACAGAGTGGTGAAGAATATATCCCAATTCTGTTTAAATGTTTTGCCAGACAATCATGTCCTGTAATCAACCTGAAGGTTGCAACTGCTGTTTTTTTGAGGATACTCAGGAATTACTGTTTGAAAGTTTTACCAATATAAACCTAATCACAATCCAAACAGCTAAATTGATAAATGCCAGATTTTTTATAATTTGGTATTTTATCTTTTTTTAGAAAAATGATGTAAATTTTGTATATTAAATTTCTTTTGATGTACCAAATTTATTGTCTTTGTAAATTTTTATTGGCCCACGGATGGTAAGTAAACTTTTTAAAAATACAATTATCTTTTATTTTTTTGAGGGTAGAAAACCCTTTAACAGTCTTTTGATACTTAAATTTTTCTATCTTTTTATGTATAAAATCTGCATTAAAACCATAAATTACTGCAGGGTTAATAATGTGTTTATATTCTATGTCAAATTCTTCTTTATTAAGGGGTATATTTATTAACCTATAAATTAAACTATTGAAAACAGCAAATTTATGTGTAAAAGGATTAAAACTTTTCTTTTTATTTAATTCATTATTTAATTAATTATTAAGTCTAGGAACAAAAGGAATCCATTATTTTCATTTTCCAAAGTGAATTGTATGGCTTTATCTTGTAAATTTAAAAGTTTTAAAGCATCATTTATCTGTTTTTTAGGGACAACAGCACAAATGTCATCCACATATCTATACCATATTTTAAAAATTAAAGGGAATGATTTTATAATTTGAGTTTCAAAAAAGCTCATGAAAAGATTAGCTAGAAATGGCGAAAGTGGACTACCCAGTGCCAAGCCAGAAGTTTGTTGAAAAAAATTACCATTAAAACTAAAGAAATTTTGATCTAAACAAAGATTTGTAAGTAATTATTATGTATTTATGCCAACAAACTTACTGTTGGCATTTTTAAACACACAGGCCATATGTGGGCAATGTTTGAGAGGTAGAACTGGAACTTAAAAATTCAGTTCCACAGCTGGGACTTGAACCACAGACCTTCTGCTTACCAAGCGGTTGCTCTAACCATTGAGCTACTGTGACAATCTGCCAGAATGGCATTGAATTCTCAAACCAGTTTGTATCTCTCCTGGTAAACCACAAATGCAGTCTGACATCAAAGACAATTACCCCAATGGTGACTTACTATTGTAAGTACTTTATGTCCCAGGATTAAATTATCATCTGAAGGTTATTTAATCCCGGGACATAAAGTACTTACAATAGTAAGTCACCATTGGTGTAATTGTCTCTGATGTGAGACTGCTTTGTGGTTTACCAGGAGAAATACGAACTGGTTTGAGAATTCAATGCCATTCTGGCAGATTGTCACAGTAGCTCAATGCTTAGAGCAGCCGCCTGGTAAGCGGAAGGTCTGTGGTTCAAGTCCCAGCTGTGGCATTGAATTTTTAAGTTTCAGTTCTACCTCTCAAAGATTTGTAAGTTTTACAAAATCATCTATTAATTCTTTGTTTAATTCTAAAGAGTTTAACCATTTTTTTAAAAAAATCAAACGCTTTTTTCTAGGAATACTAGGAAATAAAGCAGTTGCATCAAAAGAAACGAGCTTATCATTATCAGACAATACTATGTTGCTAATCTTTTCTGCTAATTCAAAAGAATTTTTAATACTTAAACTTTAAAATTGATCAAAGGTACTGAATTTTTTATTTAACCACTTCGCTAAATTATACGTAGGTGAATTTATACAATTTATAATTGGTCTCATTTTATTTCCTGATTTGTGAATTGTAGTCAGTGCATACAATCTAGGTAAAACTGGATTATTAACTTTTAAAATACTTTTCTTTGTTAGGTATCATTTTCATTTTGTTGAGAATTTTATTAAAAGTTGAAATGCATGATTTTAAAGGATCATTATCAATTTTTAAGTAATCTTCACTTTGAAGAAGAAGTTCTGCTCTATTAATATAATCAGATTGATCTAAAATTACAATTTTATTGCCTTTGTCAGCTTTGGTATAAATTACGTCCTTTTCATTCAATGATTTAATAATCTGATTATTATAATTACTTTTAGGATGATTTTTATTTATAGCTTTCAAAATTTTAGTGCATTTCATTTTAATCAAAGTTTTATTAATGTCATTTAAATCTTGACTGGCAATTTCAATATCTGCAATAAAATCATTTGTATTTTTTGAAAAATTTATGCAAGTTTTCATACCTTTATTTAGAAAACTTTTTCTTTCTCATTAAAGTTACAATTTGATAAATTAATTACATTATTTGTTTGATTATTTGGTTTCTTTATATCCAATTTCTGTTGCTTTTGGCATAATCTATTTAACTTGTTTTTTAACTTGTGTTTTTCTTTTCATGCTAAAATTTAGATTCTCAAACAATTTAGATTCCAAATTAACCCATTACGTGTTAATTTTAAATGTAAGTCATATAATCTAAGTTCAATATTATTTAATTTTTTTAAATGTAAACTTATTTTCAACTTCAATAACTTTCTTTTCTGCTGCCTTCTGGTGAATACTATTATTATCCAATTTAACAGTTCTTCTAACAAAAACAGGGGTTACTTTTCTTTTTAAACAAATATTCAAAAACCTAATGTCTGTAAGAAAATGTCTTTTCTTCTCTTGTAATTTTAAATATGATTTAATTTCATGTTTAGTTCCATATAAATTTAAATTATTAAATTCTAAATTATTATCCATCATTAGGGCTAGGAAGTTCATGCATTTGCATGTTTTTTCATAGTGGTTAAAAATGTATGCTTTTGCATTATTATTATTTAAGATGGAGCAGGTGCTGGAGTCACGTGTCACCTCTTTTCCTATTACAAATCTTTAAGTTATGGAACTACTAACTTTGATGGAGAAATTGAAGCAATTCGAATGGCCCTACAAAATCTTTTGTACAGAATTTCACATTTTCAGCAAGCAGTTATTCTCTCAGATTCCAGGGCAGCAATTATAGCAATTACTTCCAAGTTGTCACCAAAAAACCAAACTATTATAGAATGTTGGAAGATGCTTAGCCATCTAACAGCACTTCGAAAACACCTAGTCTTCCAATGGATACCGGCTCACTGTGGACTGAGTGGTAATGAGAAAGCTGATTTTCTTGCAAAAAAGGGTACCAGCGGTGTACAAAAATCTATAGTTAATTTACCATTTTATGCAGCTAAAAGATTAGTCAACTCTGAATTCAAAAAAATTATTGCAAAATATTACTATGAAAAATCAAAGAATAAAAGATGGGAACTACCAAACATTCAAACAGTGATTCCTGAGTATCCTCGAAAAACAGCAGTTGCAACCTTCAGGTTGATTACAGGACATGATTGTCTGGCAAAACATTTAAACAGAATTGGGATATATTCGTCACCACTCTGTCCTCTATGTGATCTGCAAGAGGAAATGGACCGAGACCACCTTCAAATATGCCCGGCCACTTCTAGTGCCCCATCCATCAGTGAAAAATATTGGAGAGCAAGAGGATTAATGACTTCATTGTCAGAAATCCAGCATTAGCTAACAACAACAACATTATGTGCACAAATTATGGAACTTCCAGTTATTTGGGCATGATTTTATGGTGCATATAACTGCATATTTTCTTGATTTTGATAAATGCCTAATATTTCAATATTATAGTGTCTATGTTGCATATTTTAATGATTTTTATGGTTTTTTATTATTTTTTCCATTTGGATATTTTTCATATTGGTAGTATTGCACATGATGCAACTCGCGAGGTGGTGAGAGCTAATGCTGAGTCATGTTGTGATGCAGTGAATTCCGTTTCTATCCTTTCATTATATGCATGTGCATAGAGAATAATCAGTGCATTATCTTAGAGGTTTATATTAACAAAGATAAAGTGCAGGTCAATGTTTTGAGCAGCACGATTGTAGCAATGCTTTCCTGCCCACCAGTAGTTGTGTTGTGGTATTCAAACGTAACAGTGTTGTGAACTGCGTTCCACCAAATTAAATTATGTGTATAAAATGTTAAAAAGCTCTTCAAATACCAAAAATAAAACCATCTTCGAGTGCTAGATTAATGAATTTACAGAAAGAGTTTTTGGGTGATTTAATATCTACAGATAATAGGGTACTGTTTTGTGGAGCGTGTGAGAAAAACGTATGGAGTGAGTTAAGACTTCAAATAGTTCAGCACATAAACACAGCAAAACATAAGGAGAATTTAATCGGAAAACTGGCAAACAAAGAATCTGTTCAAAAACAGTAGTGTGTTTAGGAAGTAGGGTTACTGAATTTTCCTATGACTTGTGCTAAGCAATTTTGGCTGTTGATATTCCCTTGTTCAATATTAATAATCCGACATTTAAAAACTTTCCTGCCAAGTACACTCGACAACATGTGCCTGAAAAAAGTACACTGCGTAAGACTTATGTAGGACATTGTTACAATAATGTATTGTCAAATATACAAAATGAATTAGCGGATCAGTTTCTGTGGTTGTCTGTTGTTGAAACCCCTGATTCTGAGCGCCTTTCTATTGCTAATATAATCATGGGTGTTATAAATAATTAACAAAAGACTACACCTTATCTTCTTAATGTGTGCGAATTGTTGGCCACTGACAATATAACTGTGACCCGCGTTGTGATGGACTCTTTCTAAAATTACTATGGCCATGTGGAATCAAATACGACCGGTTACTTTTGTTACTGATGCAGGTCCTTATATGGTAAAATCAGGACAAACTCTGAAAGCTATTTTTCCTAACTTAATTCATATAACTTGTTTGGCACACATTCTTCATCGCACTTCTGAGACAATACGTGATTCTTTCCCATTGGTGGATAGATTTGTGTCCAGCATAAAGGCAATTTTTGTTAAATCTCCTAAAATAGTTAAGTTGTTTGGATCAACAGCACCTAATATCCGACTTCCTTCTGCACCAGTGTTAACTCGATGGGGATCATGGGTCGATGCAGTTTTATATTATACTGAGCCCATAGAAATAGTCGAAGAGGTTGTTAATTCATTGGACTCGAAAGATGCTTCATCAATAGAAACTGTGCAAAATATTCTGTCAGGCACTGGGTTAAAAGAGGATCTTAGTTTCTTATCTGCCCATTTTTCCTTCTTACCAACAGTCATGACGGCATTGGAAGCTGTAGGATCTCCTTTGCATGAATCACTTACTGTCTTTGAAAAAAAAAGCAATATGTGATCTCGGTTCCTGGTAGCATAGGACAAAAAGTGAAAGAGAAAGTGTGTTATGTAATTTCAAAAAATTCTGGTTATAAACAGATGTGCAATATTCAAGAGATCCTCGAAAGAAAACCATCTGTCACACCAAGAGACTTGACTCTATCTGTGAAGCAGTTAACATCATTTAAATATGCCCCTATAACATCTTGTGACGTGGAGAGTTTTTCACGTTACAAAAGTGTTTTGAGAGACAACAGACAATGTTTTACAGTTGAAAATTTGTGCAAAGTGTTGGTTGTGAACTGCAATTTAGCAGTTAATGCTAGCACAGTAGCACTTCTGCTGCAACCTCTAAGGAATAAGGCAACTTTATTTATTATTTATACTAACTCGTCTACTGCAAAGGGACATTAACTGTTTTAATTAAATAGTGCATATTTCGGTGTTTTTTAGGGCATGAACTTCAGAGCTCTATCCATCATAGTTAAAATGGTAACTGTAGCCAGGAACAATTGCTTGAAACTAATTAAGTTAATTAAGGAAAATGAAGCTATTAACAGTGAAGCAACAAGAATCTAAAGTAAGAACAAAATTAGA
Organism: Tenodera sinensis; assembly: GCA_030765045.1. NCBI lineage: Eukaryota > Metazoa > Arthropoda > Insecta > Mantodea > Mantidae > Tenodera > Tenodera sinensis. The sequence goes on along the minus strand of CM060961.1, from coordinate 148,426,543 downwards.
AACTAAAAACTTCACTTATCTTAGTAATATTGCAAGTAGAAATATTAAATATATTAATTTTAGAAACATTAAATATAAACAAACTGATAAATCAGCTGTGGTAGATCATTTTTGGTCATTTAATCATTATATTAATCCAGAAGTTAAATTATTAAAACAATTATGTGGACCTATAGATTTAATGATTTGGGAAAAAATATTTATTTTAAAAAACAGGAACCGTGTAATGAATTTTGAAACACCTTCTATAGATTATATTTATAGATTTTTGTTTTCAGAGATTGGCAAGTTAAAATGAGCATCATTATCTATGGTAATGAATTTGTTTGTATAGCTTTGAGAATGAGTTGGAGTCAACTCGAAACATTGTCAGCTTAGCACCAAAGAACTTGCAATATTACTAAGATAAGTGAAGTTTTTAGTTTCTAATTTTGTTCTTACTTTAGATTCTTGTTGCTTCACTGTTAATAGCTTAATTTTCCTTAATTAATTTAAAATTATATTTATATTCCCTTGAGTAATAGGTAATTGTTAACTTTCCCACTATTCATTTCCAACTTATATAGGAAAAATACATGGACAGGTTGTGCTAGACATCAAGCTAAAATAACTGGAAAGTGAGATAATCGATTAACAGTACCCAGGTTTGTTCCAAATATAATAATTGGTAGTGACATACGAGGGCTGTCTCAAAAGTAACTTGCACTATTTTTTTAAATCCGCACGGTAGGCGGAAAAAGTCTGAAAGTCCCAGGGTATATAGGTATGGGTATAGTAGCATCACTGTAAAATTTCTAGGCCCCTAAGTTTATTGCTTGGACATTAAAACGGCAGTAACAATGGAGACTCCACTCGTTCCTACCGCCGACTGCGAAGTTCGCGCTGTAATCCGTTTTCTGACGGGAAAAAATAAATGTGCGACTGAAATTCATTGCGAGTTGTGCAGTGTTTATGGAAAAGACGTTTTGTCAAGACAAATGGTTTCTCGTTGGCCCCAATCGTTCATTGAAGGGAGAACACATTACACAATGAGCAATGAAGTGGCGAACCCTCCACTTCCCTTGCTCCAGATATTGTTGACGAGGTTCGAGCAGTCGTGAACACCGATCAGCACCTTACACTTGATACAGGTTTGTTTCAACTTCCTCCATATATTGAAATAAGCCACGCATCGCTTCACAGGATTATTTCTAAGGATCTGTGTTTATGGAAAGTGTGTGCAAGTTGTGGAAACAAATGGATGAGGCAACTCCAAAAAAAGGCAAAGGTTGTTGCATCGGCTGTCAAGGTCATCACAACGATATTCTGGGATTCGAAGGGAGTCCTGTTAATCGATTACCTGCTCCATGGGACCACGATGACAGCTGCTCGCTATTGTGAGGTGCTGAGAAAACTCAAAAGAGCCATACAAAACAAAAGGAAGGGAAAGTTGAGCAAAACAGTTTTTCTGGTCCACGATAATGCTCTCCCGCACGCTGCCCGTGAAACTCAAGCCATTTTGAGCAGTTTCGATGGGATGTTTTCGGTCATCCATCTAGTGCACCTGACCTTGCACCGAGTGATTACCATCTTTTTCCGGAGCTGCATTAACATCTTGGGGGAAGGTGCTTCGTAAATGACGAGGTACTGAAACAAGAAGTGGAAAGATGGCTATCCAGTTTGGCGGGAGAGTGGTTTGACATTGGGTTAAAAAAACTGTTACCACGGTATCAAACATGTATTTAGGTTCAAGGAAATCATGTGGAAAGATAGGTACTGCATGTAGCTTTCAAAATATACCCTTTTTAAAATATTTAAACGTTTTGTTATTTTTTAAAAAAATAGTGCAAGTTACTTTTGAGACGCCCCTCGTACTTTATCATTAAAGAAGCATGCTAGATTACAAAAATTTTTATTAACGATTAGGGAAAATGATAAAGAAATAATTACTACTGTATTAGACAAAATCAGTGATATGAAAGCAAATAGAAGCTTCAATGAAATACAATTAAATGACGAGGTATTTTTATTGAATATGTATTAATCAACGAAATGAATGTTATGAGGAGAATCGACGTTTATAATAAAAATGAATTAAGTGATTTTAGGCCCTCCACTACATTAAATGATATTTTATTTTATCTGCGAGATTTGTAAAGCAGTTACACTGTCTCAAATAAGTAAACGTGTAAAATGATTATTTAGAATGCAAGGGTACTAACTAGAAGAGATTATAATGGCTAAAGTTAATGAGAAAGTACTACTACCTCACGAAAGAATTGTTCTCGCCATATAACATGTATTTTCTAGCAAAATATTTAAGAAGAAATGTGAAAATTTAAAAGATAATGGGAAAACATCTTAATTATTGTACCTAAAAAATTTGTAATATGTAATGTAAGTTATCATTTTGTGTACATTTTGAAATATTCATCAATATTGTGTTGTAATACACACAATGTGGGGATATCATTGCCATCCAAGTATACCAAAATAATGATGATGAGAATAATAATTAATAATATTCTATAATACTTGGATGACAATGGGGGCATTTGAAGTAGCTTCTTTCCTAAGCCTACGGGGAAAAGAGAGGTATTAAGAAGCAGACTTTACTTTTTAATTTAAATTTGATTTAAAAGGTGAGTCAAATAATAACACTAAACAACACTTACATTTATAATTTTCCGGAATGCGTTTCAGAGGTTAACTTTCCTCCATTATTATTGTCTGGTTGATAATGGAGGAAAATTAACCTCCGAAACGCGTTCCGGAAAATTATAAATGTAAGTGTTGCTTAGTGTTATTTGACTCACCTTTTAAATTAAACTGATTTTAACAACACTTGTTTTCAAACTTCTATGAAAGGAAGACAGACTTTACTTGTTTAATCAACTGAACATGGTGATCAAACAGATCTACTTATCTAAATTAAGAACAAATTAGAAACTAAAAGCTTCATTTATCTTAGTAATATTCCAAGTTGTTTGGTGCTAACACGTTTCAAGTTGACTCCAACTCATTCTCAAAGCTATAGATATAGATATAGCTTTGAGAATGAGTTGGAGTCAACTTGAAATACTATAGATATAGCTTTGAGAATGAGTTGGAGTCAACTTGAAATGCTATAGATATAGCTTTGAGAATGAGTTGGAGTCAACTTGAAACGCTATAGATATAGCTTTGAGAATGAGTTGGAGTCAACTTGAAACGCTATAGATGTAGCTTTGAGAATGAGTTGGAGTCAACTTGAAACGCTATAGATGTAGCTTTGAGAATGAGTTGGAGTCAACTTGAAACACTATAGATGTAGCTTTGAGAATGAGTTGGAGTCAACTTGAAACGCTATAGATATAGCTTTGAGAATGAGTTGGAGTCAACTTGAAACGCTATAGATATAGCTTTGAGAATGAGTTGGAGTCAACTTGAAACGCTATAGATATAGCTTTGAGAATGAGTTGGAGTCAACTTGAAACGCTATAGATGTAGCTTTGAGAATGAGTTGGAGTCAACTTGAAACGCTATAGATATATTTATTTATGCCAACAAACTTACTGTTGGTGTTTTTAAACACACAAGCCGTGTGTGGGCAAAGTTTAAGAGGTAGAACCGGAACTTAAAAATTCAATGCCACAACTGGGATTTGAACCACAGACCTTCCGCTTGCCGGGCGGACGCTCTACCACTGAGCTATTGTGACAAACTGCCAGAATGGCATTAAATTCTCAAGCCAGTTCATATATAAAGCTATAGATATAGCTTTGAGAATGAGTTGGAGTCAACTTGAAACGTGTTAGCACCAAACAACTTGGAATATTACTAAGATAAGTGAAGCTTTTAGTTTCTAATTTGTTCTTAATTTAGATTCTTGTTGCTTCACTGTTAATAGCTTCATTATTTCCAGATCTACTTATGTTTATAAAATATTTTAGTGAAGCTGTGATGACTTATGCAGTAGTGAAGAGAAGGAACAAGTTGAAGAGAATATTGAGTTTGGGGATCTGCATTCAGGAGCTATTGAAAACCTGATAACATAAGATGTGTTAGATTCAATTAAAAATAGATTAACATTAATCAGGAAATAATGATATTTAAAAGCAGATCCTTGTTTCCTCTTCACCTATACCACTTGACCCAAGCTGACTAGCTGATCGACTGGTTCATAATTGGCTTCAAATGTGGAGCTTCATAAACCCGACTGATTCAAAGTGATATAACTTAACTGTTTAAATACATAGGTAGAGCAGATAAAATATCAAAGGCTGTGGAGAACTGATGCTTTTTGACTGAACTACTTTTGCACACCTGCTCAAAATTGTTTCCTAAGTGTTAGAAATCAAAGGGTTGGTTTAGTCAAAACTCCAAACATGCAGGTCCCTGATTTTGATGAATCGTGTAACAAGCTGTATTAAAATGAAGTAGATACAGGTAATTTTAATGTTTATTTGGCATTGGTTTTTATGATCTCCATTTAGAGACATTTATTATGCTTAATTCTAGGTGGTTGAGGCAGCATCCAAATGTGGCAAACATGAAATTCAAGAAGGGAGTAAAGCGAGCAGAAATTTCAAATGCTATAGACAACTACGTGAATGGAACTGTAGGAAAGGATATGGACATGGCAACATGGACAGCCATGTTTGATGGTGCAGCTCCTCCACAACTTACAGAGAAAGACAAGTCTGAATGGATAAAGAAACTCTCCAGTGTTGCTTTGGGCTCAGATGCATTCTTCCCCTTCAGAGACAATGTGGATCGTGCAAGACAGGTATGCGTTTACTCATAAGGTACATAAATTACTAGGATTATATGTGTGTGCATCCCTAGTTCTCCTGCTTACAGCTTGTTTTGGATGTACCAGTTACCAGAAAATGATGAAACCTCATAAAATAATTCTAAAGTAAGAACAAATTAGAAACTAAAAACTTCACTTATCTTAGTATTATTTGCAGCAAATAATACTAAGATAAGTGAAGTTTTTAGTTTCTAATTTGTTCTTACTTTAGAATCTTGTTGCTTCACTGTTAATAGCTTCAATTTTTCCTTATTTAACTCATAAAATAAATTTTTATGAGAGAAAGAAGTCTGCTTATTTCTCTTAAGTTAATAAGAGGCCATCCACAAATGAACTGTCAAATGCCTTTAATTTCTGAAAAATTATATAAGAAGTTAAGAGGTAGAATCAGGAACGGAAAAATTCAGTGCCATAGCTGGGATTTTAACCACGGATCTTCCGCATCGCTTTAACCACTAAGCTACCATGGCCAACTTGCCAGTACGACAAGTATGAATCAGCTGGGGAATTTAATGTTGTACTGGCAAGTTGGCCATGGTAGCTTAGTAGTTAAAGCAGCAGCTCGATAAGTGTTTAAAAACACCAGCAGTAGCTTGTTGGCATAAATAAATAATAATTATATAAGAAATTTCTTTTCCATGAGATTTGAGCGATAACTGTAAGATACTTCTTTTTAGCAAATTTAGCTAATTTAATAATGTGCATTATAAATATTATTATTATTATTATTATTATTATTATTATTATTATTATTATTATTATTATTATTATTATTATTATTATTATTATTATTATTATTGTTATTGTTATTGTTATTGTTATTGTTATTGTTATTATTATTATTATTATTATTATTATTATTATTATTATTATTAATTATTATTATTATTAATTATTATTATTATTAATTATTTTTTTTAATTGGAGGAAAAATCCAATTATGGATTTCTACTATGTTGTAGGGTAGAGCAGGGAGCGTGGGCTTAGTCTGTTGGGCACTACTCCACTAAAAGACATCCACCGGATGGGACTGTCATAGGATTTATAAAGGATGTTCAAGGTTAGAGTGGCGTGGTCAGGCAGAGCACATGTTTGTAGGGTACTTTGATGCTGCCCATTGGGTGGGAGCAGGCGAAAGTTAGAAGTCCTAGGATGTAGTCATGACAAAAATGCCCTGACTGCAGCACTAGAGGTTCAATGGAAATGTTAACGAGAGGCAAGGATGTCATAGTCTGGAGATGTCTGTTGTATGTAAGATTTGAAGCACTCTACATACGAGGTCAGAGTTTTGGGTGCCTTCTTTCAAGCGACAGGGGCATCCTGCTACTCATTGTCCATGATGGCTCTGAGCTGGGAGTGATCAGCTTCAAGGTCAGAATGACGACATGTCGGATTACTGGTGTACGACATCAGTAATGGTCACGTGTTGATAATGATGAGCAACTCTTGTGGTCTGAAGATCTAGTAGATGGTCCTCCAGGAGTTTCAGATTAACTACCAGGCTCAATGAATGCCCTGGATGGCAGCACTTAAGCCCCAGATTTGCTGGGTAGTGCTTTGGTGATGCTGTTTGCAGGTGATGATGTTGACGTCAGCTGAGGAGGCACATCTTGTGGCTGTGCTAGTTGTGCAGGCTATGCCTGCTTGTGAGGATGCAGAAGGCAGAGTGCCTGGCCAGTAAGGCCAGCACCATAGTTGGACCCTCTACAGATGCTGCAGTAGTAGTGGCAGCGACAGTTGTGCTGCTGGCAGGCTGAAGTAAGGCTGGAAGCACCACATTGGTGTCACTGTGTAGCTAGCCTACGTGTTCCCAAAGGCACAGCAGCAGTGGCATGGAGCTAGATAATCCTATCTGGTGCCCTCAACATGAAGCAGCTGCCCTAATAACAGCAGGCTGGATACCAAGGCAAATTTTAGCTCCATGTGAACCAGTGGTGTTGGACCTCGGGCAAAGTGGATCCGAATGGCCCTCATTACTGAAGACTACTATTGCTGCACTGCAATAGTAGAAAACACATAATGTGCCAGCAGGTCACAATGGTGATGATGACGCTGGGATGGCAGTCAGGTGGCTGGCTCGCTCCCAAGGGGGAGGAGGGCCCAGCGAGCTGCTGTGCTAAACGCCTGGGTTCCTCAGTGGTGTTCTTTGTTCTTTGGCACTTGGTATGAGTGCAATGATCGGCTACTCCTTAGCAGTCTTTCTCCTGGAGTGATCAATGTTGCTGCTCAGAAGTGTTATAAATAATTCAAAATTAAATATACTCATTTTACAAAATGAAAACTTAGAGGAATTAGAAAAAACACAACTTTCAACAATGATTTCAATGGCTAAAATGCATATTCAGTGATGTTATAAAATGTTAACAAGCAGCATTTCTTGAGAAAAAAGTTGTTCAAGGTTTTCTAAATTATTAGAACAGTACTTTAAGTATGAGTTTAACAAATAATTTCTTAAATTCAATGAAAAACTGAAGTTTTTAACAGTGAAGCAACACAATTCTTAAATACAATAATTATTTAGAGACTAAAAGCTTCACTGATCTCAGAACTTGCAGCAAATACTAAGATAAGTGAAGCTTTTAGTCTCTAAATAATCGTTATATTTAAGAAATAATTTCTCTCTAATGGAACTGAGACTGTTTTATTAGATTATTATAAAAACTAATTAGGTATGCTTTAATATAATGTTGTTAGCTAATGCTGGATTTCTGACAATGAAGTCATTAATCCTCTTGCTCTCCAATATTTTTCACTGATACTGAAGAGAGCAATAGCAGTAATAGTAACCGTTTGTTTAGAGAGTACCATATTTTTATGTTTTGGCGGTCACATCGCTCTCTCACAACCCCCAGAATGTCTGGAGGACCACACCTGTCGGTTTATGGGTCTCACCGACCTGACCGGGAGAGTTATCAAAATAAATTCACCGACCATATCCTCTGATTACCAATCAGCGGACATATTATATGCCATGACAGGTCAGCATGTTAGGGGTTAAGATTTTATAGAGATATTAGAGAAATGGAGAGGTTGGAAAAATAAAGACTCCCTAGCCCTCGGGAACCCTAATAGCATCGGGGTTGGAAGAGAACAAGAGATGACCAAGGTAAGGTCAGATAGAAAAGTTACAGTGAGGAGCAAAACACCAGTAAGTGGAATTAATGTTCTGCTCAGCTTGGGTACCTTGTGGTCGCCATTCACATATCCCCTAGACGGAGACCCCCTGAGTAATGTTATTTATTTATGCCAACAAACTTACTGTTGGTGTTTTTAAACACACAAACCGTGTGTGGGCAAAGTTTGAGAGGTAGAACTGGAGCTCAAAAACTCAATGCCACAGCCGGGACCCAAACCAGACCCTCCGCCCACCAGGCGGCCGCTCCAACCACCGAGCCACTGTGACAATCCGCCAGAATGGCATTGAATTCCCAAACCAGTTCGCACCCCTCCTGGCGAACCACAAAGGCAGTCACACATCAGAGACAAATCACCCCAATGGCGACCCACCACTGCAAGTACCTCAATCCCAGGATCAAATAATCTTCAGATGGCAACTACTACCTATCTATGCCAACAAACTTACTGGTTTGAGAATTTAATGCCATTCTGGCAGATTATCACAGTAGCTCAGTGGTTAGAGCAGCCGCCTGGTAAGCGGAAGGTCTGTGGTTCAAGTCCTGGTTGTGGCATTCAATTTTTAAGTTCCAGTTCTACCTCTCAAACTTTGCCCACACATGGCTTGTGTGTTTAAAAACACCAACAGTAAGTTTGTTGGCACAAACAAACAACAATTACCATCCGAAGGTTATTCAATCCTGGGACATAAAGTACCCACAATAGCAAGTCACCATTGGGGCAACCCGTCTCCGATGTGAGACTGCCCCTGTGGTTCACCAGGAAAAACACAAACTGGTTTGAGAATTCAATGCCATTGCTTTATATTGCTTTAATTTAAGGAAGCAATAACTGAAACAAACTCATACAATACTCATTGTACTCTATTTAGGATACTTGTGTGGGAATAAGTATTATGATTCATATTCCTAACTAAAAAAAAAAAATCAGTAGTGGTGCTTTACACTGGTTTAAGGAGACCGGGTAGTGATTTGGGCTCAAAAAGTCAATTTTTTGTTTTTCATCCTTAAAAAAAGTAGAAACCTTCCTCTTCAAAATGATATATATATATATTGTAAGGGTACCGGCACATTTAAGGCTTTAAATTACCCCATTTAAATACGGCGGAGTGCTGGGCCACGCTGGGTAAAGAGGGCTTCAGAGATGACACACTTTTCTTTAAATGTAGTTTTTCTGTAACTTGACATTTTTCAAACTCGGGTACATTTTTCTTTCAAAACCACTGAACCTATTTAAATGAAAATTTCACAGTAGTTCCAGAAGCATGTACTCTACAACGTAACCCATTGTTATTGGAAAAATCCAAAACAGAAAATTTAAAAAAAAATATTTGCGCAAAAAAAATTTACTTTTTTTTTTACAAAAGTTAAATGTTTTTTCTTTTAAATATAGGTAAATTTAGGTTAACAGTTATGAATACACATTGCCTAGTCTACTACAAAAGTTTCAACACATATGCTTGAATGTTGTAGAAGGAATTTGTACCGTTAGTACTATATATATTATATTTTTTCAAAAAGATGTTATCAGTTTTTGCCTTATTATATATCCATTTTAAATAATTGTTTTGATGTTCTCTATATCAATGTAATCACAATGAATCACTAAATATTCATCCCAAATTAAATTTTGATCTGAGCAGTAGAAGCTTAGATATCCTCAACTAAAGTTATGTTTTGAAATACTGAAATCGTGTACGAATCACTACCTTGTCCCCTTAAAACAATCATTAATTTTTATTAGCTATTTTGATTTATTTTGCACATGGGTATCGGAAGTATGGGCATCTAAAAAAAAGGTAGAAGTGAACAACATATTTTTTTATGCCAACCAACTTACTGCTGGTGTTTTTAAACACACAAGCCATGTGTGGGCAAGAGGCAGAACCAGGACCGAAAAATTCAATGCCATAGCCAGGATTTGAACCACAGATCTTTCGTTTCACGTGCGGCTGCTCTAACCACTGAGTTACCATGGCTACGTTGCCAATATACATTAAATTCCCCAACTGTTTGGTATTTGATTTAATGTCACACTGGCAAGTTGGCCATGGTGGCTCAGTGGTTAGAGCAGCTGCATGTGAATTGGAAGATCGGTAGTTCCAATCCCGGTTATGACATTGAATTTTTCAGCCCTTATTCTACCTCTCAAACGTAGATAAGATTGAAGAGTGTGCATGCATGGGTGATTGGGTGTGTACGTACTCAAAATCAATCCTAGTGAGTAAACAGAGGCAGGTACATTTACTATTATCTCACAGAGGCAAGATTGTTGATGTCCGTAAATAATAGTTTTAAAATATCCCTCCAATACATCTATGAATGCTTTGCTTTTTTGATTATGGAAAGTCCTTAGAAGTAAAACACTGCTTTTCTAAACCACTTTCATTTTCGGTTTATGAATATGAAAGTATTTTATTATGAGTATTTGATGCATGCTAGGTTTTCCAGATAAAGAAAATAGAGCAGTGCTTTGTGTCCAATTTGATTCAAGATTGGATTGAACTTGTACAAAAATTGAAAAAAAAAATAGTTTGCAAAAAGCTTACAGAGGAGAAAGTATGAGTTGTGTGCAGTATTCTAGCACTTCAAAGGAGGTGTAATGTCTTTGAAAGTCTAGACATTTTATGTAGATGGTATATTAAAAGAAAAGAAATGTGTTGAAATGGACAAAGCTGATTAAATGGCATTAAAATATAGATAAAAGTTATTTAAAAATGTTTAGTTTCTGATTGAATGTCATATTTTTGCATAAAAGTTAACTCGAAATATATTAAAGCATTATAAAATTTTAAAAGATAACAATCCACATAATTTTCTCATTATACTGTATCTCTTCAAATTGTGGCTAACGAAAAAGACAGCTACGGCACAAACTGCAGTGACGTAATTCTCCTAGTCCAGTCATACACCAATAAAGTAAAACCACAATCACCTAATATATCCATATTCTTCTTTTTTTCTTTTTCTTCCTGATTACCCATTTCTTACGTAGTACTTAGACCTCATAGGGCTTAGAAGCCAGTGACTGGGGTCACTTGCCTGTTGGGGAGCACAGGAACCTATGGACTGGACAGAGTGAAGACCTGGAAGCGGGTGGTCAGCCAAGGACCAGGTATGATAGTGAGGAAGAGGATGATATGAAATGCAGGCAAAATTGATGTTTGGAAAGGTAATAATGGAGCCATTGGTGAATGAGTGGTAGAGGAAACCAGAGAACCAGAGAAAACCCACCGTGACACTGCTTTGTCCACCAAGAATACCACATTGGGTCCCTGAGATCGAACCTGGGTCACCTAGGTGGTAGGCGAATGCTCTAACTGCTTGGACACGGCGCTGCCATGTATCCATATACTAAACAAACAAAACATTGCTCATTGAATTCATACAAAAGACACAGTTTTATCATGATGGTGTACAATGTTAGCCATTTATCAGACTACCATTACTACGTACTCCGATTTGCGCCTCAGTCTGTCTTTCTTGTTAGCCACATCCAAATACAAGTCAATCCCAAATGCAATACAAATCCTATTTTTCCTGTATATGGCTGGGGGAATTTACCATTGTATTAGAAAGAAAGTTCTTGAAATACTTAGCATTTAGCATTGCACATGATTTTTGTATAATTGAGTTAAGTTGGGATAATGTGCATTGGATGCAGTTTGAGGTTTTCAATTTGCAGTTAGTCTTTAGTGCACAGTGACAGTAGTATAGCCACTAGAATTCCTTAGCCCTGTCAGATGTTCAGCTTCTGTGACACACTTGTAGTCGTTTCCATTCTGCCTTTTTACAAAAACATCTCTAAGTCATCAGAACCGGAAGGAGAGAGTGATTACAGAAGTGATTTTCTTTAAGATGCAGTATAAAGAGCAATATCTATACTCATGCCAAATTCATGTTCAAATATATTAATTAGGTGGAGCAGAGAGGGAATGGTATACACAGTGATATTTCTCTGTCACAGTGATCATTCTGTATGACCATTGGCCTGCAAAACCACAGATTGCAAAAGGAAATACTGTAGTTTGTGTGATGCTCTAAGGAAAACTCTTGTGCCAATGGAAGTCTTTAAGCCTTATCCAAAATCTGTATGGGTTATTGACAAATTGACTTACTTAAAGGCACAATATGAAACGTGCAAAAAAGTTCTTTAGAGACATGAAATGAAACATCCAAAATCACTTCATATACCGTGACCTTGCAAGTAACCTTCATCATTTCCATGTGCATCTCTTCCCCCTCAGCTCAAACCTGCAAAGTTTGACATTTCTTTTGTTATGCACTCTATTTGGAAAGTATGTATCATAATTGCAAGGTAAGAGGGTCACTACAAAAGTTTGGAGATATACCAATAATAATATATTTTTTTTTTTAATTATTGTGATTGTTACACTTTCTTAAGTACTCATCACCACACTTTATGCACTTGTGCATTCACCAAAACCATTTCTGGAAGCGCTTCTGCCATGTTTTCTTTGTTGGCTGCAAGCTGTCCTACATAGATGGAACAGCATCTTCCGGAGTTGAAAATCTCTTTCCATGTATGCAATTTTATACCATAATGAACAGAAAAAAGTCACATAGGGCCAAGTTGGCACCGTATGGTGAATAAATCATAAGTTTGACCTCTGTAAACTTCAGAAACTGAATAGTGATGTTGGCTGTGTGTGCAGACATGTTGTCGTGATGGAGAAGGATTCCTGTACAATCCCATGCATGGCTGCTGTTTGGCAAAAACTTTTGGCAAGCAAACTGTGGTGCACCAACTAGCATGCTTTGCTCCTCCAGAGGAATGGTTGCCACAAGCCCACACTTTAAGAAAAATGAGGCCAACATTTTCTTGTGGACACTTTGGGAACACTTCATTTTTGTTGGTGGATTGTTGTCAGGCAGGATCCACACAGCTGATTGCTGTTTGGTCTCAGATCAAACTGATAAATCCAGCTTTCATCATCTGTGATGTCGGAAACCCATTTACAGTGCCCTCCTTTGAATCTTGCCTGCATTTTCCCCATACCATTCAATGTGGGTGTGCTTTAGTTCTTCCTTCAAACTCTGAGGCACCCAGCAGGATGTGACCTTCCTCATGCAAAGGAATTTGTGGAGGATTTTCAAAACTGCTGGTGAAACAATTGCAATGCTGCCTCAGTTTCTTTAAATGTTATGCAATTATTTTCATGAAGCCATTTTTCAACACTACAATGTTTTCCTTAGTCACTGCTGTTGCCTGATGCCCACTTCTCTCCGCAATTTTCAAAAATGTTTGGCTCCTTTTCAATTCCTGAAACCACTGGAAAACTGTGGCAAGGAGAGGAGCAGTGTCCTCAAAAGCCTATTGCAAACGTTTGAGACTTTGGCACTGGTTTAACCCACTTTTAAGATTGTAGAAAATCATTGAGCAAAAATACTCTTCCCAACTCTATTGTAGAAACTGACTACCTGCACGCCACTGGTTGTTCATTCTTGCGCTGCTGGAATTCATGGAATGGGAGGGTCACTATCCGACACCAATTTACTCATAAAGAATGGGGCTACCCTATCCTACATTCCATTCAAGTGGATTGACTTTCATTTTCTCACTTTTATAGTGACCCTTATATTTTTGGTTTCTGATATTGACATTTTGGGGAAAAAGCATGATCATATATTTGGAGAAATACTGTTATCTAGGGAAACCCTAAGCAGCCCGGGCTTGGTGTATACCATGTCCAAATTCCTCAATTTATTATTATTATTATTATTATTATTATTATTATTATTATTATTATTATTATTATTATTATTATTATTGTTATTATTAGTAATGGTAGTGGTAGTGGTAGTGGTGGTGGTGGTGGTGGTGGTGGTGGTGGCGGCGGCGGCGGCGGCGGTATTATTATTATTAGTATTATGATGACGATGATGAAGATGACGATGATGATGATCATCATCATCTATAAGAGTTCAATGTTGAACACACTTCTAAATGTTGCATGACAATAATATATTTGTCACTTTAAAATGTTATTTAACCTACTATAATTGATTTCTCATTGCAGAGTGGAGTGGATTACATAGCCAGTCCAGCAGGTTCAACAAATGATGCTGATGTTATCAAAGCATGCGATGAACATGGTATCACAATGGTTCATACCAACCTTCGTCTTTTCCATCATTAAACTGTGATAAGCTTTTTGGCTTAGGAATCTCAGAAGTGCCTTTCATATCAGTTTGCTCAATAATAAATAAGGGAACAATGTTAAACATAAGCTTTGTATTCCAAAACAGTTCTGCATTCCAATATATTTTATATATCTTTTTTAGAAGTTTAAACTATAAACCAGTTTGGCTCATCAGGCATGCTAACTAGCCCACCATCTAAGAGTAAACATTTATTGAAATGTGGAAAATATATATATATTTTTATATTACTATTGTATGTTAGAAGTTGCAACTCATTTTAAGTTCTGCACAGCACAAGTTAATAAGATATATTATTATACATTTTGAAGTTTTATGTGTAATGTTACATGCAAAATATGTATTTTTGGAAATAAATTCATTCTTTGAACTAGTTTTGTAAAGACAACTTTGACAATATCCTTTAGAAACCACAGATAAAGGAGTAAAAATACTTAAAGAAAGAAAAGGGTTTAACTTTGCTTATCTTAACCGAAATTGCCAGTTGACAAGCAATAACAGATAAGAAAATATAATAAGTAAGCATTTATGAAGTACAGAATAACTTGTAAGGGGTATAAATAAGGAAAAATTGAAGCTATTAACAGTGAAGCAAGAAGATTCTAAAGTAAGAACAAATTAGAAACTAAAAACTTCACTTATCTTAGTATTATTTGCTGACCCTGGGTTTCAAGCTGTGTCCAGCTCATTCTCAAAGCCATATAAACAAATTAATTAGCTTGGCAACAAATTTGTTTATATGGCTTTGAGAATGAGCTGGACACAGCTTGAAACCCAGGGTCAGCAAATAATACTAAGATAAGTGAAGTTTTTAGTTTCTAATTTGTTCTTACTTTAGAATTGTAAGGGGTATATTTATCAATCTATAGATCAAGCTTTCAAAAACGGCAAATTTTTTGTTCTCAGAAATATTTTTGTGACAAAAGGGTTAAATCTTTTATTATTTATTTATCACAATGAGTCCCTATAAATGCCAAAATTCAATTTGTACTTTCCTACATATGGCATATTTAGTAAAGCCATTTGTTTTATCAAATTCAGGTTTGTGTCTCTGCCTTCTCTTCTTGGTGTTTGCAGTGTCTTTTGCGCACACATGCTACACTCTGCCAAGAAGCATTAATATAATCTGCAGTTTAACAATGTTATTCACAACCATGGTAGAATTCTTCTGCATTAGTTTGTTAAAAAGATTCAGAACTTGTTCTTGCCACTTTTAATGGCTTACTTTCCAATGCTTCACTATTTGGTCTTTGTTGCTGCTCACCAAGATAAAGGTGACTTGTAGAAGCAGCTTACTGTGCTCACCTCTATGAATACAAGAGGTGAAGGCCAATTCTTCATTATTTGGTCTTTGTTGTCACTCACCAAACTAAAGGGGACTTGTAGAAGCAGCTTAGTGACTGCTCATCTCTGAATACAAGAGGTGAAGGCCAATTCTTCATTATTTGGTCTTTGTTGTCACTCACCAAACTGAAGATGACTTGTAGAAGCAGCTTACTGACTGCCCATATCTATGAATACAAGAGGTGAAGGCCAATTCTTCATTATTTCGTCTTTGTTGTCACTCACCAAACTAAAGGTGACATGTAGAAGCAGCTTACTGACCGCTCATCTCTATGAATACAAGAGGTGAAGGCCAATTCTTCACTATTTGGTCTTTGTTGTCACTCACCAAACTAAAGGTGACTTGTAGAAGCAGCTTACTTTGCTCATCTCTATGAATACAAGAGGTGAAGGCCAATTCTTCACTATTTGGTCTTTGTTGTCACTTTCCAAGCTAAAGGTGACTTGTAGAAGCAGCTTACTGTGCTCATATCTATGAATACAAGAGGTGAAGGCCAATGCTTCACTATTTGGTCTTTGTTGTCACTTTCCAAGCTAAAGGTGACTTGTAGAAGCAGCTTACTGACTGCTCATATCTATGAATACAAGAGGTGAAGGCCAATGCTTCACTATTTGGTCTTTGTTATCACTTTCCAAGCTAAAGGTGACTTGTAGAAGCAGCTTACTGACTGCTCATCTCTATGAATACAAGAGGTGAAGGCCAATTCTTCACTATTTGGTCTTTGTTGTCACTCACCAAACTAAAGGTGACTTGTAGAAGCAGCTTACTGACTGCTCATCTCTATGAATACAAGAGGTGAAGGCCAATTCTTCACTATTTGCTCTTTGTTGTCACTCACCAAACTAAAGGTGACTTGTAGAAGCAGCTTACTGACTGCTCATCTCTATGAATACAAGAGGTGAAGGCCAATTCTTCACTATTTGGTCTTTGTTGTCACTCACCAAACTAAAGGTGACTTGTAGAAGCAGCTTACTGACTGCTCATATCTATGAATACAAGAGGTGAAGGCCAATGCTTCACTATTTGGTCTTTGTTGTCACTTTCCAAGCTAAAGGTGACTTGTAGAAGCAGCTTACTGTGCTCATATCTATGAATACAAGAGGTGAAGGCCAATGCTTCACTATTTGGTCTTTGTTGTCACTTTCCAAGCTAAAGGTGACTTGTAGAAGCAGCTTACTGTGCTCATATCTATGAATACAAGAGGTGAAGGCCAATGCTTCACTATTTGGTCTTTGTTGTCACTTTCCAAGCTAAAGGTGACTTGTAGAAGCAGCTTACTGACTGCTCATCTCTATGAATACAAGAGGTGAAGGCCAATGCTTCACTATTTGGTCTTTGTTGTCACTCACCAAACTAAAGGGGACTTGTAGAAGCAGCTTACTGACTGCTCATCTCTATGAATACAAGAGGTGAAGGCCAATTCTTCATTATTTGGTCTTTGTTGTCACTTTCCAAGCTAAAGGTGACTTGTAGAAGCAGCTTACTGTGCTCATATCTATGAATACAAGAGGTGAAGGCCAATTCTTCATTATTTGGTCTTTGTTGTCACTCACCAAACTAAAGGTGACTTGTAGAAGCAGCTTACTGTGCTCATATCTATGAATACAAGAGGTGAAGGCCAATTCTTCATTATTTGGTCTTTGTTGTCACTCACCAAACTAAAGGGGACTTGTAGAAGCAGCTTACTGACTGCTCATCTCTATGAATACAAGAGGTGAAGGCCAATTCTTCATTATTTCGTCTTTGTTGTCACTCACCAAACTAAAGGTGACTTGTAGAAGCAGCTTACTGTGCTCATATCTATGAATACAAGAGGTGAAGACCAATTCTTCATTATTTGCTCTTTGTTGTCACTTTCCAAGCTAAAGGTGACTTGTAGAAGCAGCTTACTGTGCTCATATCTATGAATACAAGAGGTGAAGGCCAATTCTTCATTATTTGGTCTTTGTTGTCACTCACCAAACTAAAGGTGACTTGTAGAAGCAGCTTACTGTGCTCATATCTATGAATACAAGAGGTGAAGGCCAATTCTTCATTATTTGGTCTTTGTTGTCACTCACCAAACTAAAGGTGACTTGTAGAAGCAGCTTACTGTGCTCATATCTATGAATACAAGAGGTGAAGGCCAATTCTTCATTATTTGGTCTTTGTTGTCACTCACCAAACTAAAGGTGACTTGTGGAAGCAGCTTACTGACTGCTCATATCTATGAATACAAGAGGTGAAGGCCAATTCTTCATTATTTGGTCTTTGTTGTCACTCACCAAACTAAAGGTGACTTGTAGAAGCAGCTTACTGACTGCTCATCTCTATGAATACAAGAGGTGAAGGCCAATTCTTCATTATTTCGTCTTTGTTGTCACTCACCAAACTAAAGGGGACTTGTAGAAGCAGCTTACTGACTGCTCATCTCTATGAATACAAGAGGTGAAGGCCAATTCTTCACTATTTGCTCTTTGTTGTCACTCACCAAACTAAAGGTGACTTGTAGAAGCAGCTTACTGACTGCTCATCTCTATGAATACAAGAGGTGAAGGCCAATTCTTCACTATTTGGTCTTTGTTGTCACTCACCAAACTAAAGGTGTCTTGTAGAAGCAGCTTACTGTGCTCATATCTATGAATACAAGAGGTGAAGGCCAATGCTTCACTATTTGGTCTTTGTTGTCACTTTCCAAGCTAAAGGTGACTTGTAGAAGCAGCTTACTGTGCTCATATCTATGAATACAAGAGGTGAAGGCCAATGCTTCACTATTTGGTCTTTGTTGTCACTTTCCAAGCTAAAGGTGACTTGTAGAAGCAGCTTACTGTGCTCATATCTATGAATACAAGAGGTGAAGGCCAATGCTTCACTATTTGCTCTTTGTTGTCACTTTCCAAGCTAAAGGTGACTTGTAGAAGCAGCTTACTGACTGCTCATCTCTATGAATACAAGAGGTGAAGGCCAATGCTTCACTATTTGGTCTTTGTTGTCACTCACCAAACTAAAGGGGACTTGTAGAAGCAGCTTACTGACTGCTCATATCTATGAATACAAGAGGTGAAGGCCAATTCTTCATTATTTCGTCTTTGTTGTCACTCACCAAACTAAAGGGGACTTGTAGAAGCAGCTTACTGTGCTCATATCTATGAATACAAGAGGTGAAGGCCAATTCTTCATTATTTGGTCTTTGTTGTCACTTTCCAAGCTAAAGGTGACTTGTAGAAGCAGCTTACTGTGCTCATATCTATGAATACAAGAGGTGAAGGCCAATTCTTCATTATTTGGTCTTTGTTGTCACTCACCAAACTAAAGGTGACTTGTAGAAGCAGCTTACTGTGCTCATATCTATGAATACAAGAGGTGAAGGCCAATTCTTCATTATTTGGTCTTTGTTGTCACTCACCAAACTAAAGGTGACTTGTAGAAGCAGCTTACTGTGCTCATATCTATGAATACAAGAGGTGAAGGCCAATTCTTCATTATTTGGTCTTTGTTGTCACTCACCAAACTAAAGGGGACTTGTAGAAGCAGCTTACTGACTGCTCATCTCTATGAATACAAGAGGTGAAGGCCAATTCTTCATTATTTCGTCTTTGTTGTCACTCACCAAACTAAAGGTGACTTGTAGAAGCAGCTTACTGTGCTCATATCTATGAATACAAGAGGTGAAGACCAATTCTTCATTATTTGGTCTTTGTTGTCACTTTCCAAGCTAAAGGTGTCTTGTAGAAGCAGCTTACTGCGCTCATATCTATGAATACAAGAGGTGAAGGCCAATTCTTCATTATTTGGTCTTTGTTGTCACTCACCAAACTAAAGGTGACTTGTAGAAGCAGCTTACTGTGCTCATATCTATGAATACAAGAGGTGAAGGCCAATTCTTCATTATTTGGTCTTTGTTGTCACTCACCAAACTAAAGGTGACTTGTAGAAGCAGCTTACTGTGCTCATATCTATGAATGCAAGAGGTGAAGGCCAATTCTTCATTATTTGGTCTTTGTTGTCACTCACCAAACTAAAGGTGACTTGTAGAAGCAGCTTACTGACTGCTCATATCTATGAATACAAGAGGTGAAGGCCAATTCTTCATTATTTGGTCTTTGTTGTCACTCACCAAACTAAAGGTGACTTGTAGAAGCAGCTTACTGACTGCTCATCTCTATGAATACAAGAGGTGAAGGCCAATTCTTCATTATTTGGTCTTTGTTGTCACTCACCAAACTAAAGGGGACTTTTAGAAGCAGCTTACTGACTGCTCATCTCTATGAATACAAGAGGTGAAGGCCAATTCTTCATTATTTGGTCTTTGTTGTCACTCACCAAACTGAAGGGGACTTGTAGAAGCAGCTTACTGTGCTCATATCTATGAATACAAGAGGTGAAGGCCAATTCTTCATTATTTGGTCTTTGTTGTCACTCACCAAACTGAAGGGGACTTGTAGAAGCAGCTTACTGTGCTCATATCTATGAATACAAGAGGTGAAGGCCAATTCTTCATTATTTGGTCTTTGTTGTCACTCACCAAACTAAAGGTGACTTGTAGAAGCAGCTTACTGACTGCTCATATCTATGAATACAAGAGGTGAAGGCCAATTCTTCATTATTTGGTCTTTGTTGTCACTCACCAAACTAAAGGTGACTTGTGGAAGCAGCTTACTGACTGCTCATATCTATGAATACAAGAGGTGAAGGCCAATTCTTCATTATTTGGTCTTTGTTGTCACTCACCAAACTAAAGGTGACTTGTAGAAGCAGCTTACTGTGCTCATATCTATGAATACAAGAGGTGAAGGCCAATTCTTCATTATTTGGTCTTTGTTGTCACTCACCAAACTAAAGGGGACTTGTAGAAGCAGTTTACTGTGCTCATATCTATGAATACAAGAGGTGAAGGCCAATTCTTCATTATTTGGTCTTTATTGTCACTCACCAAACTAAAGGGGACTTGTAGAAGCAGCTTACTGTGCTCATATCTATGAATACAAGAGGTGAAGGCCAATTCTTCATTATTTGGTCTTTATTGTCACTCACCAAACTAAAGGGGACTTGTAGAAGCAGCTTACTGTGCTCATATCTATGAATACAAGAGGTGAAGGCCAATTCTTCATTATTTGGTCTTTGTTGTCACTCACCAAACTAAAGGGGACTTGTAGAAGCAGCTTACTGACTGCTCATCTCTATGAATACAAGAGGTGAAGGCCAATTCTTCATTATTTGGTCTTTGTTGTCACTCACCAAACTAAAGGTGACTTGTAGAAGCAGCTTACTCTTCTCATATCTATGAATACAAGAGGTGAAGGCCAATTCTTCATTATTTGGTCTTTGTTGTCACTCACCAAACTAAAGGTGACTTGTAGAAGCAGCTTACTGTGCTCATATCTATGAATACAAGAGGTGAAGGCCAATTCTTCATTATTTGGTCTTTATTGTCACTCACCAAACTAAAGGTGACTTGTAGAAGCAGCTTACTGTGCTCATATCTATGAATACAAGAGGTGAAGGCCAATTCTTCATTATTTGGTCTTTGTTGTCACTCACCAAACTAAAGGGGACTTGTAGAAGCAGCTTACTGTGCTCATATCTATGAATACAAGAGGTGAAGGCCAATTCTTCATTATTTGGTCTTTGTTGTCACTCACCAAACTAAAGGGGACTTGTAGAAGCAGCTTACTGACTGCTCATGTCTATGAATACAAAGAGGGTGAAGGAAACTACACAGCATTAAATGGAAGCTACAGTCTATAATAGTTTTACTATTCATATTATTTAATCATATCATATTGTGACATGGTGACTCAGGCCCAAGGTTATTGGAAGGCTGGTGCCAGGCATTTGGAACCATAGCCATGTGCTTGCCCAGTGTAACCATGATACCTGCTATACCCAGATAACTAGAAATTTCGGGGAGAATCTGCCATCTTGAATGTTGTAGAAATTTCCAACACCTATAAAGATGAGTGCCAGGGTTGCCAACATTTAAAAGTAAAATTATCGTACCAGCCACTCAAAATTATAGATTTGGATTCAAAATTATCGTACATCATAAACCAAATGCTACAACAATAACAATATCGGTATAATACTTATGAAAATATAAGAGTAATGATGTTTATTATATCCACTTCCAAAATTGATGACCTCAACAAATATTACTCTAGCACTTAAGTTTCTTGCACTATTCATCTGAAAGTTCATCTTCCTCAACCGTTGCAGCATTATACAAATTTGTTGTTGAGATAAACCTTTACATCTTCTCTTTACTCATTTTGTCTTCTCAGCTTTTGAAAGAACATGGTAGATCTCAAAATCTGCAAGCCACAGAGAGTTCATTTACCGTATCTAGTGCCAATCTGTTTCTAACTTTGGTTTTTATTAAACCCAGTTTAGAAAAACACTCTTTCACAAGAAGTGCGTCTGTGGGGCAAGGAAACCACTGCTAATGCAAAGGCTGCCAGTTCTTTGAAATCAATATGTCCACCAAGGTGGCATTTGTTTAACAGCACTCCAGAAACTGGCAGGTTCAGGCATGTTCTTTATTTCACAAGAAATATCACATATTCAAAGTTTTCTACATTGATCATCAATTTTCTGAACAGTACCTTCTTCATTGAGATTATCAGACCTGGGCACACTGGCAATAAGAGGATAAATGGTAGCAGGCTTAGTAGGGTTGGAAACGGTTGCTATGGGGTGGAGACAGACAATGAGGGCAAAAGTGGTGTCGCTATTTGTAATTAGTTTCATTTCGCTGGTGTGACAAACCAGTGAAAATAATATTTCGCCAATAACTAACTATCATACATCAAAATTATTGTACACCCCCATAATTATCGTATGGGTTGCAAACCTTGTACAAACACCAAAATTATCGTATGCTCCCATAATTATCGTATGAGTTGGCAACCCTGGTGAGTGCTCTCATAAGTGATGGTGAGTACATGAGTAACTTGGTGACACACAAAGTGCTATTCTCCAAATAAATTTGATAGTTATGGTGACATGCAGTGAGTGCTGTTACTGCAAGGGAGACAGAGATGTCGTGTGTTCAACTCACACACAATGAACTGTCTACAAGAAGAGGCTATATCAGGTGTATTTCATTATGCTACTATGTCACGGAAGAAAGTGAGGGGAATGTGAACAGTATAACTTGTTCACATTAGCGAAGTAGCAGGTCAGCAGTCTCAGGGAAAATTGAACTGGATTATTAACTGACATTGAAAACCGAGTGAAATGACAGTTTGAAAAACTGGATGAAGTCTCACTGATGTCAGAAGTGGAATTAACAGAGAAAATGCTGCACTTGCTTTTCGTGGTCACAATGAGAATTAAGGATCTTCAGAGGCAATTATTTTAATTTAATTTAAAAGGTGAGTTAATTAATAACACTGAACAACACTTACAACATATTTTTCCGGGACGCGTTTCGAAGGTAACTTTCCTCCATTGTCAACCGGACAATAACTGGGTTTCCATGGTGCTTGATGGTGCAGATGGTGATGCTTCTTCTGGTGCTTCTTCTGGTGGCGGTTCGATGAACTTACTGAAAATGTCTCTCTGAGGAATGTCGAAATTAAATACTCGGTTTCTATTTTTTAAAATAAAGTTTTGTTCCCATGTGGACAGTTCTTGTTTTCCGGTTATGTGTTTAAGAAGTTTCGGTTCTAGCTTTATGTCATGATTTTTTGTCCAAAAGTGAAATGCAACCGCTGATTTTTCCAATTGTTTACTCTTAATGTTTCTAACGTGTTCCTTGGATCTAATTTCTAAATTTCTTTTGGTTTTTCCTATGTATATTTCATTACAATCACTGCATTCAATTTGGTATATGCCAGATTTTTTGTTAGGTGGAATAGCATCTTTGATGTTTGAAAGTAGTAGGTTTTTTATGGAGTAATGGTTTACTGCTGCTAGCTCAATGTTGTATTCCTTGAACACCTTTTTAAATTTATCAAAGGCCCATGGATGATATGTGAATTTTTTGAATATCATTTTTGTTTTTGCTGCTGTGAGAGTTGTAGTTTCTTTTAATAATTGTTTCTTTTCTGCTTGTTTTACCTTTTTATCTACTAATTCTTTGGGAAAGCCGTTTTTTTGTGCTATTTCAATTATTTTGTAATATTCTGTTTTATATTCTTCTGCTGAAAGAGGGATGTTCACCAATCTATGTGTTAAACTATTGAAAATTGCTTGTTTGTGGCTTCTTGGATTGTAACTATTAGCTTTTATGTAGTTGTCTGTCTGCGTTGGTTTTCTGTGAATACCGAAATTTATTCTATCCTTGTTTTTGATTAATTTTAGATCTAAAAATGGTAATTTATTATCTTTTTCTACTTCCACTGTGAAATTTATACTTTTGTCCTAAATTTGAAAGTTTAAGCATAAGAAACAGTTATGAACTAATAGAACATATCAAAGACTTCAAATTAACAGAAGAGGACACCCTTGTCTCCTTTGACGTAGAGTCACTATTTCCCAGTATACCAATAGAAAAGCTCCCATCACTGATCAAAAATTGGCTCAAATCACTTGGAATGTCATCGTCAGAAATTGCAGAATACATAGAACTCACCAAATTATGCACAGAACAAAATTTCTTCCAGTTCCAAACAAAGTATTTCCGTCAAACTTCAGGTTTAGCAATGGGCAACCCTCTCTCGCCATTCTTAGCAGATATTTACATGAGTTCATTGGAAATAAGGATCACAAAAGGTTTCCCGTGGATGTTCAAACTCTGGCAGCGATATGTGGATGATATATTGGCATTAGTTCCAAAAAGACACATCAGTGACGCATTAAAACTTCTGAACATACAGGACAAAAGTATAAATTTCACAGTGGAAGTAGAAAAAGATAATAAATTACCATTTTTAGATCTAAAATTAATCAAAAACAAGGATAGAATAAATTTCGGTATTCACAGAAAACCAACGCAGACAGACAACTACATAAAAGCTAATAGTTACAATCCAAGAAGCCACAAACAAGCAATTTTCAATAGTTTAACACATAGATTGGTGAACATCCCTCTTTCAGCAGAAGAATATAAAACAGAATATTACAAAATAATTGAAATAGCACAAAAAAACGGCTTTCCCAAAGAATTAGTAGATAAAAAGGTAAAACAAGCAGAAAAGAAACAATTATTAAAAGAAACTACAACTCTCACAGCAGCAAAAACAAAAATGATATTCAAAAAATTCACATATCATCCATGGGCCTTTGATAAATTTAAAAAGGTGTTCAAGGAATACAACATTGAGCTAGCAGCAGTAAACCATTACTCCATAAAAAACCTACTACTTTCAAACATCAAAGATGCTATTCCACCTAACAAAAAATCTGGCATATACCAAATTGAATGCAGTGATTGTAATGAAATATACATAGGAAAAACCAAAAGAAATTTAGAAATTAGATCCAAGGAACACGTTAGAAACATTAAGAGTAAACAATTGGAAAAATCAGCGGTTGCATTTCACTTTTGGACAAAAAATCATGACATAAAGCTAGAACCGAAACTTCTTAAACACATAACCGGAAAACAAGAACTGTCCACATGGGAACAAATCTTTATTTTAAAAAATAGAAACCGAGTATTTAATTTCGACATTCCTCAGAGAGACATTTTCAGTAAGTTCATCGAACCGCCACCAGAAGAAGCACCAGAAGAAGCATCACCATCTGCACCATCAAGCACCATGGAAACCCAGTTATTGTCCGGTTGACAATGGAGGAAAGTTACCTTCGAAACGCGTCCCGGAAAAATATGTTGTAAGTGTTGTTCAGTGTTATTAATTAACTCACCTTTTAAATTAAATTAATTACAACAACACTGTTTTCAAACTTCTATGAAAGGAACATAGAGGCAATTATGTTGAATATTTAAATGAAATAGCAATATATGACGCCTCTCTGTAGAGCACTTGGAGAAGTTTACTGTTTTTCTGTGCAACTTCATCTGATATTCAGAATGATTTACTTTCAAGTAGTGCCATCATTACATATGGAATTAAGAAATTTGTAATGCCTTCTTTGTTTCATTAATGCTAGATGAAACTCCTGACATTATCGGTGAAGAATGTTGAGAGGTTTATTTGCTTTACATATGTAAGTTCTGACAGAAAAGCAGTTTCTCTTTTGAATCATGCTGTCAATATTGTCAAATATTTCTTTCGGACAATAATAAAAGATGAAAACTTTGAAGGGCAATTCTGTTTATGTTGGGTCATATTTTAATGAATTTTATGATATTGTCACCGTGCCCGCCGCATCTAATTGCCGACAACAGCAGTGTCACCCATCGCATTATTGTCGGCACTACCGCAAAGGAGCCGAAAGAAAGAGACAGAGCATGGCCGCATTGTTGGGGCGCTTGCCGAAAGAGAGAAAAGGATAGACACTTTGAGAATCTTCTCTGCTTTGTATCTCGCCGCAATAACTGAACGTTCCTGAAGCTTCCAGAATAGTGCCTGGGAGATATAAATAGCGGTAAAGTGCGACAGAAGAGTTAGTGAGACGTATGTGAAGGTTGAGTAGTCGTGCCGACGGAGACGGACAGACGATGTGAAGCGTTGTGCCGACGGAGAAGGGACAGTTCTTTGTGTTACGAGTTCGGAGCCGTGCTGTTGGAGAATCGGAAAAGACTTTCTTGTTGTTGCAACGAGTGTACAAAGTTACTGTTCACGGAAATAAAAGTGTTTCCTTATCTCGACTACATCTGTCTACTTTACTTCACACCCACCACACAAAAAGTCACAATATTCATTGGGTTACATAACTGAGTCTGATACTGGTCGTGGACTGGTTTACATCAAATTGGATTCTAAGAGTGGAGGGATAAGAAGTGTTGCCTACAGCACATTTACTATGGATAAAATGTATTAAGTGAATTGAAAAAGAAGGATATGTTGTATCATACATTTTATAATAATGAAAACTGTAATAAACTATGAAAAATTATGTACCAATTTATGTAAGCTACTATTTGACCTTGTTTCTGTTTGGTCTGTAGTATACAGTATTCATGCTGAGGACCATAAGGTAAGGCTCTAGCTACGGGAACCAAGAGAAGCACTGACAACGCCTATATGGATCGAACCCAGGTGCCCAGGTAATGATGTCTGAAAGCATCGGAGAAGCAGAACAATGTAATAGGGAGGTTGCATTGGTATTGTTGAAGTTATAAGACTTTTTCATGCTTCCCCAGAAAGGACTAATTTACCAAGGGAAAATATAAAATACAGATATGACATCATTGAAAGTGTAAATACATTACAGACCTTACATTGATTGTGTAAAACACATTCAGTAGAGCAGGGATGTCAGCTGGAGTGCATATGCACCAAATAGCATGTATGCACTGCAAGAGCATGCAGAACATGTAGCTGTGGCTAAGCAGTGGCTCTGGTTTTTAGGAAGGAGTGTACGAAAGATAACTGACAACAACCATGAATGCAGAAAAGAATTACATCGCTGTTAAAGCATGCATACAATGACCTGGATGTAATTGCTTTTTACAAATCTTGGAGCAGTGTACAATATCCGAATATTCGCAAATTTGCAGCGTGAATTATGACAATGCTGGCCCCATAGTGTAGTTGGTAGAGCACCTGCCTGCTGTGCAAGGGGTCCTGGGTTCGATTCCTGACGGGGGGTTAGGAATTTTTCTCCAGCCAGGATTATTCCTTATCCTTCCCTGAGTCTGGAAGTATAATGGCGGTGCCGTGGCTGAGTGATTAGACCGCTCGCCTACCACCTAGGCGGGATCTGCATGTGGTATTTATGGTAGACGAAGCGGCGTCTGGGTGGGTTTTCTTCAGGTTCTCCTGTTTCCCCTGCTACTCATTCCACCAATTGTTCCATTATCACCCTTCCAATCATCCATTTTGCCTGCATTTCATATCATCCTCACTATCATAGTTGGTGCTTGGCTGACCACCTGCTTCCAGGTCTTCACTCTGGTCCAGAGGCCCCTCTGCTCCCCGACAGGCGTCTGACACTAGGCACTGGCTTGTAAGTCCTAGGGGGTGTAAATCCTACATAAGGGGAGGGTAATCAGAGAAAGAATTATGACAATGTTTGCCAGCACTTACGCATGTGAACAATTTTTTTTTCTTTCATGAAACTAACAAAACCAAGATTAAAGGCTAAACTGCCCAATAAGAATATGGTGATTACTATTAGACTTGCGAGTTTTAGTAAGATTTAACCAGATGTGACTAAATTATATTCGACAAATGAATGTGACAACACTGCAACTTGAGATTCACTGCCCAACAATGTTATTTCTATTACATCAGATTAATCTGTAATTTAGTGTTTTAATAATAAGCATACCTACATATATTTTGACTTGATAATAGTATCCAAGTTATATTTTGTTGTGAAAGCTGAGAATTTTTGTTCCGTGATAGTATAATCTATTTTGATTTATTAAACACATGCATACATAATGTCCTTATTCAATCCTATGTGTGCATCAGTATATTCCAGTCCCAGCAGCCTGCGAAGACACATAGCCAAGCGGTATGATGCTTTGTATTGACACTATTGTGTGTAGACCGCAATGTCAATTTTGTCCACCTTTGCTCTTTGATCATCTCTGTTTAGTTTAGCACGCAGGCACACGAAAGAACGTAACACAGGTCTAGGTGCTACAACCTTGACATCGCTACAGTAGAGCATTATGAAGCATTTTCTACTTTTATAGAACTTTTTTCAACAGTTGTAATGAGCCTGCAACAAATAGAAGAAAGAAACTTTTGATAAGGACACATCTAGTAAACTTCACAATTATTAGCCAGTTTTTTATGTGGAAGCTTTCTAGTCAGTTTATTGGTATGTGAAAAGGTTTTTTCTTTAACATATCCCTTGTCAGTGTCACTACAATCTATAGGATGTGTTTTATTTAAGTGTTTGCAACATGTGGACAAAGTTTGCAGAAATATAGGGACAATGTGCATATAACAATTTTCACTAAATTTTTGTCTGCTGAAGGATTTTGCAAAGACAGTGGAGTTGATTTGGAAAAACAACCATGTTGACTAGGAAAACAGACAAATAGAGAAAACTACATGGAAGTTGAAGCATGCCTGTGGATTTAGGATGGCAACTGGCCACGACTACCTCACAGAACACCTCTGAAAAATATACTGCCTACCTACACCCAAGTGCACTCTGTGAAGAAGGTGTCACCCTGAACAAACAGCATCTCAAATGCAAAGGCCTTAAAAGTGACAACCTGCAGTTTATATTGGGAAGTCAGGGAGGAAAATGATGCAGATCAATTAATCCCCAGTGCCATTGGCAGACGACGACAACAACAACAACATGGAAAGTTATCCATTAAAATGTAGTACTATGTCAGTGCACATTCCATTGTTAGATTTCATAATAAGTGAATTGACCTTAGTATTTACATTACATTACTTGGAAACACAATTCACATCTTCAAAAATTGGTTCCAAAATATTGTGTTGAATGTTTGTAGGAAACATTTCATTTATTACCAAATTCAGTTTCTGTAGTACAATCCCAGTTTGAAATATGAAAAACAAAATGGGAATCTGTTGCCCTTGCAAGACCCCTTCAACTGCCATTAATGCCAATTCATGCCATCAGGTTTTCTTTCCAAATATTCACAGACTTCTCAAAACTCCTTGTACTCCACCCATCACAACAGCTAGTTCAGGAAGGAGTTCCTCAACCTTCGTAGACTGAAAACTTACTTGCGCAACTCACATAGTGGAAAAATATTTAATGAATTAGCAATACTTAACACTGACAGGGAAGTGAAATTAATAGGTACCAGAGTAAGTTCTCAACATATTCTCTCAGCAAAGATGGCAGTTGGGTTTTGTTCTATAACAACTGGTGAGTCAATATTCATTTTAGATATTATAGTAATATTGTTTTTCAAATATTTTGCATTGTAAGTTTGGAGCAAGCCCCTTCCATCTTCAATTCTTGTCTGCACTACTGGCTCAATTGATAAAGAAAATAAAGTTTCACCTTAAGAATGAGATGTTTATGCACAAACCAAAGGCACAATTGGAGATTGATACAAGTAAGGAAATTCTTATTAATAGTTTGTCATATTGTGTAGAAATTGCATTATTTTGAGTAAATATTGGAAACTATGTTGAAGATAATTAGGTAGTTGACTTTTGCTATCTTGTTTTCCGAAAACTGGTTTTGAAAGGTATTAGTAGTAGATTGTGTTAAATTAAAATTTTGGTTTAAGTTTCTATGCATAATGATTCAACATATATAAAAGACTTAAGCACAGTGTAATATAAAGCAAACTTGCCTTTATAGTTTATATTTTTATCATTGTTAAAAGTATCCTGCTACAATAAGAAATGTTCCAACATTAGATTTCTCCTAAAGTATGTTGGTAAACATACACCATGAACATAAGTAAGTGTTGTGTAGTGCTATTAATCGACTTACCTTTTTGGTTTAAATTGATTATTACAACACTGTTTTCAAACTTCCAAAGAAAGAGGATACACCATGAAACCATAGTTTCATTTTCCATACTGTTCTCAGATTGAAAGAAGAAAAACTAAAACAAACCTTTTGTCTGCTATTGAAATTTAGGGTAAATTCTGAGAAATAATTGCAACAAGACAAAGTTCAGGAGGCCCACTCTTGAAAACATGCTTAATTGGTTGTCGAATTCAGCAAATTTGCTTCAAGATTTAATTCCAATATCACATAACAAACAGTTAATGAGTTATGAGGAAGACAAGCATACAAGTGTAATTGGCACTTTGCAGTAGAGAACATATCTTAAAATAGTAGAACATGCAGTGATAAACTCAAGCGCTTCTACAGCATTTAGTACTTTCTACGTGTTCCTTTATATTGTCTAATGCAAATATTGCTGCTTCTTTAGGAAACATGGCAGTAATAATGGGATAAAATACTTATTGGAGATTGGGCCAATATATTATTATGAGTGATCTTAATGCAATTTATTTCTATTTAGTGAAAGGAATAGAACTATGTAATAATATTATAAGAAATAGACTTATAATGCTTAATGTGCCACTTGGACAAAATAAGATTTTAGTGAAGCTAACCAATTAAGATAACATTATAATAAGATCAGTGAAGCAACTACAGAAGTAACAATTAGTGTAAATCTGTTCGACATTTCATCCACAATGTGGCAGACATCTTCAGTGGCATGGTTGTAATCTCCTCTGTGAAGTTTGTGTAGCGTCTGAGGTGTCGACCTGTGGTGTTGACTGTTCAAGCTGCTGTATTTATACCCCCAGAGGCCTCCGCTGATTGGTCTGAATGACAGACAGCAGGAGGGGGGGCTTCATCCAAGGTGTTGTTCCCTCCTGATTGGTTCACTTCGATTTCTCCTGTTATGTGTAGTTTCTTGCCTTTAATGACAGTTGCTGCTGAGTTTTAAAGCTTCTTCTTTCTTATTGTGGGGATGTTTATACATTTCAATAGCTTCGCATTGTAGCCAGGCATTTTAGTGTGTTATGGATGACAGAATGCTTGTATCCTGGAACTTCCACTTCAATGGCATGTTGGGCAACTGCAGACTTATCTGTTTGGCCCAGGTGGCAGCTTCTTTTGTGTTCGGTGAATCTGGTGTTGATGCTGCACTATGCAGTTCCAATGTAAACCAAACCGCAGGAACAGGGATGGTTGATTTATTGTAATTAGCTGTGGCGGGATATGATTCCTGCATTGGCATATAGGTTGCTATTAGTTAAAACTACGAAGCAGACGAGTTCAAAGTTTAACATTAGTAAGATTAACTGATGCATTTTGCACTATTTTATCTGATGCTTAACTGCAATTTTTACTGTAATGTGATTAGATTTATTGATGGAAAAGAGTGGCTATATGTAGATTAAGAAAGGAGATTGGATAAAATACAGGAGGTGTTACATATGGAATTTCGTAGTAAGATGGAAATAGAATTATATCATGTGAATACATGCCAAAGCCTCTGAGATGGTAATGAAAAATCTGATGTGTTGCACTTACATGACTTCCTCTACTCTCGTACTAACCAACTTTTATTCCTATATCTTCTTCATATTAGTTAAGATAAACATTTGTACAAATTATCTTCTTGCTTATTTCCTTGTAGGTGCAAGGGAAATATGGGAATACAGTAGACTTTGAGGGATAATCAAATCTTTTAAAGCTTTCAAATTCTGGTCTCTTTGCATGGCTAACATATGAAAAATGAATAACCATGTTCCATATGGCAAAAGTTTGTTTTGCAAAACTCACACAAATAATAAGGAATATCTTGGAAATGGATCACTCTACAAAAAGTATTTAGACACTAATTATGTGTTTTAGCAAGATCTACATTTTTTGTACAGTAAGATTTTGTCTATCTCTTACAGTTTACCAGTTATGCAAAAGTCATCCAGAGTGAACAGAACTACATGGGCTACAGCCAGAAAGTTCAAAATATACATTTCATTTGTCATAAAAATATCTTAAACATATGGCATTTTAATCAAAATCATTTAAGCCATTTTTGAGAAAATCAAAATTTTCCATGTAAAGGGTAGCTTAGGGTGGAGCAATTTTCTTCAAAATCTTTGTGTTGCATCCTTAAAAGATGTTAAACTAAAATACCAACTTTGGTTTTAATCAACTGTTTGTTTTTGAGTTATGCTGTCTACAGGCTGACAGACACTGACACACACATGGACCTTTTTCTAAAAATGCTTTTTTTTTTATTCAGGGGCCTCAAAACATATATTTCCGGTGAATCTCGATACCAAATTTTTGGGTGGAATATAATATTTCCTCTACTTACTATATGTAATAGAGAAAGTAAAAAGATAGAGTATACTGGGTATATCTACTTTTTCAAATCTGTCTGGTAAGAATGAAACATTTTAGAATGCCTACTTCATTTTGAAAAGATATCAAATAATGCAAACAGGATAGGATACAAGCAGACATTTATCTTACGAGGGTATGTGGTCATATTTGATGGTATGAATAAAAGCTAGCATTTTCTCAGTTTTATGGTATTTTAGTCAAAATCATTAGAGCTCTTACTATACCGGGTGTTCTGAAATTCATGTTACAAACTTCTAGGGCTAGTAGAACCCATGTCTGGAAACGTGCTGTTTCCATGCTACAATCTTTACAATGTGTCGGATTTTCCTGTGTTGTTTTGCAACCGGATAGGCAGTAAAATGACGTCAGAAGAGTTTCACGTCAAATGTGGTGTGACGTTAGGTTCAGAATTAAATGACGTTTAACTCGTTACATAGGAAAATCGAATACCGTAATACCAAAGAAACAAAACAATTACATTGATCACAATAACACTTGTGTCAACAGTAGAAAAAACAAACTTGTTTGCCTTCTGCTCCTGATGTGTCTCATACTGTACTGAAACTGCTCACTACAACAGAGGCTCGATGTGACGAACACCAACATCATTGCACACATTGTACCGACAAATCAGGTTCCGGTACACTTGTGCCATCACTCCTGGGTTCCTCTAATCTCTTATGCAGCGGCCATAACACGTACGAGCAGTTCTTCCTGGATCTCTACAGGAGTCTCGTACACCAAACTCTTCATGCGACCCCACAGGAAATAGTCCAATGTGGGGGCTATGCATTAGGTCCACCCCGGCCATCCATCTTTGCTCAAATCTTCAGTCAAGATGTTCCCTAATGTTAAGTGTAAAGTGTGGCGGTACACCATCATGCTGAAATCACAGTTCCTGCCTTACATTCAATGGCACAGCATCCAACAACAGGGACAATACGTTCCATAGGAAGATCAAGTACAAAACACCCGTTAACATGGCAGGAAAAATGTATGGCCCCATTGCATGACCGTCTACAATACCTGCCCAGACATTGATGGAAAATCTTTGTTGCAATCCCTTGACATGCGTCGTCTGTGGATTTTCATCTGCCCAGACTTGGCTCTTCTGAGAATTGAGAATACACTCCCTCAAGAATTGGCATTCATCGGTGACAGAACTCTTAGTGGAAATTGGGCCTCATCAATGCACCATTGCAGACACCATGTGCAGAAGTTAACATGGTACAAAATCTCGTGGTTGCAACGCCTGTACTCTTTGGGAGTGGTAAGGATGCACCGTCCATACGATGCTGTATTACAAGTATCCATCGCGTGTGCAATAGTTCGCATACTTGTTGACCAGTCCTCTTCAACGTAATGTAGTACAGCTTCTTCAAATTTGGGGATGCAGTGTCTTCTTGGAGCACCACTGTCCTTCCTATCGATGGTGAAGATACCTCGTTCTCGGAGCCGTTGCTAAATTCTGGCAAAAAGGGTATGTGATGGAGTCTGCGTTGTGGATAACGCTCTTGATACAACCAACCAACTGCTCTTCCATTCCCTTCCGCGGCGCCTTACACTAACACCATGTCTGTATTCTTCAAATGAGTACTCAGCCATGTTTATCGGAGCTGCACAGGCACGTGAATGGGACTCCAGGCATGATACCACAGCAGGGGAAACGTCACATGACATTGTTAATTGCAATGGGCATACGTTCCAACATTTGCTTTGAATAGTAATATGTTTTGTTTATGTGTTCTTTGTTTATTTCTTGGATTAAGATTATATGACTAATATAAGGCAATATTAGTTTGCATTGTTGGTTTTGCCATAATTACTTAAACTGGGTAGGAGGCAGTAGGTAATGACTAGGGCTGGGAAGTTCATGCCCTAAAAAACACTGAAATATGCATGCATATATGCTCTTAAAAACTTGAAAATATGCCAAGAAATATGCAATATTAATTAAAATGACTGATGTACCTTTGCAGTAGACAAGACAAGTTAGTATAAATAATAAATAAAGTTACCTTATTCCTTAGACGTTGAAGCAGAAGTGGTCCCGCTGCTAGTATTAACTGCTAAATTGCAGTTCACAACAAACACTTTGCAAAAATGTTCAACTGTAAAACATTGTATGTTGTCTCGCAAAACATTTTTGTAACGTGAAACACTTCCCTCCACGTCATAAGATGTTATCGGGGCATATTTAAATGATGTTAACTGCTTCACAGATAGAGTCAAGTCTCTTGGTGTGACAGATGGTTTTCTTTCGAGGATGTCTCGAATATCGCACATCTGGTTATAACCAGAATTTTTTGAAATTACATAATTAACTTTTTGTCCTGTACTACCAGGAACCGAACTTAGGTCACATATTATTTTTTCAAAGACAGTAAGTGATTCATGCAAAGGAGATGCTACAGCTTCCAATGCCGTTATGGCTGTTGGTAAGAAAGAAAAATGGGCAGATATGAAACTAAGATCCTCTTTTAACCCAGTGTCTGGCAGAGTATTTTGCACAGTTTCCATTGATGAAGCATCTTTCGAGTCCAATGAATTAACAACTTCTTCGACTATTTCTATGTGCTCAGTATAATATAAAACTGCATCGGCCCATGTTCCCCATCGAGTTAACACTGGTGCAGGAGGAAGTCTGATATTAGGTGCTGTTGATCTAAACAACTTAACTCTTTTAGGAGATTTAACAAAAATTCTCTTTGTACTGGACACAAATCTGTCTACCAACGGGAAAGAATCATGTATTGTCTCAGAAATACGATGAAGAGCGTGTGCCAAACAAGTTACATGAATTAAGTTAGGAAAAATACCTTTCAGAGTTTGTTCTGATTTTACATTATAAGGACCTGCATCAGTAACAAATAAAAGTAACCAGTCGTATTTCATTCCACATGGCCATAGTAATTTCAGAGAGTCCATCACAAACTGGGTCACAGTTACATTGTCAGTGGCCGACAATTCACACACATTAAGAAGATAAGGTGTAGTCTTTTGTTCATTATTTAAAGCACCCACGATTATATTAGCAATAGAACGGCGCTCAGAATCAGACAACCACACAAACTGATCCACTAATTCATTTTGTATATTTGACAATGCGTTATTGTAACAATGTCCTACATAAGTCTTACGCAGTGTACTTTCTTCAGGCACATGTTGTCGAGTGTACTTGGCAAAAAAGTTTTTAAATGTCGGATTATTAATTTTGAACAAGGGAATATCAGCAGCTAAAAATGCTTGACAGAAGTCATATAATTCAGTAACCCTACTTTCTAAACACTCTACTAGCTGTTTTTGAACACGTTCTTTGTTTGCGAGTTTTCTGATTTAATTCTCCTTATGTTTTGCTGTGTTTATGTGCCGATCTATTTGAAATCTTTTCTCACTCCCTACATTTTTCTCACACGCTCCACAAAACAGTGTCCCATTATCTGTAGATATTAAATCACCCAAAAACTCGTTCTGTAAATTAATTAATCTAGCACTTGGAGTTGGTTTTATTTTAGACATTTGAAGAGCTTTTTAACATTTTATACGCCTAATTTAATTTGGTGGGAACCAGTTCACAACACTGTTACGTTTGAAGGCCACTACACAACTATTGATGGGCAGGCAAGCGTTGCTATAATCGTGCTGCTCAAAACATTGACCTGCACTGTATCTTTGCTACTATAAACCTCTCAGATAATGCACTGATTATTTTCTACGAACATACATATTATGAAAGGATGAAACAGGGTATTCACTGCATGACAACATGACTCAGCATTAGTTCTCGCCACCTCGCGAGTTGCATCATCATGTGCAATACTACCAATGTAAAAAAATATTATACAGATGGAAAAAATAATAAAAAACCATAAAAATAATTAAAATATGCAATATAGGGGCTATAATATTGAAATCTTTGTGAGTTGTGTCATCATGTACAATATTACCAATATGAAAGATATTATCCAGATGGAAAACAATAATAAAAAAACCATAGAAATCATTAAAATATGCAATATAGGGGCTATAATATTGAAATAATATGCATTTATCAAAAATCAAGAAAATATGCAGTTATATGCACTATAAAATCATGTCCAAATAACTGAAAATTCCATAATTCGTGCACATAATGTAAAAGCATACATTTTTAACCCCTATGAAAAAACATGCAAATGCATGAACTTCCTAGCCCTAGTAATGACATTAACTCATCTAGCACTTAAACGAAGCACCGCAGCAGAAAGCTTTCCTTAACAAAAAGTGTTTAAAATAATGTTATCTATCAGCTCCCAAAGTTTGTCCATCTAATTTTGGGACACCTCTACTTGAAAATTGACATACTTGAAATGAATAAAGAAATGACTATGCAGAAGCTCAATGTTCTAGCTTGAACAGTTTCTCAGGCAATAGAATTAAATACTTATAATCAGAAAAAAAATTTATTCTTTTAAAATTTCCTTCACATTTTTCAGAGAAGTATACCTGTAGCATTTTTTGGTACTTCAACTGAAAATAAATAAAAGTATTTGTTTGAAGTTGGTGTTATTACTTGCAGAGAAATATTTTTTGGGTTTTACGAAGTTGTTAGTGTTAGAATTCCTTTTCTTTTAAGTATAAATTATTTTTTTGAGCAAATGAATAAAGCAATCATTGAATGTACATTTGAATCTTTAGATAATGTATACAAATTTGCACATCAGAGAAAAATTGAAATGTAAGGAATAAATTTCATACAAAATACAAAACCGAGAGGAAAAGAGTAGCACCAGCATGGTTGAAATGAAGCATGTGGGTGACTTAGACATGTCATAGGGCTTTTAAAAATGGAAATTCAGGAAATGTTTGTCCAAAATGATTCACAAGGTCTATAGAATATATGATGTATTTCAAAAATAAAAAATGTCATTTTCATCTAGGAATTTTTTAGCCCTAGGGTTTCTAATATATGCCACTGCTTGGTCAAACAACAAAGGCAGAACATTCCACACACTCCTCACCCTGCTATATACGAGCTGAGAAGTTTGGTAAAATACCTCGTGAAGCAGTAGGTATGGCATACTTATATGGAACCCATGGTACAATGAAACAGAGGTGGCTCTGGGTATATAAAGTTTCCACTTTCTCAGACCACCAAGTTAAATTCTTTGGAAGAGAGACACAATCTGCAACTTTTGAGAAAAATAATATTAATTGTTAATATAAAATGTAGGTTCACTGACTTTGAAAGTTAGTAATTTTCTCTCTTTATACAATTATTTAGCATTTCCTGCTAATGGACTTGATTATAAAATAAGTTAAAAGAAAATAAAGCAAAACTTTTTTACTTGAGGAGTTATCAGAAGGTTTTGGCATCCTGAAACTTTAGTGCATACAGCTATAGAATTAGAATAAAGGGTATTCATATGTTTTGGCACTGTATGATTACAAAGACATATGCAGTATTTGTATTTGATACATGTCAATTAAGGGAATAAATATAACATATTTACTGTGTCTTAACTCTGTTCTAAATAGCATCAGTTGTGGGTTTTTAAACCTATCTTCTGGTCATCAAGAATATTGCTAGAAATAGACTGCAGCGAGCTTTTGCTTTTAGATGCATTCTTTGTTGAGTACAGAGATGTTATTTCTACACTCATTCTCTATGGAGTACAGAAACCATTTTATAGCCAAAAAGGGCTTTATAAACCCTTTTTAGTCTTTTAGTAATTTGTGAATGTAAATTAGGATGTGTTTTAAAGCCCAGGTTTATCAGACACACACACATACACACAGCAACACACACACACACATACACACAGCAACACACACACACACATTCCCACACACACATTGTCTCTCTTTATAATATTAATTAATATATATGTGTTTATCAGGCCATAGCCTTTATGCTAGCTATTTACTTAGAATTATATCGTTTAAAACATATATTTTACTTGTGGACAAGTTTGTGTACAAAAATGATGTCTGAGAGTGCTTGCTTAGTTCAGTTATAGCGAGGAATTATATAATTTTGCAAGAAAGGCCCTTACGAAATCTTAAGAAGTTCAGATTTATGAAAATATTTATATGATATTGCAACATTAACATCAGTAAGAGCGAAATAAATAGTAAATAGTCTAAAGCTGTAGTCTTTATCTGTATGTTTGTGGAGTATATCTGTATGTTTGCATCTGTTGTTATGAGTATAATTTTGTAGAGGGATGGTTATTTTGTTTACTGTTCCTCTAGGACACATTAATTTACTATATTTTACTTGTTAATTCTGATTAATAGCTATATCTAGATTACTGAATAAGGGATGTTTTGTATGTGGGTCAAGTATTTAAAAGAAGTTGTGTTATTTTATTTTAATATTTACAGTAATAATATGTTTAGTTTGATAGACTGAAAATAAATATTGTAAATCAAACGTATTCATGTTAACCTTGATTTAGATTTGGAAGATGCTGAGATGAGAGAAGCAATAATGAAGGGGGATATTCTTATATATGTATGCTGCTTATTTTCAATTTTGTATCATTATTCCTCTCCTGGTAGATAAACCCAAGCTGTTCATTCACATCTTGTACCTCAGTTTCAGATAGATAATGTGCTGTGGTAAAAAATGGGATAACTTTTACATGGTCACCTGTCGCTTCTATCACCGCCTTTAGCTCATTCATGATAACAATTCAGGACTTTCAAGCATTTACAAATACTACAGCAAATATTTTAGGGACTATAAGCTTAATTTCAAGAACTCGCAGCAGATACTAAGACAAGTGAAGTTTATAGTCTCTAAAATATTTGTTATATTTGTAGATTTGTATTGCTTCACTGTTAATAGCTTCAGATTTTCATTGCTTACAAGCATTTGTTTACTCACTTGGCTATATACTGGGTGTCCCAAAAAAAAACCACAATGCTCAGTATATTGTGCAGGATGGCAAACTGATCAGTTTTCAAACAGGAACCCTTGTCCGGAAGTGTGCAGTTTGGACGCTGGAGAGCATTGAAGTTTGGGAATGAATGGTTGTTGTAATTTGTTAACATTCATTTTGGTATCTTAATACGAAAGGTATGCAACCCTTTAGCCATCTGTGTACTGTTATGAATGACCTGAGCACAGTAACACCTGCGCAAGTGCTACATTCCTCAATAGAGTCCTTGGTGTGCATCCTACTGCATTACTTGGTAGGTTCAAGTACAGTAACATTTTTTAACAGCAGTACAGCATGTAGCAGTAAACAGTGTGGAAATGGCTGACACGAGCTCTAGCACACTTTGATGTAAATGTGCAGAATCACCTCAACGTCGCATGTCCAAATTGATGAATTGGTAGAGGTGGACCAGTTCCATGGGCAACAGTCACTCCTGTAACATCAGCGGGGACCTTATGGCTCAAGTCCACGGAGCGATTGTCATGTGCATGAGGCTCACCACCGCTGATGTAGGCTCTGCAATGATATAGGAGGTGCACAGTTCGAAGCCCATTTGTAATGTAGACACCTCAATGTTGGATTTATTGATGAAATGTGAACGTATAGCCATCTCACACTTCAGTATGCTACAATATCCATATCGTGCATTTTCAGACAGGGGTTTGTATTTGAAAACCAATCAGTTTGCCATCCCGCACAATATACTAAGCATTCTCTCAAGCTTCCACAGCCAGAATTAAAAATATCTTGGCTATCCAGTTTTTGCAGCGTTAAGTTGGATAAAACCAATGTTTCGACCATCTTGTTGTGGTCATCTTCACAACGTCAAATAGCCAAAATATACTAAGTATTGTCCGTGGTTTTATTGGATACCCTGTAGATGCTCAGTGCTTCTACAATGGCTTTTCTTAGACACTGGTGGCTTACACAAAGCTCTACTCTAGAGTGCTATTTGCTTGCGAGCAGGAAGTTCAGATATAAAGGACAGTTCAAATGAAGTAAAGTGAAGTTGATTCTGGAAGGAGAACATAAAATAATTGTACACTGCTGGACTCAGAAAATTGTGTCAGTTTATTATATTTTATCGAGATAGTAGCGTTTATCCTCATATAATGTGTTATACTGAAACATAATGTATCTATATAATGTACTTGTGTTGTTAAATATGATCACTTTTCGTGATCAGCAATGTTTTTAGAACAGTACTGCATATACTATAGGCTTCATATTACTGACATATTATCCTGAACAAGTCAGAATAACAGCATATACTTATATTCTTCACCTGTTTACTCATGATGTCAGTTAAACGTAACAATATTACAGTGTATCAGGGAACTTTGATGGTGTATATGTTACATACATTAAATACCACAAATAACTCTTTTCACAGGACAGTGAACACATTAATTTAACACTTCTTTCAGCCAATATTACATAAGACCTTTGTATGGAAATGTGTAATGATAAATGAGATTATTAAAGGGAATAAATGATAAAAAGAAACAAGTTGAAAGAAAAAGCTAGTCTCTCTAATACAAAGAAGGCATATTTTTCCTTTGTCGTTCTACTCTCTTTGTAGAACGTTGGTCCGAGCTTCAAAGAAAATATACACTTAAAAACATAAAATCATTTGGTACAGTAACACTTAACATTTCTCAAGGACACTCTTCATGTACAACACACAAGAAACTTTCATCAGTAAGAATTATAATAAAGAAGGCTGACAAAGGAAACCATGGTGCTTATTAATTACCAATAACAGAGTTAGTAAAAAAAATCAACGATAAAGTTCTTTTGGTTTATTTCAGTTCTTTTGTCGTTTTGTTGTTAAACAGGATGTACAATTAAGTTATCTGATGATTTTCATGGATCCCAGCTCCATTCATTGCGGACAGAACATAAAAGTTAAGAAAGATCTTCCTGTATAGTGGAAAAGAACTGTTGGCCCTTTAAGGTTATGCTTATACAAGGAAATGTAACTGCCGTATAAAGAGACCTAATTTGTATCCAGCTGGTGATCTGATATGCAGACATAGAAGTGATCCCTCTGCGATTGCGACGTTGTGGAATGAAAAGCAAAGGTAGAGGTTATTAAACGGCGATCTCGCCGAAGATGAAGTTGCCTGGAGCATTGGGGTCTTCCGTAGTGAAGAACTCGGTCCACAGTTTGGCGAACACTTCCCGGGTGATTTCCACAGTGTTGTTCTGAAACATAAGAAAATGCACTTTAATCATGAGAACTTCCCTCATAAAATAGGGTCATCAGATTAAGTGGCCACGCTGATTTTCGGACGCGCCACTCGCCTGCTAAATTCCAGTTCCCACTATTGCATCACATATTACGTGACGTGGCTGTAGTAACTACAAAACAAGAGTAGCAAAACAAGGGCCTAGCCAACACTAGCCAATACAGCGATGTTGCTCTCTCGGCATTGCCAGTTTTACGCGCAAGGCGGTTTCGGTGTGGCAGTCAAATCTTCCATCCTTGTCGCCCGCCCGCTGGGCAACTGGCAACACCGAGAGAGCAACATCACTGTATTGGCTAGGACCATGTTCATTCTTGTTTTGTAGCTACTATAACGAGATAAACAGGGTACAGCGCGAATCGGAGTTACTAGTAATGGTAGTCTGATACACGGCTATCATTGTACACCATCATGATAAAACTCTTTTGCATGAGTTCAACGAGCAATGTTTTTGGTTGTTTAGAGTATGGATGTATTAGGCGATTGTGGTTTTACTTCATTGGGCCATGACTGAACTAGGATAATTACTTCACTGCAGTTCGCACCACAGCCTGTCTATCTCGTTGGTTTGTTATGTGATCTTCTGACTTACGTCGCGTACGACAAACGAAAGAAGTACCTAGCTAACATTTTTTGGTATTTTTCAGTAATGTACCACTTTATACAACAGAATCTCTGTCTCTGTGTCACAGAGCATTTCAAGAATGCTTTCTTGATATTGAGCCACTTAACAGAAATACAGTTCATAAAATAATCAAGAAATTCAAAGGTAAGGGATCAATGTTAGGCAGAAAGAAATAGAAAACGTCACTTATGATACCAGCGTGTGGTTTAGAACGTTCGCCACGAACTATGGTTCAGTACAAAAAACGACAAAACTACTAGAATTACTGCATATTTCAACAAGACGTGGCTACAGCCCACACAAGTCACACTTCTTTGGATGCAATTCCGGACCTCTTTGGTGACACTGATCATAAAGGATTGGGTCTGCTCGATCACCAAACCCCACATCTTGCGATTTTTACTTGTGGGGCGATTTGAAAGACAAAGTGTATAAATATAATCCCCAAACATTAAAAGAACTGCAAAATAATATATGGGAGGAAATAACCAATATATCCCAAGAATAATTGCAACACGCCTATGACAATCTGTTAAGATGCTGGAATGTC
The DNA here is from genome assembly GCA_030765045.1 of Tenodera sinensis. Taxonomy (NCBI): domain Eukaryota; kingdom Metazoa; phylum Arthropoda; class Insecta; order Mantodea; family Mantidae; genus Tenodera; species Tenodera sinensis. Next base: position 148,383,933 of record CM060961.1, on the reverse strand, counting down.
TGTCCACGACCAGAAGAACATTTCTAACATCATTTTTGGAAAGGTAAGCAATGTAAAGGGAATTCAGTATTGTAATTTATGAAGTAATAATAGTTATAGTCAGCCTATTTGTTTCGATGCGCGGGAAAAAGCGTCGGGAGAGACTCGGCGACCACGACCCAGGAGCTGTTGAATCTCATCACACCCTATAATAAAACACTAGGAATCGTTTAGACTAGTATTAGAGAACGATGCAAAAACTTCAGCATTGTAATAGCGAAAGTGATTTACTACAACTATCTGCGGAAAGAAGTTCAAAATAAAATATTCTAGAGCAACACAGGGACAAGTAGAGATCAGATCATGGTATGGAGCATTAGATATTAAAAATCCAATACAAAGTATTTTCGTGCCGAATATCTACCATTGAGACACCGAGAGTAGAACTTGAACACGTAAAGAACTTCTATCATCTGATTAATTTGTCTCTAGACACCCTAATAGAGTGTTCTGTGCTAGACACATTTAAGGGATCTCAGCAACTTTGAGGTATAGGTATCATAAGAGGTTCTGGTTAACTACAAAATCACACCCAGGATGTAACAGTTTTACTGAGCGCTTGTTACTTCTATTGCTTTTCATATCTGTCCACATTAAGTAATGCGCCAAAATTATGCATACACAAGGTGAAGTAGGTAAAAGTTGTCCAGCCCTTTGAAAGAATTTATGCTACACTATATGGACAGATTGACAAAATGCGATTTTTTAAATTATTTTCCAAAATATCCATACTATCCATACTTTCACATTATTTTTGTCGCAATATGCACACGCACCTGTCATTTAATGCAATGCACACACCAAGGATCTTGTTTAAAATATATTATATCTTATTTGTGTATTCATCCACTTATTTAGGATAACGGGGTCAAAGTTATAAGGCCTTTATTTCCATTAAATCAGTAACACACAAAATGCAGTAATAAACTAAGTGTCTTCGAGGTTGACAGCTCTGTCAGTAGTAGTCGAAAGTTTGAGTACTTCATACCTATTTTCACAATGAGATGCTACTGGTGAATTACTGGTACATTAGGAGAGCACATTGGCGTTTGAGCAACAGTTCTTATATATTCGCATATACCGGGTGGAAGGGAAGTCATTACATTAATTTAAACCAGTGATATCTGATATTTGGAATGCATTTTGATCTTACGTTTTTGTCTCTGATCATTTCCTATGTAGATATTTTAGTTTTATCGAAGACAACCTGGCAACACTGCAGATAGTGTGGGTGTCACTTTCCTTAACTCAGTACATAAACAAGCAGCGTAACGGCGCGTCTTAAAAACAAACTCATACCCTGCCTTGTCCTTCCATGTTTACTGTGGAATGTAGGGGCCAATCACAAGCGTTAGCTCCCAACAAAAGCGAAAGTGGCTGGCCTGTTTACATTCACAAACTAGGTCAATTCCCTGACCAACCTCAACGCAACGCTGTCGACTTACCTAACGCGTGAGAGAGCAGCTTGGAGTATTCCTTAACGTCTTTTAAGTGATTAATTATTTCGAAACCCTGTGTGATGCCCCATAATTACTAGGTACCGAAGCTACGTCAGAAATAAATTACTCTACGCATCTTACAAGTAACAAACTGTTATCTTCGTACTTTCTTGTGGAATTACGCATCCAATTGGGATAAAAAACTATTTATTTTTTCGAAATTGGCTGATCAAAGAACAAAATGCCATTAGACTTTTTTGTTTGTAATGCTTCTGTGAAGCACATATTAGAAGGAATGTAATGACTTCCCTTCCATCCTGTATAGCTGCTGCACGTTTAGAAAAGGTTCAAACGACAGGCCACTTGAAAGAAGTGATAAAAATTACAATTGTTTCCTGATCATACAGATTTATGAGGGCTGTTTTTATTGCAGATCCCATCCCATGCAACAAAGACACGCCTACATTTGTAGCTTAACAACAAAGTGGCACGACATGTGGCTTGTTGAAGGTTTGCGTTTATACTTTCTTACAAAGAAATGTACCTTTGTACCTTTTCTGAACCCTGCATTAAGTACATCATTTTGGGATAACGCTGATAGTGCATAAAGCCAAAAGCGGTACTTATATTTAAACTGAACATTGAGACACAAGGTAAGGGCTTTGTGTGCGTGTACTTACGGAGGTGAACTTCTTGAAAGCTTCAGCGCTTGAGTCTGGGCTGAGTCCATAACTGGTGCACAGATTCTTGAACTCCATTTCATCAATGGTGCCGTCACCTGAAACATGCAAATAGGTCAAAATCAAAATAAATCACCAAGTTTTTCACTAATTGACTGAAGGATTAACTTTCCTTAGGTGGTAGTTATAGAAGATTGGTTTCAAAACAACATTTTCATTAGTTTTATAGTAAGCACTTCAATGAAATGGTTTACTTTTGGTCCTGGTTAGACAACGACCATTACAAAAAGTGCCCGAAAGGTAGTAGCTACTCACGCAATTGCTTAATTAAGTAATGCATTTCTTTACATGCTAAGGGTTTACGATTGATGTATATACGAGGGAAATCTTGATGCGAATAAGGAAATAACACTTTCTTAGCAGTTATTTAATATATTGTATGCTAATTAAATGTCAAAGCGTACAATGAAGACGTTGTTTGAAGTATCTACAACCTGTCTATGAAACCTATGGCAAAGCTGTTCACTGGTGTCATCGTCATCCCTGTTGTCACTATTACCAGGATTAACCGAGCGGGATGACTCAGGTCTGTGACTCGCATTCGGGAGGTCACGGATTCGATTCTCATGGACGACCTTCCTGACCTTGGGGGTTTTCGGGGTCTCTAAAGCGCAAGCTGGGAAGGACATTTACCTTACATCTCCCGTTTCACTCCCTTTCATTTCACTCATTTCATTCTCTCTATCCGGTTCTTCCAGGAAGTAAGAGTCAAGGGGTGACCGGTGGGCTCCGCTATGGTGGTGCTCTGGAAGTACGGTGCTCGCCTGAGAGGAGGCACTGTGGTTGGCCGGCCTCCTTTCAGGGGGACTGATTGGTCAACCAGACCTAGCTGGCTGGTGGTGGGCTCTTTATTGCGACCTGGAACTCTGTCAGACTGAAGAATTTGCCTACACCTGTTAGGGGCTCACCGTGGTTGTAGTTCCACTTGTGATGCATTCTTGCCACCTATAGAGTACTTTCATCCTTTCATCTCACCCTTCCTCACAGTTGCTACTAATTCCAGACTCCGCGGAGGGTTTGGAATTGCTCCAATTAAAGAAGAATGCTCCCGCTCTAATCAAGAAACGAAAGCTTATCTCTATAATGACATGAAAGAACGCTGTCCCATATGTTGTAATTCGAAATATTCCAATATGGATTCACCTTGTATTTGCCGGTAAGCATGTTGTATGAAAACTCATGATCTGAATAATATAGGAAGAGAATATAACATGGCAATTCCCCTAAACAAAACGAAAGTCATGGCGTTCAAAGGAAAAAACAAGTATAAGTTTAAAAATTGATATAGAAGATAAGATTGTAGAACAGGTGGTCGAATTTAACTATTTACGATGTAGTATATCATAAAAACAAATTGATCAACTCAAAAAATGATAGCTTTTAACTATTTAACATTTTATAAAGTAATGTCAGTGCCAAAATTACTGTATGGAAGTGAGGCATGGATTATTACAGAGAAAACGAAAGGAGGCTCGAAGTAACACACAATGAAGCTTTTAAGAGCAATGGCAGGATATAAGAGAACATACCACAAAAGAAATGAAGATATAGGAAAAGAATTAGATGTATACAGGCTGAATGAAAAAATTAAGGGCATAAAACAAAGTGGACAAGTCACAAAAGATTGAATAGAGAGTGATTACAGTTACATTTTAATAATTACAGACCAATAGGGAAAATAAATGTTGGAAGGCCAAATGAAAGGTGGCACGCACAATATTGCTACATACGGAAATGTCTAATGCACGAGGGAAGAAGCTCTGCTTTCCATATATCATTTAGTTTGGGCTCATTTCATGTGACATCAACAAGGGACTTGAACCTTGATATTTCAGGTTCACTTGGATTTTTGATGTATGAAGAATGACATTGAAAATCTCACTGTTTTGAAATTACTGGAACTGTGTTTTACTGTAGAATTTAAAAAATGTCCAAGATTCCTTAAATTTTTATAAAAAAGATAGTGATAACTTCGTAGTATGTGTTATTGTGTTCATTTTAAAGCTCTCTTAAACCCTTGTGATATCACACATAGCAAGAAATAGTGTAATAACATTGCCTTTCATTTGACTTAAAATATTATGTAAGGTTTTCTTTCTTCAGAGCTTCAGCTTATGCTATATCTGCGGTTATGATTGCTATCATATCAGTTGATGCCATGATGACTTACTTTAGGCAACGTAGCGTCTAATTCAAGGTTTATAGAGCTATCTGTTACTTTGTTTGATACCAATAGCTATTATGTATATGCATTATTACACATGTTCTGAAATAGTTGAAAATCTATCAGTAAAAATGCTATACTTTATTGGTTTAAGTTACCTGAGGTGTCCTCCAGGTCGAACATGAAGTCCCTGTAGCGGTTCTGCCAGTCCAATGCCTTTTCTGGATTCTTTGCATATTCATCCCACATGTTTACCCATTCTTCGTGGGTCACCTGTAGCAATTCAGGGCATTATATTAGTTACTCTGAGCTAGTATAGATCAGAAATGAAACAAAATCTAAGGGTTTAGTCATCCTGTCCAATTTTTCATCAATGTTGCAAAAATGAGGAAGGCAAGAAGTCCAAGAGCTTTCTTTTGTCTATCAGAGACATTCCAAAAATAACCTTTTAACGCAACCCAGCAATGGTGCTTAAAGAGCAAAGAATAAAAAAAATGAGAACTTTCTCTCTTTTGTACTTTAAACGTTTTGTATATTGGGCAAAAAAACAAATATTTACAACATTTTAAGTACACAAACTGGAACAAGCTTTGTACTTTTCTTTATTGGATGCTATATATATTATCGCGATATCCAGGTTGAAAGCAAGTTTCTTTGCAGCTAAATCCGCATAATTTATTTCAAAACTATACAGATTACAGGTTTGTTTATTCATAAAACTTTTGCCTGGTTCCGGTACATGGGCGTAGGCTTGCAGGCTACAATTTACATAGGTGTATAATTATCGACATTTTTGTATAGTCTTTTTGTTTTATATAAAACCCATACAGTGACCATCTGTAGGTCACCGAGAACAGTTTAATTAGAGATTAATATCTATGAATTAAGAAAATGAGTATCTTCTTTTATTATTACACACATGTACACACATAAACACACACATAAACACACACACACACAAACACACACGTGTGCGCTTTGACATACGCCGTACGCCCCATACAAATACATACACACAGTGCACTATTTACGCTATGTACACTATTTTACACTTTGTACACTTTCCTCGGTTTTGCTGTGCGACAGCGTGCAATTAGCGGTGTCCCAGGTTGCCAGTGGCGGTAGCTTCTGTCATGGTTTATTCTGGCCTAGGGCCAGGGTGGATGGGCGCGCAAAGTTGGCGAACCGCGGTTGTTCTTAAAATTTTGATTCTCGCATGATTGCGGTATTTCGGCTCGCCTTTGCCAATATTGGGTATTGCGGGGTTCTCGTGTCTCTTAACGTGCGCCCAAATGGAGGAGATTCTTCTCAACACTGCCTCTTGGATAGTTGGTAGTTGTTTCCTGGTGTAGGATATGGTTAGTGATGTGGAAGGGAGCAGAGAGGATTTCACAGAGGGAGAGGGTTTAGACGGGTTGGATTTGTTTAATGCTGATGGCAGAGGCGTTGGCCCAGGCAACAAAAACGTACAGGACCACTGAAAGAAGGTACAGCTTTTAAACCGTATATACCGGGGATCTCTGATTTTTACCCTATGCCAGAAAGCTTTATATTTGCTAGTGCATACAATATGGCAACTACTTCTTTGCTGCTGAGGCGTTAAGTGTATTTGGAGCTATAACAGAATTTTAACGACTTCAATCCATGTGTCCTGGAGATTATGCTTTCTTTAATGTTTACACCATTAGGAAAATTCCACAAAATCTATTGCTTTGATATTTTCAGTGTCGTTGATAAACATGGCAGCGAAGCAATAATGTTGAATATCTCTGTAGCTGCTTCTGTATTTAAACAAAGACTAAATCGAAGTTTGAATAAAAACACACTATCTAATTCTTGTCCTATTTCCTAATGTCTTAATTCTCCTTCATCACACAGAAAACAAATGCCGAAACAAGTTGCAATACTTGAGCACTGCAGCTCCAAGCTCGGGAGGTGGGCAAACACAGATCACTCATATGTCCAAAAAGAATAAGTAGAAGCTTGTCCAGTCCATCCACAAGCCATCGCTCTCACTGTATATCTAGCCTGATACCTAATGACTAAACCAGGCCAATTCAACTATTCAGTTAAATGTATTAATGATACCTAAAATTAGTGAGTAGTATTAGATCGTATTGCATATTCATAACGTTTTTCAGTCTAAAAGTACGTTCCCAAATAGCGCATTCCGGGTTACCAATTAATGTAGTCCATCCCCATGTTTCTAAATATGCACAATACGTGCCGTGTGGTGTTAAGTCCATTCATCTTAATATACAGGATGATTCTGCGATACACAGGGTGATGCTAATGTAAACTCACAAGAGCTGACTAAAATATGGTTTGCCAATAAAATTAACCCATGGACTAAAAAGATACTATCATTTGCTAAACATAACCTTACGAGCTTCCCAATTTCATCTTTAAATGTTAGCGAAAGGTTTAGTCTTACGAGTTGCAGTGTAATAAATGTGATTGTTTTAAGCAGAGTAAAAGAAATAACATCCTTGTATATGATTACAGTACCTGGTCATCCTGGTTGATATCAGCCTTAGATCGAAGGCCTTCCCAAACTTTGTACAGAATTTCCTTGGTTTCTTGAGTCTTTGGGTTGCTTTCGTCCCAGCCTCGGTTTTTGCATATCCTCTGTAAATAAGACAAAAGAAAACTTAAATGTGCTTTGTAAACAAGGTTTGAACTTAGCTGAACTCTTGAGGAATCTGTTTAATGTCAACGGATTATTGGAATACAAAACCAGACATACATATATCACTTAAACAGTAAGTTAGAAGTAAGAAACGCATAATAAACATTCACATATTACAATAATTTAATTGCTATTAAGCAATTATAAAAATCGGATTTGGAAATGTCCAAGAGCATAAGCATAATAGAATACTTAGCTAATTCATTAACAGGATACCTCTTGTGCCAGGTATCGAAAAGGTGAAGTCTAAATTCCAGAAAGTTCTAAACAAAAATATTGGTTATCAAGCTATGTGTGAAATTTTGAAAATGAGTAAGAAGGAAAACACGCCAGACAACACAGTGGGATTCTTACATTTGCACCTCTGACATCGTGTGACATAGAAATAAGTTTTTCACTGTTTAAAAGCTGCTTCAGTGATGTGTCGAAATTTCACATTTAATAATTTACGAATGTACATTGTAACCCAGTGTAATGCACTCTGTGACATATTATAATTAATAAATAGCAGTATGCATAAGCGTTTAAGTGCAATTCCAGAATGCATAGCTTATGATGCTTGTAGGTTGTGCTACAGTGAGGCGGTTTTCATGGTCAGGGTGTACCTACCTGCAGTTGTTTACATGCGCGAGCGATAACACTAAAGTCTATGTGCAGTATACCTATGGAAAAACGCACACGTCTCCGGCCTTTAGTTATGGGTTTTGAAATTCAAAATTGCATTTTTGACCTACTGCAGTTTTTAAAAATGCCTACAGTGTTTTTCTGATTTATGTTAAGACCATAGTTCTTTGTTCACACCATTTTCTTTCTAATAAGCTTCAAAATGATGTATGAATGAGGTAACACAATGCTAAGATTGGGATTGAAAAAGGTAAAAATGTTGAAAATGTTTATTTCGAGAAATATTGAAAATAAATTTTTACAATGTTGTGTACCCAGGCTGTACAAATTGTTAAATTAAACACACTTCTGGTAACATTAGCATACAAACTATACAGTCATTTTGAAAATTAGAAAGTCACGACTATTATACGACACAAAAACAAAAAAGTTGAAAAATTTGAAGAAAAAAATGCCATTTCCAAGGTGAAGATATATCTTAAATCCAAACCAGTCATACTCAGGTACTAAACTCTCCTGTGACCGCTTGTTTTGCAACATTCCTTTTGACCGTTTATTTCATGGATGCTTTTTTACTCTCTCTCTCTCTACTGGCAAGTAGGGGAAGTATTGTATTCCACCCAAAAATTCGATGTCATGATTTCACCGGAAATATATGTTTAGAGACCCCTGAATTTAAAAAAAAAAAAAAAAAAAAAAAAAAAAAAAAAAAAAAAAAAAAAAAAAAAGTCCATGTGTGTGTGTCTGTGGACAGCATAACTCAAAAACGAAGATTTTGAAGAGAATAGTCCCACCCTAAACTACCCTTTACATGGAAAATTTTGATTTTCTTGAAAATGGCTCTAACGATTTTGATTAAAATATCATATGTTAGAGATATTTTTATGCCAAATGAAATGCATATGTTGAATTTTCTGACTATAGCCCCTGTAATCGTGTTTACTCTGGACGACTTTTGCATAACTGGTAAATCGTTAGAGATAGACAAAATCATACTATACAAAAATGTAGATGTTGCTAAAATACACAATTTATGCCTCAATAAATTTTCTTGTAGGGTGAACCATTTCGGAGACATTCCTTGTTATGTGTGTGAGTTTCGGAAAACAAAACTTTCGTGAAATGGAACATTGTTTAAGAGGTTGAATCAGAAACTGAAAAATTCAATGCTATAGCCGGGAATTGAACCACGGATATTCCGCTTATCGAGCGGCTGCTCTAACCACTAAGCTACCATGGCCAACTTGCCAGTACGACGTTAAATTCCCCGGCTGATTCGTACTTTTTCCCGGTTATCCCCAAGGGAATCTCACATCAGAGATAAATACCCCAAGGGCGACTTACAATGGTATGTACTTTATGTCCCGGGTTTAAGTAACCTTTAGATAGTAATTATTGTTTTGTTTAAGAGGTTGTATCAGAAACTGAAAAATTCAATGCCATAGCCGGGATTTGAACCACGGATCTCCGCTTATCGAGCGGCTGCTCTAGCCACCAAGCTACTATGGCCAACTTGTCAGTACGAGATTAAATTCCCCAATTCAGTTTCTGATTTAACCTCTTAAACATTGCCCACATACGGTTTGTGTGTTTAAAAACACCAGCTGTAAGCTTGTTGGCATAAATAAATAATGGAACATTGTTGTTCATTTTTTATGTATTAAGTGTGCAAAGAGAACAGAATCTCAAAGCTTTAAAAGATTTGACTATCGCACAAAGCCTACTGTATTCTAATATTCCCATTGCACCTACAAGGAAATAAGCAATAAGATAATTTGTACAAATGTTTATCTTAACTAACACGAAGAAGATATAGGATTAAGAGTTTGTAAGAATGGTTAGTGCAAGAGTAGAGAAAGTCATGTGAGTGCAACACATCAGATTTTTCATATAGGTATTCCAGCGATACAGTGACCTTTTAAACCTCGAATTATAAATTAATTTAGTTTACCAATTACAGCAAAAATTATTAACCCTAATATACCATAAATTATTATTCAACTCTCTTCTCTTAACTTGTTTCTTTATGAAACTATTATATATTGATTTAGAAGCTTTTATAATGATTCCTCGCCTATATCCTTATAAATGCAGTTTCGTAAAACTGTGATATTCCTAATACACAGGAAAAAAAAAAAATCCCGTGATATTACCGTATTTTATCGCGTAATTCCCCCCCCCCCCCCGCCCTTATTTTTTCCTCGAAAAATTTGCTTGAAAAGACTGGGGAGGGAATTATGCGAGTGGTGCTTCTAGACATTCAGAAAGGAAGGGAAACCCTGTAGTATTATGTAAAAGTTATATAGGTATACAGTAATTTGTGAATGAACTGGAACTGGATACATACCACGGTTTCATTGGGCCTACAATGTATTGTTTCATTGTTTATTTTCTCTGACTATTCTGCGGTCTCACTTCCGTCACTATCATAATTATTTTCATTTATATCTGGCTCAGATAACATATCTTCATGTTCACTATTCCCATAATGTCGTCAGAACCATTAATGGCACAAGAAATACCAGTTTTTTTTAAACTCTTAACAGTATGACGACTTGTAACAAACTGACTTAGAAACACGTCTGCAACTTCACATTTCAATTTAACGATACGTTGTGACAATGGCAATACGAGTATTTTTGTGGTAAGCACTGCGTCCATTGTTGTCCGTGACAGTCACCGCTGCGTCAATTGTTGTCCATTATCAAGTTATTTGAAGGCCGCTCCAATAAGAACGAACCAGGAGAGGGAATTATGCGATGTTTAATAGGTAAATAATTTTTAGTGATGAAAAATCATAGGGGAGGTCTTATGCGATAAAATACGGTATACAAATGGGTATGAAGCATTGTAAAAGCATTTTTCTATCGTCTAATAATATATGTAACCTCAAACTACTCATGCTAAAAGCTTCAAACACTGAAGCGATTAACTATTATTGTATATAAAGGATGACATGACTGGATTATAATGGACTGTACTGGTATCATAAAGAGCAACCAAGTTACGAGATACATTCGGTTCAAAGCTTGTTTCCAAGAGCAGAAAATATTTTGGGGGTAATTTTTCTTAATCAAAATACCTTTGATACTGTCTAGTCTAATAAAAAGTCCCACAACACCGGAATAACTGTTGAACTATGTGACTGATTAACACGATACTCGGTGTATGAATATACGAGTCATTGTACAGGCAACTCAAAAATTATATTAGCAACTTTCATATTTTAAATGGTTCACCTATATTTTTTATAGATTCGGATTATGCTTTGCAATAGCTTTTCAACAAGTACCTACATAACAATTCTGTGTAATTCTTTACTTAAAGGGGGGGGGGGGGGTAGTGCAGGCTTATGGGAGTAAAATATTTCTCTTTTTCAGCGATTTGACTGTCTTGTGTTTATATTCACGAAAACATGATTGACTGTCCTTTGTTTATATGTATTCTCGGAGATTTGTTTATTTGGCTGTCGTTTGTTTATATCCATGAAAACACGGTAGGTGCACGGTAGTTAATACCACAGAACACCTAGTAGTGTTAATACTGATTTATTTATGGGATCGAATCTGACGTCTAGTGAGTTAAATACTATTCTATCTGATACTGAGTGAAAAGAAACAGAATAGCGGAAATGATTAGAGAAATTCCTAAATCCCGGTTAAGTAATTTCTTTAATGATTTCTATGATCAACTGTCATATCGTCAAGCAGCTGAAGATTACTAATTTAAACACAGAATTTAAAAGGTAAGCTACCTCTGTTTTTATTTTTATTCTTGCATTGCTTTTCTTTGTTATACTTTGTATATAGGTATACTCGCTGAAAGTCCATTGAAAAGTACTATCTGAATCTGTAAAAAATTATAAGGTGTACCATTTAAAATAAGAACGTTGCTGTCACTTCCGGTTAAGCCGGAGGTAGCAAAAATTGATATCATATTTTACTATCTCCGCATCAGTGGCGGCTCGCAGTCAAAATTTTAGGGTAGGCAAAGTGTAACAGTAACAACAACAACAACAACAACAATAATAATAATAATAATAATAATAATAATAATAATAATAATAATAATAATAATAATAATAATAATAATAATAATAATAATAATAATAATAATAAACCCCGTTTATCCGAAATATAGGGGGCGAAGTCATTGCGGATAACGCAAACAATATATTGTTTGGTTGTTTAATAAGAGCAGAGTGAATGAGTGTGACTTTACGGACAAATTACCGCCAAAACTAAAATCACGAGTGTCGGCAGACTTTTTTCCAGGGTGGGGGGGGGGGGGGGCACATGTTGGAAATTTGCAATCATATAATATTAAATCATTATTTTACTGTCAAAATTTATAGTATTTGTTGCAGATAACCGTATTAATTTGTGCTAAACAAAAATTGTTCTTTACATCAAAATTAAAATAATAGTTTAAAAGTCAGTAACTGACTGCACATTAAGTTCACCAACTTCCAAGGGGGGGCCGTGGCCCCCCTTGCCCCCGTTTCGCGACGCCCATGACTAAAATAGATTCAGAAATTGAAAAATTGTCTGACTGCAGCTTTGTGTTAAATAGCTAAAACACTCCTCTTTTCATTGTCAGTGCGCCGCGAAAGCGAAATTTGTAATAGTTCACTAATTAAGTCGGTCATACTGGTATTACACAGAGATAACGACAGATGCAGATCTCTGAGATCTTCGTTCGTGGAGTATGGCTGTTCGGAAAATGTCGCATAATTTCGGATTTGGGCCGGCAAGTGTTCGGACTGCTGGCAGACGCGTCTACGCATGCTCGGAGTGCATATACAGACCGAATGTTTCCTTATCCCTGTTCAAGGGCCTCGTACTGAGGAAATGGGGCCGGGCAGGCAGAGGTTAAGCTAGCCTGCTCTCCACTACCCAGGTTCCATGCGTATCATTTCTGCCGCGCGTTTCAAACACGCAGCGCAGTTTTGATGAATCGGAATTGAGATTAAAGGATTTGACCATGCGCTGGTCATTGTAACCGAGAAAACTTTTCTTGAACTGCAATTTAGGGAAAAATGACGGTTCAAATGATAAAATGCAGAATCATAGTTAAACATTATTTGTTGATGTATTACGATAGGGTAGGCAGTGCCTACCCTGCCTACCCTGAGGAGCCGCGCCTGCTCCGCACACCGAGTTTCTACGTGGTTCAGCACTTATTTGGAGTTTGAGGGGCTTTTAACTAACCTGTATAGGTATGTTTAGGGAAGGGAAGGTTTTTTTTTTTTTTTTTTTTTTTTTTTTTTTTTTTTTTTAATTAATATCCTCCAAAGAAGTGTCATATAGGACGGTGAATGAATGAAATGGGTGAAATGATGCTCAAATAAGCTCCAGGTCCATAGAGTTTTAATTTACCAGACATTCGTCTTCTCAGGATAAGGGAAAACCTCGGAAAAAACCTTATCCGGATAACACTAAACGAGAATGGAACTCGCAACCTCTGACGTGAGGCAGACACGCTACCAGTACCCTACAGCGGCCGGCCAGGGAAGGTAAGGATAAAGTGCTTTTACCTACGTCATTGGACACTTGGCCACTCCTCAATGCATTTGCAATAGATGCCAGGTAGAGAGGGTAGGTAGCTAAGTCACCTGTTGATTGTGAGGAATGTCGCCAGGTGAAATATGTTTTGGGACTCACCTCAAGGAATTCACAGTTCAAAGGTGCACATTCAGACTATGCACTCCATACACTGTTTACAACAGAGCATGTACTAAATGTCAAGGTTACAAGCTGTCTCTGTACAGGTACAGTTTGGTGCGAAACTGTTGTCCAACAACACTGGGATCATGAAATTGATTCTTTCTGTCTTCCCAAGAGTTGAAAAAGTCATAATGCCTCTTACACAAACAGTAGGTTTTACCTCCACCCCATAATAATGGGACCAACACATTAACGGTTGCTTCACAACCACACGGCAAAGGCAACCATAACGACAACGGCAACGGGAAGCAAGGCATCACTCAAAATTTTGGTTCCAACAGCCTGGCAAGGGGAACGACAAGATACACTATCATTTAGCTTATCGATAGAAAGTTAAGTTCGATGTTGCGCATTGGCACTGACCAGTGATTTTTTTTCTAGCTTGCAACTAGAGAGAGCTCTAGCGGCTGTTTCATGGCACGGCAACCTTAACGAAAACTTTACGCACAATATAAATCTACTCGTAACATGATGAACAGTAAATTAAAACTCGGCCAGGTCTTCTTTCCCGATCCCGCATCCGGGAAAGCTTTCCGTCGATTGTGAACACTCCCGTTTGAATACATGTATTTCAACTTTCTCTTTCTGGTTATCCTTGCCGTTGCCGATGGTTGGAACCAGTCTTTACATATAATCCGGAAAAACTTACTAGTTGCTTCTTGTTCTGATGCTCGTATTTGTTTATTAAGTTTTTTATTTTCAGAAATTTAGCTCAGATAGATAAGGAAGCAGTACCTGGGCGACAGGCTTCGCTCGGCTTTTCTTTTCTTTTCTTTTCCTTTTTTTTTTTACTTTCTCTACTGGTAAGCAGGGGAAGTATTGTATTCCACCCAAAAATTCGAAGTCGAGATTTCACCGGAAATACATGTTTTGAGGCCCCCTGAATCCAAAAAAAGCATTTTTAGAAAAAGGTCCGTGTGTGTGTCTGTGTGTCTGTCAGTCTGTCAGTCTGTCAGTCTGTGGACAGCATAGCTCAAAAACGAAAAGTCGGTTAAAAACCAAAGTTGGTATTTAAGTTTAATGTCGTTCAAGGATGTGACACGAAGATTTTGAAGAAAATAGCCCCACCCTAAACTACCCTTTACATGGAAAATTTTTCGAAAATTTGGATTTTCTTGAAAATGGGTCTAACGATTTTGATTAAAATGTCATATGTTTGAGATATTTTTATGAAAAATGAAATGTATATCTTGAATTTTCTGGCTATAGCCCCTGTAGTCGTATTTACTCTGGACGACTTTTGCATAACTGGTAAACCGTTAGAGATAGACCAAATTATACTATACAAAAAATGTAGATCTTGCTAAAATACACAATTTATGTCTCAATAAATTTTCTTGTAGGGTGAACCATTTCGGAGGTATACCTTGTTATGTGTGTGAGTTTCGGAAAACTTGGAACTTTCATGAAATGGGTCATCGTTGTTCATTTTTTTATATGTTACGTGTACAAAGAGAACGGAATCTCAAAGCTTTAAAAGATTTGACTATCGCACAAAGCCTACTGTATTCCAACATTCCCCTTGCACCTACAAGGAAATAAGCAATAAGATAATTTGTACAAATGTTTATTTTAACTAACACGAAGAAGATATAGGAATAAGAGTTTGTAAGAATGGTTAGTACAAGAGTAGAGAAAGTCATGTGAGTGCAACACATCAGATTTTTTTTAATCGTGTTTGGGGGGGGGGAGATACTTATTTAGATAAACTTGAAAAGCAAAATGTTAACTAAATATACATTTTCATCCTAATTGCTGGAGCCGTTTCCGTGACGAGACCTTTAATACCCTGGCTTGTTTGTTGAAATTGACCCATTAATATAATCATTGTGGTCAAAAGAAGGTTTCGACTAATCGTAACTGTTACGCGTGGACTAAGATAGCTAAGCCAACTTTCTTTAGGTTTTCTGAAAGCTCTTGACGAGACCTTTAATATCCTGGCTCGTTTGTTTAAATTAACCCATTGACAGATAAATTATGGCCAAAATAAGGTTTAGAGTAATTGTGACTGTTAAGCGTAAAATCGCGTTTTTTTTCAGGATTGACACCTATATAGATAAACTTAATAAGCAAAACCCTCACTGAATATAAAATTTGATCGAAATCGTTAGAGGCATTTCCAAGTTGTTGTACAAGAATTGCTCGTTTAAACATATAAGATAAGAGATGGGTGGACCAAATATCAACCAAGACGTTCTATGAAGTTCATATTGAATGAATTTTGATCAACTGTGTATAACTGGAAAACCATGGGAGATAGACAAAAGGAACAAAACAGGTTAATTAACCTACACAATTTGTATACAACTTTTTGTAGTGCTAGGTGTTTTCCAAATATTCTACAACTCTACAGTGTATGTTTACATTTTTACAGGCACATCATTTGACGGAACAGGTATGAGGGTTTGCGATTCTCTCCTTTCCATCGCAAGGGCTCATTACCACGGCTAAACATTTGAACGTTGCTTCCAAATGTTGTAACTAAACATTTATTCCTTAATTCAAAGCACTCTATGGCAAAAATCTAAGATCTTATATTAACTCAGATTTTTCTGTCCACTCTTCCAAAACATTTCTTACAAATGCCTATTCTTGTATCTACTTGTTACATGGGTTAACTGCGCAGAAATGCGTTTACTACACATTTCATTTAGGTACAACCTATGAGGCTCCTCTCTTTGTGTGACCACGAAAAACAATCGAATAGCTACTGACTGCTTGGAAAAAACCACAAAGTATTTGAAAATTCAAACAAACAAGAAAGAAAATCTCGGAGATGGTAAATATTACAAAAACGATTGCACATAAATTGTGTGCTTAAATGATATGGTTTAGAACTTATACGAAATTATTCAAAATTCATTATTAATGAAGAGAACTTTACAAGCTATTCCACAAAATTCAAGATACATAGCTCATATATCATGCATGCATCTTAAACACATATTCTTAATAAATCCTAAAGCCACTCTGATAAAATCAAAAACAAGGAAAGCAGCTGAATTTAATACCTAGTTTGGTATTTAACCGACCTGTTTTCGTCAACTATTAACACGCGCACAAACATACATACAGACCTTCTTATCAAAATGCTTTCCTTGGATTCAAGAAACCTCAAAATGTGCATATCAGGTGAAATATCGATATCAAACTTTTGGGTAGAATACTTCCTCTGTTTATAAATAAGCAATATGGTGGCCTTAAAAAGCGTTCAAAACTCTAAATATGCTTACCTCAACTGCAATCTCGAAATCTTTCTTTTCAATTGTACCACTCTTGTTCACGTCTGAAACAAACAAAATAAGCGTATTACTGTAACATGCATAGAATATTTCACAGGTGGGTTGCAAGTAACTGATAGATATCTCAATGTTTTTATAAGTACCTACATACTACAAAAGCATAAGATGTTTCTGCATTGTGTTTATATGGCGTTATAAGCCTGAATTACGTTCATTAGCGATGCAACGGAAGGTCAACTAAAGCTAATTCGTTGGGCTAGTACATCCAGATACTTAAGGTTACGTTTCAACTCAGTTGAACTCAAGATATTTCTGAAATTCAGAATGTTGAGTTATCGCAAACGTTGCTAACCACCCACATAAAATTCTGGAAATTATAATGGAAATAGGATAAGTGTTTTACAGGAAAAGGTGAAGCTTCGAATTTATCAGCCGTAGGATTGGCAAAATTATTATGTAGGAACGTTGGTGGGAATAATGCTTGTAGGTGGGATTTAAGTTAATAAAAGAGCGCATATTGCTAAAATTTGTATGTTTTACTTCGCGTTTATACAGTTTTAGGGTAGTATACCTATACATAATCGTGTATCGGCATCTCCCAGCGCTTAAAGACCGCGCTCGAGTAATGTAGATTACCGGTAACTTCAAATTAAAATGTCTGCGACTAATGGCAATATACACTACACAGCATCTCAATGTCCACAACTCACTTCAAACAGACCATTATTAGCTTCCCATAAATTAACCGTCAACTTAACCCTCCCACGCATACCTTGAGATAAAGATCTCATTGTTAATCAGTGGAGCAGCTGGTAGCAGATACACCGGAGAACGAAATTGAAGATGGCGCCAAAAGGTGGTGCACATCATCAGCATCAAGAGTTATATGGCTGAAAACCCGATTGTTTTTAAAGTCAACTGAGAGGAGAGAATCGCCGTTAAAAGCAAGGCTATAATCAGGGGTATCTATGGATGTGAGAGATTTATTACGTACCCTGTAATTTTCCTGAAACTGATTGCAAAATTGGTGTTCACTATAATTTTGTTGTAAATAATCGTTTTAATATAATTAAAAATCAAGCTTTCGTAAACATTATGATCTGAATTCGCGCCACTCTGCAGCATTATGTTTGGAAACAAAGATTGGGCCAACGGCATCTGTCGTCAGCTAGAGGAAGCTGGTGTTGTGCGCCCCACATCTCATGTTAAGAATCGTGCTAACATTATTGCATTTATAGTAATGAATACGGAGCAATTATCGATTTGTTTTGCTTCTTGTACCTATATGTGTACTTCAATTGTGGACATTTGAGCATGATTTGGACACTTGGTTACTTATTATCAAAGCAAAATGCAGGTTAAGATTCGAGCAGATTTTGATATGAAGGTATGTGTCAGAAGCAATTACATCCAAGAGGTCACGAAATGAATCAGAGCTAGAACAGTAAACAAAACTGCTTTTCCGTGCCGTTGTTGCAACGAAAATCAAAATGAACTGTTGTGCTATTGACAAACTGAACGTAAGAGGCTTCCAAATATTAAACTTTCTCTAAAAAGCAATATGTAATTAAAGCAGACCCTCCAAAGCACGCACTCAGCATTTCGGCGAACATTAAAAAATGTGTAAGACATTTCAACGTCAAAAGTTTATGGCTGTGTCGTAATATTTTAAACAAATATTTTATTTATCTTTTTTCAAAAGAAAAGTGAGTCTGGAATTTTAGCGGTTATGAAGATTTAAACAACTATTCTTGTAATCACATAATGTGCGAAAAACAGCTAGAAATGTTTGGGATAAATCCATAGAATTTTCATTGAATCATTAGTATAAGCCCTTGGTTCAACAGCATAACAATGAAGTGAAAAAGACCAGAGCTTTATCTTCTCATTTTGTACGGGCTGTGCGTTTTCTAGGAAAACAGGCACTTGCTTTTCATGGTCACGATGAGAATGAAGGATCTTGAAACAGAGGCAATTACCTATATTGAATATTTACATAAATTAGCGATATATGACGTCTCTCTGAAAGTGCACTTGGAAAAATCGACTGATATTCATCTAATATTCAGAATGACTTAATATCAAGCGCGAGTGCCGTCATGACACATGGAATTAAGAAAGATATTTCTGATGCTTTCTTTGTTTTATTGATACTTGGTGAAACTCCTAACATTAATAGTGAAGAACAACTCTTTACCTTTCGTTACTAAATGTTGACGGAAATATTGAAGAGACGTTTATTTGATTTACAGATGTAAGTTCTGACAGAAAAGAGATTCTCTTTTGAGTCATACTCTCAGTATTGTCGAATATTTCTTTCTGATAACAAATGAAAACTGCAAAGGACAATTCTGTTTAAATTGGGTCATGTTTTAACGAATTTTACAATATTCGTTGGGTTACATACCCGAGTCTGATAGTCACGCTACGCCACTGGCTATAATTATGATTGTTTCAACATTTAGAACGATAATTCTTTTGTTGTTGTTTAATAGTTTTCTTAATGATTTCCTCTTTAATCTCAAGAATAGTTCATTTAATTTATGCCAGAGAAATTAAATAATTTCAACATAATTATAGCAGAAAATTAATTTCCACGGTCTTACATGCCTAACTTTTCAACTATAATTTTAAAAAATATAAAAAAATGAGCGAAACATTTGAAACATTCATATGTAGTCCTGAATATGGCGGAAAAATCACAAAAATTACAATTTTGACTATCGTTAATATCCGGAAAAGAAGAAGAGGTTTTAAATTCCGGATACATTGAGCTTATTAGCTGAACAAAGGCGTTAAATATTGAGGGTTTCATATTTTTTGGCAATTTTATAGCTTCCTCTCTTAATATAAAGAGTTTCACAGAACAACTGCAACATCTAAGGAAATTTACAAGAAAGGAATTAGGCAAGAAAGATGTACATAGCTTAGTTTTTCTAGAATGTACATTTTTGTACTTTGTTTACGTGGCGAAAAAGAAAAGAATAACTTTTTTTTTTTCTAAAACCTTATTCATTTTGTACGTTCTTAATCTGAACGTAGGTAAATCCCAATGTTCATAAAACTGAAAAGAATACAATTTGTAATGAAACGACCCAAGAGTGAGTCTGCAATATAAGATGTTCTAAACGTTTGCGCTTGTACTACCTCCTTGAACATTCAGTTCTTGCAAATACGAAGCAGGCAGCATATTACTTCATATTGCAGTATCCTCCCAATTATTTAAATGGGATCAGTTATATGAAAAAACAAAAGTGAATAGTTTTGTGCTTCTCTTAATGTTTCAAAATTGGCACTTGGGATGTTTTGCATGTTCTCTTTTCAATGTATATATACGCCATTCGTAGGTAAATCGCGCAGATCTAATTCCATAACTTCTTCTGTGAACACAGTAATGCCTGCCACAGAAAGTGCACTCGTTATTCCGTGATAAGTAGCATCTATGCTATCTTTCATGCCCTCTCTGGCTTTCTTGGCAAATTCTCCCAAAGAACACTTTTCACCTTCACCATTCTAACTTATCAAACAGTTTTCTGTTCTTTCAATAAACCAAACCTTTGACGCGTAAAATCATCTAGATAACACCCCAAAGGAACTAAAGTCCTTAAAGACCAAACAAAATACCGGATGGAAGGGAAGTCATTACATTAATTTATACCAGTGGTAGATCTCGGTATGTGGAACACATTTTGTATCTTACGTTTTTGTCTCTGACCATTTCCTACGGAGATAGTTTAGTTTTATCGAAAACAATCTGGCAACACTGCAGATTGTGTGGGTGGTCACTTTCCCTAGCTCAGCACATAAACAAGCAGCGTTGCGGTGCGTCTTAAAAACAAACTCATACCCTGCCTTGTCCTTCCATGTTTACTGTGGAGTGTAGGGGCCAATCACAAGCGTTAGCTCCCAACGAAAGCGAAAGTGGCCGGGATGTTTACATTCACAAACTAGGTCAATTCCCTGACCAACCTCAACGCAACGCTGTCGACTTGCCTAACGCGTGAGAGAGCAGCTTGGAGTATTCCTTAACGTCTTTTAAGTGATTAATTATTTCGAAACCCTGTGTGATGCCCCATAATTACTAGGTGCCGAAGCTACGTCAGAAATAAGTTACTCTACGCATCTTATAAGTAACAAACTGTTATCTTCGTACTTTCTTGTGGAATTACGCATCCAATTGGGATAAAAAACTATTTATTTTTTCGAAATTGGCTGATCAAAGAACAAAATGCCATTAGACTTTTTTGTTTGTAATGCTTCTGTGAAGCACATGTTAGAAGGAATGTAATGACTTTCCTTCCATCCTGCATATAAGTCGATAGTCAAGTCTTATAAATTAATAAACAATCGTAGAAGCCCTGAAAAGGTCAAAATGATGGGATATGTTAAATAATGAAATCAAATATATGGTCAAAATGGCAGCGTCTGACAAAGAAAGAAAGAAAGAAAGAAAGAAAAAAGCGCACAGGTTGCAAAGATTAATCGCCAAAAGATAAAAGATAAAATTTCCCGTGGTTAAAATCGGACGTTCAACTAAATACTGCGGTCTGTGAGATTCTGGCCAGTAGTGGAACAGGCAGGTGACTATTGAACTGTTCATGTAGTACACCTACTAAAATAACCTCCTCGAGTGAAGTGAAGCAATAATGTAAGAAATCATCAGGAGCCGTTGGTGTGACATTAGCGAGGATTGAAGCAAATGCTGGATGCACTGCACAGGGTGCTGGGTGGCTCGGAGAGATATTGGGCAGTACTTTGGGCTGCCTACTTGTGCAGAGGCAGTGGGTGTTATTGGGCAGTACAAGACGTAGCTTACCCGTGTACACATGCTGACGCGTGGTAGCTACGTGACTCGCTCTCCGATATTGTTATAGAGCGGCTACAATATTGAAACAACGAATTATGTTGTTCGCTTTTGGAGTGTATCAACGTTTTGGCAAACAAGCACAAGCAAATAGACAACACCGAATACAGGAAATATCCCGGTCGATGGATTGGGCTGCATAGTACGTTACTAGGCTGCTTCCCGAGATCCCCGAATCTTACTCCTATAGAGTATTTTTTCTGGGGCTACATGAACTATTGTATTTACCAAGAACTGCCTCCTGATAAAAATCACATTCGTGCAGCAAGTGCAACTATAACGCCAAGGATGAAGAGGGACCACAAACTAGCTAACAAAAGAAAGGTCATATGAAATTAAACTTCATGTTTAATTTTAATAGTTTTAAAGGATGCAAAGTGAAGATATGCAATGGCTATTACCTCACTATTTAAATAGGAAAAAATTCTTTATATATTAAATTCCCTCCTGAATGATTTTGATAAAATATCGTATGTGTAAGATATTGTCCTGCCAAATAAAACACGAATCTGAATTTTCTGTAAATGGCCTACAAAGTCATCTTCACTGTGATAGAATTCTAGAATACTGGAACAAAAGTTATGGAAAAACTTATAGCAGAGCGCACTTAATTATATACCTACTTTACGCTAAACAATTTTCTGTGGTATTAGCCATTAAAATATATGGAAAAGATGAAAATAAAGTATTAATTATATTTGTGTATTATTAAGGCATTTGAAAGCTATTGCACTTACACACAGAATGGACAAATAGTAGAATAACTAATTATAACTTTACAATTTGTTGGTGTTTTCAGTGCTCCCCAAATGGCCTGCCACGACCCTCGGGTGAATCTTGTCACACTGGGAATATCCATTAGCTAGTAGGACACAGCGCATAGTGGCCATTACCATCCTGTGGTAGGTTCACAATAAACATGACGATGGAACGAGGTACCTACAGCTCTTCCTGGGAACATTGGGCCTTGGCTACTTTACACGCGTTATCAAAAGTGGAGGCTTGAATAGGGGCCATCTCGTAGCCAAGAATCTAACCACGGGTCATCAGCAATGGAGCCACGAAGACGCTCTGGTATCCTTTAAGATGTTACATGTTAATTGATATACATACCCATAGGTGTACCGGTTGTGAAAAGGAGTAACAAGACTATTCAAAATCAATAGTTAACCATAACAATTATTTATTACCATTGAAACAGAATTTCCAAATGGATATGCAGTTACATAATCCGTGCACTTATATGTACAAAAGCCACCATACACTAACAATGCTCTTAAAGTAATACATACATGAAGTACAGAAATGAGACTATAGTTCAAATGCAAAATTATGATTTGTCAAATTAGCACGATTTTCTCTGCCCATAACAACTTTACATAATTCATTATCAATTTAGCATTGATATAAAAAGATGATTTTTCTCTTCACTCACGATAAGTGAATAAATTAAGTAATAAAGCATGCAAAACGCGAAACAAAACACATTTTCATATATTGCAAACCAACTTTTAGTTACTAATGAACCCATGAGAGAAAAAAGAGGAATCGGTAAGGTGCCTTATACAGAGTCACACTTCAGTCGAGAAAGCGGGCAAGAGGAGGCCGGTAGGGTGTTAAGTCGGTGTCCCACGGTCCTCCTTTTTTTACCAAACTTTTTGTATCCAATGGAATTGCACACAAAATAAGCAGTGTCTGTCACAATATGATTCATTTTGGTCCAATACAAATGATAGTTCACGTAGCAAACGTGCGAAATAAACATGGCGGACGCAAATATTAATTTGGCGATTTCTATATTAAGTATAGGTTTGGGATGTATTTCCACGAGTCTGAGTAGGAAGAAAATATGTATTAGAAGTAAAAGACGTTAGTGGACATGGTCATGATTACAAGGCACAGGCCGAGGTATATTGGGTCTACTACAAAACGAATTGAGGTTAGAGGAACCGGAAAACTATCGCAATTTTCTACGAATTGGCAAAGATTTATTTCCGAAACCTTTTGAAGGCAAAATTACACACCAGGTTACAAATATGAGATAAACGCGAAAGAGGTAAGGAACAATTGTAATGGTTTTAATCTTAGTATGGGTAGACAGGAGATTTGAACTCATTTCATAACATAAAATGTAAACATACTGTTAACTGGATTTCTTATTTTATCCCGGCTGTGGCATTGAATTTTTCAGTTCCAATTCTACCTCTCAAACTTGGATTTCTTATTATTTACGAAATATAGCTACGTAATAACCCCCTCAGTAATATGTGTTAATGGTCACGAAAAATTGTGAATGAATCTTCCAGAAAAAAATTAAATATTTTATTAAAATACCCATCACATTAAAAGTGCCACGAGCTGTATATACGTAACAGCTGACTACATGTTGCCTGCGTAGTCCACCATATTGTTACGTTACAGACGCTGATTGGCTATTTTCAAGTTGTTGGATGAAAAACTCAGATGCAACTTAATCGCATTGTATACAAACAGGTTGGATACAAAAAATAGGATAGAAATTGTATGCAACAAAATTGCATCCAACTCTCGATGTCTCACAATGCACTTTTGTTGTACACAATGCTTTGGACCGTGGGACATCGGCATTAGGTAAACTGGCATTCTATGTAGATGCGTAATTTCCCGAGCTCTACTCATAAATGCTCATTAGTCTTCGTCATGGACAACCATCATTTTATTCCACTAATCGGTTACAAGAATTGCTCAAAATGATGTCCTTCAGCATTCACAATTCTCAGTATCTTTTGATATTTGCATACACATGGAACTATCCGCATTCTTGCTCCCTCATCCTAATTTTTAATCTTATACTGTACTTCGGTTCAGCTAGCCTGTGTGGGTTATTTCTACATATCCTATTTTTTAGAGTTCCCAGAGAAAATAATCGAACGCAGTAAAATCTGGGTAACGTGCGAGCGATAACCCTTTAGAAATAATCTGGCTTCAAAACTCTCCCTTATAGCCTACAAAGAGTCACGCTGTGGCAGAATCTTGTTGAAAATATCCATTCCCCTGCCGTTGTAAGAAACACACTTCTGTGAAAAGATCCATCTTTTCTAAATGTTATTGCTTGTAAAATGCGATAATTGTTACATTTAATTGTAGAATTACAATGCATTGTAGTTTTACAGTTGTTTTGAAATATAAACGTGTCCATTCACAACAAATAAGAGTCACTGTTTATTATTCATGTAAATATCTTAAACATATGGAAATTTACCAAAAGTTATTATGAGAGTTCGATAAAGTAAAGTGTATATTAAAGAAATATTTTTTACATAATCTGGGTTCGGCGATTTTCTGTAAAATCTTCGTGTTGGGTTCTTGGAAGCTGCTGGACTTAAACACCAAGAGGATATTTTCTAAATACCTACCCACAGGGAAAGTTGGGTATGGAATTGGGTAGAATACAATACGTCTTCTGTCTGCTAGAGTTAAATTGTAGAGTAAAAATAAGTGTGGAATGTCATTCATACCATAAATCTGTTTTGGGCATTCTGTATACCTTAGGATACGAATCCTAAAAAGCTTTGAAGGATGGATGCGACATTTAACATGTTAAAGAAGTATTTACATGATAAGGTCTTCGGGAATATTAGGATATATTTTTAGTTCGCTTTACATATGCTTCCATTCAGTTTTATTTTAAGATTTTTGATTTGATTTTACCAAAATTACTAGCAACCTTCTGGATTAATGCCATACTGTGGAGGAAACACTTAATTAGAGCTTCTGGAGAACTCTTGGCTAACACAGCATATCAAATTGCTTCATATTTAATTACCATAAAATAATTTATTGCAATTCTGAAGTTTTTGGCAGTCAAGAACATTCTGAAGATGGGGAGGAGTTATCCCCCAAAACGTTCAACAAAAGGAACATTCATGTGCAACAGTGATGAGTTTTAATACTTCTAGTTCCCTGCCAGAGAACAGGGTTCGAACCTTTGTACAGCTATCGCGAATTGAGGCGATCGCAAGTTACCTGCCACACGAGCAGAGCGTGACGTCATTGCACAAGTACAGTGACAGCACAAAACACACTGCCTACCGTACATTGTGTCTCTCGAATGTGTTCACTAGTTCCACACAGAGTAAAATGTCTCCAGCACAAAAATCGAAATATTCACGTATTGCTGAACTTGTACAAGTATTTGGGAGTGAATATTTTACTGCAAATGGTGACAGCGTTGAATGTAAAACTTTATCTACAACGTTCCTGGCCTCTTCTGTGCTGTGATCATGTGACAGTTTGACCCCCTCCCATTTCCTATAATCCATACCCCGCAACCTTTTGTTTCTTGCATGAAGGTTCGGTCCTCTCAGTTTCAACATTGCTTGTACTATGGGTCAACATTATGTTAACCTGAAGTGTAATTTGTTTTTATTTATTGTTATTCATTAATACTCAGCGGGTTCTTCATTAGTTGAATTAGTGTTCTGCGTTAACGTTATGATAGTTCTCCCTTTATTAGCCTATAGTACAACCCTCAAGACCTTATTCGGTTGGAATATTAAGATTAACCGAGTTAGTGTTGTGAGGTTGGATAAAGACGACGCCGTATCCTTGTCATATTGTGAGCATAAAGGAAGGTGACAGCAAAGCCAGGGTTATCTTGTTTGTCAGAGTAACTCTACGATGAGGAACGAGTAAGAAGCGAAACTCCAAACTCATGAACGTCATTCTGTCGAAATTATTTACGCGTTAGTTCCAAGCGCTTTGGCTTCACACTCCTGACGTAACTACTAAGTTAGTAATATTTTATATTTATGTTAGCTGTATTATTTTATGCTCTGCAATGTCCTGTTTTTAGAATTTATTACAGTTGGAGCTATCTAGATAAATATCCTTTTAAGTGTGTACTTTGCACACTAATTATCACTATCACTAACTCATACCTAACACATAGCGAAACAAGGCTATAAACGGCTCAAACGTATCAACTTTATAGAAGCGCCAGGTTGGATTAAGATTACCTTTGGGTGTAGATGTTCAATAACTAGGTCTGTGTGAAAGAAATAAATAGGCACATCGATCTAGATGTTTCAATTACATAAAAAGTAACTAAAACTGATAAATATGGTGTTCTCTTGGATGCATTTGAGAAAAAACTGACATCAAAGATAAGTGTTTCGCTACATGTAAAATACCGCATGCTAATAAAAAGTACAACTAATTGGTATTCGAGTTAAAATAAACGACTCAGGTAATAATGGATAAAAGTCGAACGAGGAAACAAAATGAAGTTTTGGATATAAAAATGTTTGAACTCGATCATCGAATCCATTACAGGAGAGCCCAGAGCTAATTTGTTGAATCATAAATCATCGTTCCTGCAGGGTTCTACAAAGAGACACTTTCATCATCCTGTTTAAGGGAAAATGTTCATTTCTCACAGGACGAAATAAATACCTACGTTACAACAAACGTAACTGCGGAGGAACTTTCATGTTTTGGGAAAAGCACCAATGTTTACACGGACGTTGTATAGATATAGACATACAGAGGTGGGTGATTTATCTGATATAACACATGAATATGAGGAGTCTTTCATTAACTCACATTATATTTAAAGGATAAAGCATTTCAGTTTTCCTGGACAAACAGCATAATGTGCTATATGAACAACTGTTCAGTGTTATACAAGTCTAAATAAACATTAAATTTACTATAAAAATTATTAACCTTTTATATTAATTCTGACATGATGTAAAACGTGTTCATGCTATTCAAGCGTAAATAAACATTAAACTTACTGCAAAGATTATTTATCTACGTTAACAATATTTTAGAAGAAAATACTCAGGTAATTCATATCCTATATGTTTATAAGCATAATATACACTTTGTTTCTTACTTGATTTCTACGCTTTGCAGAGCCTCTGAGTGCGTCACACAATACCATACCGACGGTGGCAGAGACAGAATTAACGTTTGGTATTTACTCTCGACAGAACTCACCCAAGGGATATTTCGATTTTGGACTATCATGTCTCCTTTTACTAAGAATGACCCTGATGTAATCCAATTGAGACAACTTCATGCAAACATTATTATTATTGAATATCAGAAAGAGCATATAAGTGGGTCTAGCGATTAATAGTTTGCAGAATAGGCATTTAAATAATAAAGGGGTAGAAAGAGTCTTGTAAAAGTAACAAAGTACATTTTTAACTCTGCTCTCAAGAAATCTATGCAGGAAAGGAGGTCCTTGTAGTTTGACTTTTTACCCAAACACAATGCCTGATAGTGTATGTAATTATGGGACAGATACGCTAAGATTATTTACAAATCTTCTTTTGGGATAACACTGAGGACGAGTGGAACACCCGGTTTGCGAGGGAGGTATTGATAAACTGTTGAAACTTTGCAGGACATTTTGCCGACCAAATGGGAGTATTACAACCATGTGTGATAAAAATTTCCGTTCTCTCGAAGTGTAAGGTTCCTGAGACTGAGGTTGCAATTAGTTCAAGAGAAAGCAGATATTCAATACGATTGGAGATACTTTCAGTTAGGAATGTGGAGCTAGGTGTGGTAGTGGGCGAGATAAAAGACCCAGGTGCCAGCTGTCACGACTGCCGTTCTAACTGCTAGAGCTATCCTGAACTTCCTCTACAGGGCAAAGTTGGCTAGTTAATCGTGATAAAACGAACAAAAAGTCTTTCCTGTGTTCCTGTATGGTCATAAATTAAATTTAATAATTTACATGTTTATAATCACATTGCAAAACGCACAGAAATTAGAACTTCTCTCAGGTGAATAACAATGACAGAACTGCTAAACTTTCAATAACTATAATTGCTCTCCTCATCAGGACGATGTGCAGAGAAAGTCAAGTTGACCCAAGAGCATCAAGGTGGGTGGCAACATTAGCTTAGCTGATGGAATTGCAGGCGTTTCATTATTGCTGCGGATAAGGGGCCCAAGTGTTTGGTCTGTGTGAGTTCATGGAGCAAGAAGAAAACAAGGATCTATATCTGGCCACAGATAAACCACATTAACCAAGGGGCTCATTGGTTGCAAAGTCGGTGACTTACACGAAGATAAAGCTGTGTTCATATTACTTCATGCTTCATACGACTGTCAGTAATGAGCCATTACGACACTTATGTGGCAAATGCTACATATGCTAAAGATTTGCATGCCACCTGTTTTTGTTGTAATGCTCCGTCTTTATTGCACAGGCCTCTCTAGTCGCTCTCAGAAACTTTCTCAAAATATAAGCTAGCAAATGTCAGGCCAATGCCATTTGTAATCAGAATTGCGTCTCGAAGATACACATATCTCCAATAATTATGATACTCTTTCCCGATACCAAGTGTTTGGTAATGTAGATGTGACAATGAAAATAAGAATGGGGCATAATTTGGATGCGTTCAAAAACGTTATCGGCCAAAAGCCCAAAATGAAACACTTCTTTGGAATTAAGACCATGGTGCCGTCGCAACACTAGTATCTCATCAACCGATTCAATAAGTTTTAATTTGTTTTATCCTTACTTTTTGGTAAGTTTTACACAGATAAGCAGCTAAATAGCATACATTTTGTGCGTCCTATAACTCTATACTGCTATATTATTGCTACAGTTACTACTACTACTACTACTACTACTACTACTACTACTACTACTACTACTACTACTACTACTACTACTACTACTACTACTACTACTACTACTACTACTACTACTGCTAATACTACTACTACTACTACTACTACTACTACTACTACTACTACTACTACTACTACTACTACTACTACTACTACTACTACTACTACTACCACTACCACTACCACCCGCACTACCACTGCATATTACTATTACTACTACTGCTACTAATTACTACTATTACTAGTTCTAGAACTTCTACTACTATTACAGTTTGTCCAGATCGTCCTGATACTCCGTATGCGCAAGAAAGGAGAAATTAGAAGTGACTGGAGTGGTGGGGAACAAACAAGTAACGCCAGAACTCAGGCAATCACATACACCAGCAGTGTATGTTTACGTACTGTAAAGAATTATTGTGTAGTTATCACAGTCAGAGCAAGTGGTACACTAATCCGCACCTCTCCTATTATGCAAGCGGCAGGTCTCTGCTATTGAGTATCTGGGCTTCAGGAGTGGGAGAGTGCCACGACGATCTGGACAGGCTATACTACAACAACAACAACAACTACTACTACTACCACCACCACCACCACTAGGGAAATCATGCTACTTATTTCTATGTAAGATAAAGGTGACCTAAAATTACATACAGGGGAACATTAAAGCCGTAAACGTAATGTAAAGCGTTAATGAGGATGTACCTTTGTATCTGAAATGTCAGATATGGCCTTTATCCTGAATGAGAGCGATTCAGCTTTGTTATGTTTTATACAGTGTCAATAAAAATACTGCCATACTTTAAACTGGTGTTATGCCGCTTTGGATAACTGCATTTAAATGGAATTGGAGAGATCCGGAAGAAAAACTTAATTATTTTATATTTTTGTGCATGTCAATAATGGGCAACAATGGACAATATCGTAGGAATCGTAGGACTCAAAATGGAAACTAAACTAAGTGTGCTCACGCTTGTAATTGTCGATATGGGTTCATTGTTGAATATTTAGAAGGCAGGTTACATATGAATTGTTGCCTTTAAAATTGTGTTATTATTACAGAAGTTTTTGAGGAGTTATGACAACCACAAGAACGAAGTTAGTGTGTTTCGGAATATCAAGCAGGGAGTCTGGTGCAGGTACAGCACGCTTTTACTTGTAGGTAGGGTTACCGTATCACCCGTTTTTACCGGGGGCCACCCGTTTTTCAGACCCTTCTCCGACCCCCCGCTCAGTTTTCGAATATTTTGCTGAACTCTAGCAAAGTTTACTGCACCTGTACTCCGCATCACTTTCTCTTCTTTCCTTTGGTTCTGTGGTGAAGACGCCGTGAACTGTAAATAAGATTAGCTTCACCGTTAAGTTTTTGTTTCCACTGAACGAAACCTACATATTCTTGTTGTAGATTGGGCTGACTAGTTTTGCCAATATATCATATACAGATGAGGATGCCAAAAGATAATTATAAGTGCAAGTTTAAAATTAGGACAGAAAACCATTTTGTCCCTTTAAAAGTAAAGGAAATGATTTGTAAATGTGATGATGGAAATTTAGCTAAAGTCTTTGAAAGTAATATGTATACTTTGTATACTGTTAGTTATAATTGGATGACTCAATACATGGTATGTCTGTGTTTCAATGAATAACTCTGGATAAAGAACCAGAATGGCAAGTGGTGGGAAAAACTGTGTTATTTTTAAGAAGTGTTAACATAGTTATTGATGACTATAATTCCATGTGCAAAATCAATCAAATATCTCGGCATAGAAATCAATACAAAAGTTACAGTAGGACCGCATTACAAAACTCTCCTTAACAAAACAAGGGCAATACATTCCACGCTCACGTTCCTCGCCAGGCTCAACAAAACAGGACTTAGCTCACATATACTGACGCAATTATACAAAGCGCTAATACGTCCCTGTCTAACATATGGAGCAGTGGCCCTGATGCCACTCATATCAAAATCAACTATAGCGAGGATTCAAGCTTTTGAGCGTAGATGTCTACCAACTGCCAACAAGCTCTTCCCTAATTATAAAAACACGTTAATCCATGAGTACTCAAAGACAACGCCAATAGACAAGCACATCGCAAACCTGATGCTGAACTATATAGACAACGCCCATGCCAGACCCTACAGAGGAATATTGATAAGAACAGCCCAAACCATGAGAAAACTCCCTCCTGAACAACAAGAAGAAAATCCACCACTGCTAACTTTAATCCACATTTATGACAAACATCAAGAGCAACAGAAACAACAAGTGGAACAATATCTTCAAGCAATAGTAAACATATAGTAATCATCACCCTCCCGAAACAAGAGAACAAGAACCACAAATAATATAAAAATGGCAAAGCTGAGCTGACAAACGAATCCAAAAAAAAAAACATGCATCAAACAAAACGTCTGCGGGTAGAAGCAGAGACGGCGGCATGTTGTGGGACCCGGGCCTTGACAAACACGCTTACACTTAATATTGTAAATGTGTAAATATGCATAAAAATAATATATATACCAAAAAAAAAAAGCAAAAATGAAAAAAAAAAAAATGAAAAAAAAACAAAAACAAAAACAAAAATATAGATACAAATAAAAAAAAACACACAAAAAACAAAATAAAAATACATATATAAAAATATGTATATAAAAATAATAAAAAATAAAATAAAATAAAATTATATAAACATGATAATGACAACAAGAAGCATATTTACACATCCTAATAACTACAACAATCTGCCTTACGTACACGCTGAAAGATTCTCCATTCACGCAACAAGACAAAAAATTTTAAAAGCCTAGGTTGAAGAGGGTTAAACCCTAAACTGCCTGGGTTTGGTTTTACCAACCCAAATTCCAGTTTTTATTTATTTATTTACTCTGTACTCTTTGATGGACTAAGTGCTTTAAGAGGTTACCACAAAATGAACTCTGCAACATTGGTAGGGAAGTGTTGCCGAGAAATGGTACGAATACATGAGTAATAATGTTGAGTGTATAGAACTGTTGAAAGTAGTACGCCTATTTTGCCATACCTGCACATAAGCAGCTGTAGAGAGAATATTTTCTCTGCTAAATGTTCAGTGAACAGATTAGCGAAATAAGCTCGCTGCCAAAAATTTAAAGTTAATATTGATCACAATGTACAACATGAAAAATGTAACTTGTCCTCAATGTTATGACAGGATTATCTGTAAAAAGGGTTTCCTGAAAAAGGTCAAAGGAAATGAAAAGTATGTGAAATAAATGTCGTTAACTGAATTCCCCCAGTTTTTTGACATCATCATATGGTAAGCCTACTTGTAGGTGAAGGTTTCAACATCCAGCTTCGTACTGAACGAATTCAGACAAAGGGAGTTGAATTGATGCAGCCGTAACTCTGGATATGCTTCTAAAAGCTTTGAAATTAACAAGATCTATTCCTGATCATGTGTTTGCCTGTGCCTTTTACAACAAACAACTAAATTAATTGATGCGACGTGTGACCGAGGTATCTGTCAACCCAAATAGCTCAGAACAGATGCGGAATACGCATGCAAAAAGGTTTATTTGGGCTGTTTTTCGCGCTTCCCCAACTCAACATTAATACCGCTTATTATTTTTCTGTCATTGGGCATTCGGGAATAAGTCAATAATACACGTATACATTGTTTTATTTTCAATGCGTTTTCGTGTTATCACATGAAATATCGTATTTATTTTGCATTTTCTAGTTCCCTAATTATAATAATACGCTTATTAAATTTTTTGTTCACACCATTGTTACGGGAGAGCACGCTGAAGCGTGCGTTATTTTCTTTGTATCTGGAATAAAAACATTTTTTTTCGTATATACAAAGGGGTCATGTTTTCAGTAATTTCTGTAAGCTTTTCCTCATTTTTAAATGGATAGATTAATAAGTAGTGCTTACCAAAAAAGACGTTGAATACGTGGAGAAGCTTCTTCCTTCTGAAGTCGGACATGTTTGGATTACTGGAGTTGAGGTTTCTGCAAAAATAGAGAAAATAGCTGATAACATCTTAAAATGCAATAAAAAGAGTGGATGACAGAATTTAAAAACTGAAATGTAAGGTTTAGTTCAGTAAAGCAATAATACAAACTATTGGTATAGATAAAAGCTTACTGAAGGGTGAGAGGAAGAAAGGAGGGAAGGAAAATAAAGAACGAAAGGAATAAATGAATAAAGAAAGAAGGAAATAAATAAAAAAATCAATAAATCAATAGAGAGAGAAAGAAAGAAAGAAAGAAAGAAAGAAAGAGAGAGAGAGAGAGAGAGAAAGAAAGAAAGAGAGAGAGAAAGAGAGAGAGAAAGAGAAAGAGAGAGAGAGAGAGAGAGAGAGAGAGAGAGAGAGAGAGAGAGAGAGAGAGAGAGAAGGAAAGCAAGTATGAAAACAGGTTGTGGGAATAACGACAATGGAAAACTAACACTTCTTCGGACAGTTGAGCATCGTTTGTATATCATAGGGGGTACTTGAAAGTACAAGTCCTCTTAAAGAATAGCAACTACCTCTGGCTATAACGGATGATTACTTCAGGCACTGCCTTAAATAATTACACTCATCGACATTCCAGTTTTACATAATGGGGTGATTCTGCCTTCCTTTTTAAAGAAACACGTGAACAATGCTGCTTTAAGTTCGGTAACAGTGTGATAAATGTGTCAAGTTACCCCAACAAAGACGCCGACGTGTAAACAAAACCGGTTCCTATACTGAACAAGCCTAAAAAACAGCGAGTCATAAGCGCAATAAACTTGTTAAGCGACACCAAGGCCGGATACAGAGACCAAAGTGGCAACTTAAACAGCGAGCACAGGACAAGCTTTAGCAGATGCCCGTTGTGCAGTACTACATGGCAATGAGTTTGACGCTCACCGTCTGCCCTACACTATAGGAGTTTTCACGTTATGAAGGCACGATGGCTCTTATGGAGAATCAGCGCGGCGTTGCCACGTATGTTGCGCCGCCGCGATTACCGGGGTTTCCCAAGGTCGCCACTTTGCGCGTCTTCGTTCAAAATGATCTTCTCCTCTTACTGGAACACGGACCGTTACTTAGCTGATTAAGGATGTGGTTTTAGCTTGATGGGGCCCCATCGCACCGGAGCGAGCTTGTGCAAAACTATCGGCACGTTACATATCGAGGAAAATGGATAGGAGGGTGAGGTCCTGTCTAACGGCCCCCGCTATTCTTGTGTAAGTGTAGACTTTATCCGTAGGATAATAGGAACCAGTGTTTTGGCTTTTGAGGATTGAATATTCTTTTCCTTCCACTTGAAAGAGTAACTGAATAGGTATTTGAAACATAGTCTGTGATTGTAAAGCTATTTTTCTGTTCTTTTTCTTAAGGAATCCTGGTCATATTCGTGTTTTCTTTACTGTAATTTGAAATGTTTTAAGGTTTAAACTATTGTATACCTGTATGTTTATTTGAACCTGTTTGATTTTCTATTTTATTTCCTATAATTAGGAAGGAACGGAAAATTTGGACAAGGTGCATAAAAATAAAACTTATAAATATATTAATTATAAATAAGAGAAAGAAAGGAAAATAACATAAACAAATCAAGAATATTTCAAAATTTCCACCTTTATGTATCTTGTGGCCTCTAAGGAGAGTTTGAGGAAGAAAGTTAAAGAAAGACATCTAGGGAACATTCGAACCTGAATCAAGTAAATTGGAACTCCCGTCAATGGCACTACGCGCCAACTAACCGCGCTTCTACATGCATAGTCGTTCTGGGTGGCTCAGTTGGTTAGACGCTGACCTCCCTTGATCACAAGGTCGCGCGATCAAATCCGGTCCAGACCAATGGTTTTTAAGTGTGCTCCATGTCAGCAGATTTACTGGCATGTAAAAGAACTCTTGCGGGACGAAATTCCGACACACCGCCGACGCTGATGTGATCTTGGCAATTGATAGCGTCGTTAAACAATAAGATAATTTTTAAATTCTTTTTTACATGCATTGGCACAACTGTCGTACTTTATAATATGTACATGTGCGTAAAATCAATCGCACAGTCTTGGCGCGTACGTATGCCCATTTCAGTCGCCTTAAGAGCTCAGAATTCTCTAAATTTAAAAGAACGCTAAGCAGTACTTGGAGCTTCAAGCCTAGTATTGTGTTAATCTTGATGTTTTCAGGTTACTGTATATCTCCATGATGTTTCAACAAAATAAGAAGGGGTAGGTGGACTATACGGTAAGTGCGAACACTGTGTAGTTGTTGCTCGTAACGTATTTCTTATGTTTTCTTTAGTAATTCATCAGTTAACGAGGTCATTTAGTTTCTGTAATCATCTATCACAATTTGTCGTAAATTTAAATATCTGTATAATGGCAACATTTTATCGGCTTGATCCAAAAGGAATCTGTCTCGGTTTTAAATGCTAGTTTCCAATTTAAGGGAGAGAAAATTATCATTTTTTATTATATAAAGAGCAAATATTACTACTGTTTACATATTCTGAGGAAATGACTGAAACTATGTTTTTATCTGACGGAGTAAAAGCAGCACGTCTGAGGTCAGGAATTATCAACGTTCAACTTTATTAACGCCTCAAATTTTACGAAGTCTTTAAGTTTATTTCTCATTAAATGTAAATAATGTAACAGTGACATCCGGAATTGTGCAAAAATTCCTCAGTTAAATGTATACAAAACAATTTTGTAACCACCGCACAAAAAGAAGAAAAATTGGAGCAATTTCAAAATATAATCAATAGATAATTAATAGAATGAAAATTCTGAACACATGACAGAATAGTAAATTTTAATATAGTTTTTTCTACATATTAAAATGAAATTATTTTAATTTGGTTGCTATATATTTACTTTCTCTATTACGTATAGTAAGTAGGGGAAGTATCGTATTCCATCAAAAAATTCGATGTCGAGATTTCAACGCAAATATGTTTTGATGCCTCCTGAATCTAAAAAAATGTATTTTAGAAAAATGGCTCTGTGTGTGTATGAACAGCATAACTCAAAAACAAAAAGTCGGTTGAAAACCAAAGTTGGTATTTAAGTTTAACATGCTTCAAGGATGTGACACGAAGATTTTGAAGAAAATTCCTTCATCCTAAACTAGGTACTGTTAACATGGAAAATTATAATTTTCTCGAAAATGGCTCTCACGATTTTTATTAAAATGCCATACACTCATTTTATGGCAAACGAGATGCATATTTTGAATTTTCTGACTATAAAGCACACAATTTATGCTCAATTTTCTTTTGTTTGCATAATGAACCATTTCGGAGATATTCCTTCTTATTTGTATTGGTTTAACATTACACTTTCCACAAATGGAAGATCGTTATTCATGTTTTATACCTTAGTCGTGCAAAGAAAACGGAATTAGAAAGCTTTAAAAGATTTGACTATTGCTCAAAGCCTACTGTATTCCCATATTCCCCTTGCACCTACAAGGAAATGAGCAATAAGATGTTTTCTGCAAATGTTTATCTCGACTAACAGGAAGATGATAAAGAGATAAGAGTTTTTAAGAATAGTTGGTACAAAAGTAGAGGAAGTCATGTGAGTGCAACACGTCAGATTTTTTAAAAATCAGATACAAATGCTTTCTGCGCCATGTGTTCTCGTCGGAAATATGTTTTGTGATGAATACGAGTGCTTCCTTCGCTTTGATACATAAGAGAAAATGGTATCTCTTTGGATATATTATCTCCGGAAACGCAGGGGTGCTTGGATATCAATGTTTTCTGTTCCAATACAGATAAAAAACTCCAATGACAATTGCTTTGTCCCTCTCCTAAGCGATATATTCCAAAACGGCAAAGCTTTGTTCTTCGGAAATCCATTTCAACCTCTGCCTCATTCATTGTTTGTATAAACGTCCAGATGGACACGCATGAACTGAGATACATAATTATCTCTACATAAATCGGAGAAGAAAATACAACCACGCGACTATTTCTGCCCATTCACTTTCACAGCTTTTAAGTAGTTTACACAAAACCTTATTACATGTTCTACCGCTTACCCATGTAGATAGAGGAAATATTGTATTTCATCAAAAAATTCAACAGGGCAGTTTCATCAAAAATAAATTCTATGAGATTCGGCGAGTTAAATAAAAGAACATTTTTAGAGAAAGATTTGTGTAATGTGTGTGTATGTGTGTGTGTGTGTGTGTGTGTGTGTGTGTGTGTGTGTGTGTGTGTGAGAGAGAGAGAGAGAGAGAGAGAGAGAGGAAGGAGAGACAAAAGCGCAACTCAAAAACAAAAGCTCGGATAAATTTCAAACTTGCTAATCCCATCACCCAAATTCAAATTACTCCTCTCACACTAACCTCCCTTTAGATGGAGAAATCAGAGGAGATAGATAAAAATTACACATGACAAATACAGAGCTGAATAAAATATACTATTTGTGTGGAATAAGTTTTATCGCGTCTATAGATGTTTTAGAAATATTCAATGCTGTATGATTGTGTTTCTCAAATAGATCTGCCTCATATTATGAAAAAAGCTCGTTCGTTTTCCATTCTTCTGGTTTCTCTTCCTTCGCAAAATCTAGAGATGATAGATTTTTAATTTATTTCGATACGCTTACTTGGATGTTGTTTTCCTCTGATGCCTTAGAATTTATCATTTAATTTTAAGTAAATTATAGACAAAAAAACATATCCTGCATAGTGTAATGGGGGTAGAAGAATAACTTGTTAATGAATCCTATAACATACAAGCTATGCAAAGGAATTTGTAATGAGCAGAGAAAATTATGTGACTTTACCACAACAAATGCTTTCACATTTCTGTAGACCGTGATAAATATTTGTAAGAATGGTTCCACTTAGGTAATGGTAGTGTAATGAATGTGTTGTAGTAATAGGAGGCTTAGAAAATACCCAACTGCAATATTAATACATGATCTTTGAATTCATAAGAAACATTTCCAAGTGCACTATGTAAAACGCTTACGAACTATATGGATATATATTTAATAATAATAATAATAATAATAATAATAATAATAATAATAATAATAATAATAATAATAATAATAATAATAATAATAATAATAATAATAATAATAATAATAATAATAATAATAATAATAATAATAATAATAATAATAATAATAATAACAATAACAATAACAATAACAATAACAATAACAATAACAATAACAATAACAATAACAATAACAATAACAATAATAATAATAATAATAATAATAATAATAATAATAATAATAATAATAATAATAATAATAATAATAATAATAATAATAATAATAATAATAATAATAATAATAATAATAATAATAATAATAATAATAATAATAATAATAATAATAATTATAATTACCAGAAGATATATTGGATACAGGTAGCGCATTTTAATAATATTTGCGTTTTATGTTCAGTACATTTTCCTATTTTATTGTTTTTCAGTTATATTAAAATAATAAAATATAATAAATATTAAAATAATAAAACGAAATTTGCAAGGTATTTTAAAAGTTCAAATTATAAATTTGAATTTTCATGCCAGCATCTCAAGATACGACATTTTACTCAAATTCCTGAGGGTCATTTTGAGGAAAGAATCCGATTGAGATTGTTTTGACCTGAAAGAAGGGCCTAAATAAATATATTCGTATTGCATCCCTGAAAATTACTGCCTAAATAAAGTTTTCCTCCTGTTGTCCTTTGTTTTTGACAAAAAGACAATGTCTTGTTCACAGACACACACAGATAACTGGTTTTTAAATTCCTCTTTGAGGGGAAAGCTGTTGGTCTCAACCGTGGATTTCGAACTCTTGATATAGGATTTTTGAGAGGAATGCAATACTTCTCTACAGTAGTCCGTAGAGAAAGAAATTACACAGTTGTACCTTGGTTCCTTAAGCAGTTTTCTTTGAACACTGACGCAGATGAGAGACCACTGCTTATTTATAGGTTATGTTTACTGTAGGACACGTTTATCTGTTTTTAAAAGTAACACAGTTTATCTTAGGCACCAATGTTCTTAAACGAAACAATTTCTGAATATTGCAAACGTGTTTGAAACTAATTACTTACAGTTACGGTAAGCCACCTGCACATTGTGTAACGTTGTGTTAAATTGTAGCGCGAACTCTTGCAGGTAGGTTGGAGGCGATTCAGGTTAAGCAGCGACGTGGGGTTCTGCTGTGTGTTACCAGGAATATAACTGTCATGATGCGCGTTTTCAGTCGCTCGCTATGTAAGAATGAGCAAATCATTATAGTACAGTCCCTTCTCAAACAATATACCTACTTAGCATTCAAATTATACGGATACATGAATAAAGCTTTTTTGCACAAACGAATCATTTCATTTAACATCTCTAGCAGGATCCGACTTCCTAAACTTCCCTAAATTTGTAAATATGCTATCAGCGCTTATAATGCTCATTATAAAGAGTTTTCAGGGCTCTCGTTAGGGGGGCTCAGCGGTAGAGGTTGGCAGGGAAGCCGAAGATCTGGTGTTCGATCTCTGCCCGTGGGCTAAATTTTTACTTTGCCAACCATTAAGACACCTAAGGTAGAGAAAATATTGCATTAAATGCAAGGTTTTGACGAGATTTCAATGAGAAAACAGGTTTTGAGGTCCTCTAAAATAACAGAAAATTTATCTATGTAACAGAAAGATGGATAATATAAAATTTTATGCATACATTTTGTGTTATTTAAAGGTTCTAGACCAATGTTTTCAAGAAAATTTCTCCGCCCATTGAAAATGTCTCCGCCCATTGAAAATGTCTCCTCTGAATGTTTATTTTATAACATATGCTGATTTTTTATTAATGTAACGCTTGCTTGATATATTGGCATGGCCACGAAAATGTATGTAAGGTCCTTTTTATCCTTATTGAAGCATAACTTGAAAATCATGGGATAGGTATATGGATACAGAAAGCTCTATTGGAATGACTATATGGTTATCTATTCCACGCAGATGGATAACTTGCACCTTGTATATTAATTCTTGCATATTTATCTACAGAGAAAGATGGAGCTCACTAAATATACCTACCATTTATGTCAATTTGGGCGGCGCCGTGGCCGAGCGGTTAGACCGTTCGTGTACCACGTAGACGGCCCGGCTTCGATCCATGGTAGCTTAGTGGTTAAAGCAGCCACTCGATAAGCAGAAGATCCATGGTTCAAATCCCGACTATGGCATTGAATTTTTCATTTCTGATTCCACCTCTTAAACATTGCCCACACACGGCTTGTGTGTTTAAAACACCAGCAGTAAGTTTGTTGACATAAATAAATAACAATCGTTTTTTGTAAGTTTAAGAATTTTGAAATTATTAAAATATACAAGTTACACTTATGATATTTTATTTGATGTGTTATAATTAAATATGAACAAAAACCTAAACATTTTTTAAACTAATGAAGTGAACTGCCCCAAATCTTTAAAGTATAAGATTTTATGGTTAAAAATGATTCTTCATAATATTTTGGTATTTTTTACTGTTGAATTTGTATAGCCCCCTTTAACTTCTTTGGTTACATCGGGGCTTGACAAACAACGGATGGTGTTATTACTCGCTGAGCTGTAAGGTTTCGCAACATTAATTTATATAATTTTTAACATTAAACACGGGAGTGAATACACTCATATTCACTCCCGTATTCACACTTACACATTTTGTGGGGGATAGGCAGTTATTCTGGTTAAAGAAAAATTCCCAACCCCAGCCAGGAATCAAACTTGGGACCTTTGGGTTGAAAATCCAGAACTCTGACCATTTGATCGCAGAAGCAGTCCATTTTTCTGTTGGTTCTTCATATTTTAACAACAATAAATCCTATTTTCGTACATTTTAAAAATATTTTGTCTGTCTCTAGTAATGCCTATATGGTTCAGACTTCGAGCCTAGGCTAAGAATTAATTTATCCCAGTAACTTAGAAATAGTAGGTGTCTGTTATAACTTATAATGGAAATTAATCAGATTGTAATGAAGCCACTGTAATTATTCAAGTTTGAGCAAGATAAACCTTAGTATTCTGCGATCTCTCGTATATCAATGAAATGACTGCACAATACCAAACGCAAACATTAGAAGTGACCATAAATATGTGACGACGGCTATAACTCGCGCTATGACGGAATACTTTTGTGGCATGTTAATTCTGAATTGTGGTCTGAATTCTGATTTATCTTCACTGCAACGTTTATTGTTTTCTTTCCGGAGGGAACGTGAGTTAAATCAGGCAATCCTTTAATGCGTTGTAATGGAAATCACTTGAGAAATTTATGGTGATTTACATTATGCGTTTACGAAGATATATCACCATAGAACTAAATTATAAATATCTTTTTAGCATATACTATAATATTTGTAATGTAAATTTAATTCTATAGGGTAGATAGGATCGTTTAAGATGATAGATTACTGGGTTATCTTCTTTGAAACCGCTTATCATTCGGAATTCGATTAATTTTTGTTCAATATCCAAAGGAAACACGCTAATCGAATACCAAACTTGTTAATTACAGTTTAATTACATTAAATGTAGCATAAGTGATAGTAAAAGTAATAAAATTACATGGCTTATCCTATGAAGATAACCCTTTTAAATCAGGCATTTTACTGGATACAAGTTTATATTATCTCCAGTGTTAAATAGCTTCTATAAGACCTTTTAACTGGGAGATATTCATCTGCAAATCATAAAACAATCCAAGGAAGGCCAAAGATGCCGTAAAAATAGACACTTCAAGACCGGTCAGTGAACAGAATGTTCTTTAACATTATAGAATGTTGCTTGCTAGCTCCCCGGCACATGAAGAGGACCTCATTGAGAAGCGTAGGGCAGTGAGACAAGGGGGAAAATAAATCAGTCATAAGATAATGGGCTAGGTAAAGCGTAAAGGTACAGTACAGAGGGGGATACCTCGACCACGTCATCCTACACAGAGGGAACCGAAAGGGTGCTACGAGACACGCAGCTAGACAGGCCCACCAGAGACGCGTGGAAGTCCCTAAACAGTGCTGAGATGTTTTCACCCCGGCGCAGGCCCCGCCAAGCAGCCAGCATCACACCGCGGGTCCGGGGGGTATAGCACGAAGCGTCCCATCCCCCCCTCGACGGAGGACAAGGGCCACCAGACGCCACCCAGCGCCGAGAACAGCAGTTACCATGCGCAATCATCCACGCCATCTGCCCGACACTGCCCACACTACATGCCCGGAACTGCACCACCTGGGAGACGTCAAGGAAATGCAATGAAAGGAAATAATGGAAAGGAAACCGTGGTATGAAATAATGCACCCCAGCATTCGTCTAAGTGACATGGGGAAGCCACGGAAGAACCCATATCAGAGAGCGCGGCCACGGGGATCGAACCCGCGACCTCCCGAATGCGGACCACAGACGTTACCGCCTGAGTCATCCCGTAAGAAGGGATATTATCGCAACAAGGATATTTTACACTAGATTACCATAAAATCAAATTATAGTTCCTTTTCGGGGTCCTAATGACCTAGCTGTCGACGGGTCCTTAAACCCTACTTATTCACTCACTACTTCCCTTTCCTTTACATACATAGCGTTCCACTCTTAGAAGACAGTATGGAGTTAAATGGGACATCTCTGTCTCTATCTAGTCATCTAGTGCATACAAGTTGCCATTAGCCGCGTCCTTTTCTACCCTCGCGCTGTTGCCAGATTACTAATAGCATGGTATAAATATTCATTTGTTATAAATTTCAGGTTTGAACACATTATCCTATGCAGAATTTTTTTCTCTATCAGGTTATATCCTTTTCAGAGTCATTATACATTTCTATAGGTCCAAATTTCTTCAGAAAACGTTTTTTTCAATAGAAGTCCGATATTTGCTGTTTCTATACTCATCACGCACTAACTAACAAACTAACTGCTAGAATGCATCTATATTTTTTTCTTAGGTAGAGTAAACCATAGTGCTACTACCTGCCTACTTTGAATTCTCTATGTTTACCCAGTTAAGTGTTATAATTTTTTAAATTAAATGTTTTCGGAAAATTTTATATATGTGCACTGCAAAAGTTACGCAGTGTGAAACTTTTTTGTTATTGAGTTTACATCAGGGAACCAGCGAGAACAAATGTTGAGGAAGGTTGGAGAAAGTTTTTAAAATAAACCAAAAGGCAGTAACCTCTTTCTTTTATCCAGTAAGGCAAACAAAAGGTATTCATCTATTCAGCGTCAAGCCTGACACAGAAGATAGTATAAGGAGCAGCACTAACATTAGTTCGAAAGAAGCCGTGTGTGTAACTGTGAGCTGTTATTGCGTTATTTGTTTAATCTTTTTGTAAATATTTGTAGTTATGGAGGGGGAAGCTAGGAAGAGACGATATGTTGGTAAATTAAGAAGTAAGGAACGCCAAATAATTATGAATGTGTTAGATTATTTTTGAAGTAAAATGCGTGTAAGTAAGGCGGTAAAAGAAACAGCTAAGGCTATGGGGTGTTCAGAAGCAGTAGTGTGTATGATTAAAAAGGAACTAATGAAAGGACCTCTAAGAACGCCATCGAAAAAGAAAGCAAAAAGGGCGGGACTACACAAAACGCTAGGTTAACGCAATATGATTGAATAGTGCAATGTGGAGTGCGGCGAATTGTTCATTCTTTACAGTTTGCAAATATTCCACCCACGCTGAATATAATTTTGTCACGATTCAACAGTGATGAGACCCTACCAAATTTCTCAAGGGCCACTCTTAGTCGGTTCTTACATGATTTGGGGTTCGAATATGAAAGAAGGACGAGTTAACACCATTACTCTTGAGCATTTGTTCCAAGAAGGCGGCATATAAAT
The DNA here is from genome assembly GCA_030765045.1 of Tenodera sinensis. NCBI lineage: Eukaryota > Metazoa > Arthropoda > Insecta > Mantodea > Mantidae > Tenodera > Tenodera sinensis. The sequence goes on along the minus strand of CM060961.1, from coordinate 148,339,952 downwards.
GGAACAATAAAATAAATGAGTAACTAAGTAAATAAACAAATAATATAATGTGGTTTAAAACACATTCAAGATTTCATCATTGGAATTCCGGCAATAATTATAATAACGTCGGTCAATCACATCACTTCTAGGTGTGGTTAGAACAAAATTGTCAAGTGTGCTGGTTCACATTTGGGAGACGCAGGCTTAAAATTCCCGTGTACTTTCAGTTCAGCTAGGATTTCTGCGAAAAAAGAAGGAAAAAGGTTGGAAATGAAGATATTTGTTTCACTGCCTTCTTGAACGGGAACACACTTTTTGGAACGGCGCACAAACAGAACCAAAGCAGTGAGCCGTGCCAGTTTAATAACTGCACCATTTAAGTGATATTGAAAATGGCAGTAATGACACCATTGAGGAAAGGCAGATTAACAAGGACTGTATTGTTATAGGTGAATGAATACATGTTCGTAAACACTATAAAAGAACACGGAACACAGCTGACTTCTATTGTTAGGAAACCTTTTATGACTTTCTTGTTTGTGTGCGATGCAGAGATTTATGTGACTTCGGTCTTGTGAAATCTCAAGCATGTAAACTTGGGTTTTGAAGTCGCAGAGCAAAGGGAATGCAGGAACAGCTGCTTATTGTCATTGAATTACTTGCTGACAGTAAGTCACTCTCGTCGACATTCTCTGTGAGCCGACAGCGACTGCTGTTTGCCACTTACAAACATCCTTACACCTAATATTGTGTTTACATCCATTGTACTGCTTTCTTGAACAGAACAAATCAGTAACGTATAAAAGTGTATTTAAATTTGAGGACAGTGTGAATCAATGGTGAAACGTACACTAATTTACGATCCTTTTAGTTTATATAATTATTTGTTCACTCTTTTTTATATTGACACTTCACATATTTATTTCCTGCTTAATCTATATACAAACAAGAGCCATTGTCATTTCTTTACCATTGACCTATTACCTGGCCCCCTGACCTTAAGGGTCGGTCTGGGTGGCTCAGTTGGTTAGACGCTGGGCTACTGATCCCAAGGTCGCGGGTTCAAATCCGGCCCAGGCTGATGGTCTTTAAGTGTGCTTAAAAACATCTCCATGTCAGTAGATTTACTGGCATGTAAAAGAACTCCTGCGGGACGAAATTCCGGCACACCGGCGACGCTGATGTGATCCTAGCATTGACAGCGTCGTTAAACAACAAATAATTAATTAATCTGACCTTAAGGCTTCTCGAGAGGTCTCCTATTTCCTAGCTTCCCCATTCTTTTTTTTTTTTCTTTCCCTTTTCTTTTTACTTTTCTATTCCATATTTTTTTGCCTTTCTTAGGAAATCTCCTCTAATTTTATTTTTCATTCATTTATTTCCTCTCAGTATTTTTGCTACTCCTTTTTGCTAGTGTTATCCCATTTTCTTTCTCATATTTATTTTTTCCTTTTATCCAACTCTTAACATTCTGGCATGTTATGTTCTGTGCTTTCTTCTTTCCCACATAGTTCACATGTCCCTTTTTCTGCTTCTCTTGGACTCTTTAGATATGGTACCTGTTCTCATCCATGTCATTACCTCTCTTTCTCCTTTATTGCATTGCTCTACATATTTCTCTCTACCCACTTCCTATTAATTTCTCTGTAAAATGTGAGTGATGTTTTTGCTCTTCAAATTTCCCTATATCTTTTGTTTACCTATGTCCTCCACTCTAGTCCTCACCTTCTTCCAGAAACCTTCATTTCCTTCCCCTTTTCTCCATATATTTGTATATATCTTCCATCCCTGTTTTTTCCATTTTTCCTTCTCCCTTGCCCACCATGTGTTTTTATTTTTCACACGTCTTTGTTGCATCATACATCTCTTTAATATCTTATCCTCCAATTTTATGCACCTTTCTATTACTAACCCGTTTCTCCTTGTTCTTCCCAGTTCCATCATTGTCATTTCCCCCGGTGCTGATCGCGATAGTCCCATCACTTCCTTACAAAATTACCTAAATCTTTGCTCTATTTCCTCATTAAGTTCTGAGCTTCCCAATACTTCAATTGTATAGATAATTTTTGCTTCTACCACAGCCTCATACATATATCGTATCTGTTCTAGCCATATATTCTTTTAGATAAAGTTCCCATTAAAAATAGACCTTTTAACACGAGTCACTCATATAGAAAGTGAATATTATAATCAGGCAGCGAAACTTGGGCACCGACAGGAGACAGATGGATGTGAGCAGGTTAACTGTGTTCTAGAGTACCTGTAGTGTGTACCGTTTACAATGCGAGAGTGGGTGCTGCCCCGTTGAAGTTCTGCATAACAATCGTGGATATGTCAAATTGTGTGTTGTCAAGGATCTATTGATGAAAAATGGTCCGCCAGAGAATAACAAAGTACATGAACCGCACAGCAAGTATTTACGCATTGCCCGCATCACATCATGTGACCTCGAGGACGCCTTCTCGTAATACATTGTTTTGATGAAAATTGCAAGGGATTTACTTCTGAAATTTTTAGAAAATGTATTGTAGCGCACTGTACTGCTAATTCAGCAACCACTAAAGCATGCAGATGAATAAAAAGTGTATGTCAAAAATAAAAATATTTTGTTTGTTAACGATGTTGTTAATTTCCAGGATCATATCAACGCCACCGTTGAGCTGGAATTTCGTCCCGCAGGAATTCTTTCGCATGCCACTAAATCTATTGACATGGAGCTGTCGTTTTTAACCACACTTAAAAACCATCATCCGGATCAGTTTGAAGCCGTGACTTTGGGATCAGTAGGCCAGCGTCTAACCAACTGAGCCACCCAGACCGACGAAGGGTCTAGAGAAAAGCATCCCAGACGCTGCTTTGTCCACCACTAATCCCTCATGCGCACCCCTGAGAACGTAAACTCGGGTCGTCTTGGTCTAACCATACGGCTACGGCGGCCCCCACTTTTAAAACCTGTATCATAACCATTTCACTAGGATGCTGTTTCAGTATCAGTATTTTTAACTGTTTCATTTGTATAGGCCTGCTGCTTTAGCTTCTACGGTCCTGATTCAATGACTATGCGGAGGGGGACTTAACACCTCCACCGGAAGGCGATCTATACCCCTCACGGTCACCTCCCGGGAGGATGGATGCAAAGGGCTACCGACACTTGCCACGACGGAGCAGGTAGCAAGGTCTCTACATTTTGCCCAGATAGAAGCACCCCGCCGGAGGCTGGCTCTGCCACCTCTTAGGGTTCTTACTTCCAATGGGAGCCGAAAATAGGCTCTCCCCTCTCGGGCTTGTCCCATTCCATGGGGGACTCGGAAACCAGTAGGCTCGCCTTCCAATCCGCGGGAGGAGATTTCCATAGCGTATTTGTTCCCTTTGTCGTGCTGCTGTCGGACGCCCGCCGACTCTTCCAACTCTGACAGAAACCTAACGGGACGAAGGGTGAAATGAAATGATTAATGTAACGAAATGAAGGAACAGGAAATCCGGAGGATATGGAAATCCTTCCCAGCATTCGCCTGGTGACCTGGGGAAACGAAAATAAAAGAAAAGGAAGAAGAAAAAAAAAGTGGGTCAGGAAGGCCGGCTACGGGGATCGAACCCGCGACCTCCCGAATGCGAGGCACAGACGTTGCCACCTGAGCCATCCCGCTCGCTTAATATGGTCTTATCGGAAGCGTGTACTTTAGGAATAAATATGCTTTAACTCTTTGAACCGTAGTTTTTAACGTTGGTTTTTATTAATTTCACCGTGAAACACAGTCACGTTCATTCCCACTTGCATACTTCAGATTCTACAGAGGGCAGGGAATGGTTCCAGCTAAATAAAAATTCCTCCGTCTCTTCCGGGACCTCAGGGGTGAGAAACCGGAACGTTGACCATTAGACCACATAGGCAGTCCCAGTAAATACTATTTGTAAATCACATATGGCCATTTTTATGCTATAAAGTATTGGTTATGTGCTACTACAGCCCATTTGTGTAACAAAACTACTAAGATGAAATCTAATTATAATAAAAGTGAAAATTACTATTTTAGGTTAAAATAACTAATAAAAGTTCAAAATTATACTGTGTGAAACAAAAACTTAGAACCAATACATTTTAAATATGTTATATAAATTATGAATTTTGAGTTTACAGTGGGAAAACAATGTTATCAACAAAGCTGTCGAGGGGTCTGAGTACTAATGGTGATCATGTTAGAACTGATAACTGTTGAAAAATATGCCTTGTTGGTTTCAAGATTGGATTCTCTTGCAAAATTTAATTGATTTACTTCTAAGAAATGTTTTGGAAAAAAATAATAATGCAACTTCAGAGATTAGCAAGCCATGCTTAAAATGCCACTGTTTTAGGTGCCCTTTCTCAGATGTACGTAGGTATATGACGATAGAGTGATAAGGGTTTTACCATTGCCTTTGATACAGTAGCTGAGCTTGGAAAATGAAATCAGAGTCCTGTCCACGGTTGAGTAAAATGGTATTCGTAAATTTGTGGCTGATTATTGAATATATATTTGCAAACTCTTACTATGAAGTAGAAAAATCATCTTCACAACGACAAAGAATAATTCTTGACAACTACAGGGTAAAATTTTGAAAAACGAGAAGATGAAGGAAATTTTATTTAGTTACACATCTGTTTCTTTAAAACTTTTAATAAGTATGGAAACCTCCATGAATTTTTTACTTTGGAATGAACACTTTTTATAAGTGTAGAAGTAGAGCAACTATAGTTTAACCCAATATCTTTTTCTTATTATACACCGTAACACATACATACACACAGACCTTTTTCTAAAAATGCTGTTTTTTAACTTAGGAACCTCAAAACGTGTATTAGAAGTGAAATCTTGGTAACGAAAATCAGGGTGGAATAGAATAGCTTCTTTACCTATCTATATGTATACGTGGTATACCTATCAAGCAACCCTATTGCGGAGCCAGTAATCTAATCACACTGGACATTTAAATATAGTTTTAGGTTGTTTTCCTTGGCTTAAATTTTAAACAGATAAATAGTATTTTCCTTAAAGACTGAATTATTTGAAGAAAGAGAAAGGTTATTTGGACCAAAATAAACTTTTAGTATAATGTAAAAATTCAATTTAACTTATTTAGTTTTAGGCCTCTGAAACCAGATAAAATTACAGTTTTGGGAAAAATGTTCCGCTGCTGTAAAATGAGTCCCTTCTTTCGCTTTCACTCTCTCCCTCTCTCTCACTCTCTCCCTGTATGTGTGTGGTTGTGTGAGTATGGTGTGTGCGCGCGCATGTGTCTGTGCGTGTGTAAGTGCCAAATTTCAGTTCAGACATAGAAGAATACAAGTAATTCCCCAAATAATAACCTGTGTATCGTTAATTTATATTTCTTAAAAAAGATTTCATATTAAAATATCACAATTTTGAGATGAAGTAAAAGAAGTACAACGTATGTCTGAATTTTCTATGCGCTTATTAATATTCACGGGAAGTTTATTTGAAGCTTAAAAAAGTGTGCAAGCTGTTATCACAGGGAGGGGAAACCACGTAAAAATATACAATATGGAATTATTTCCGAAATGTTCTCTTGTGTACGTTATGAAGTTTCAAACACAGATTAATATGTTATTCAGAGCTTTAACTGCTTCACGTAACAATCTTAATAGCCCATTCTTTTATTTTTTGTGTGCAACATTTTCTTTTAACGGCTAAAATTATTGGTCGAGATTCCTAGAAGACCATTGCTGGTTTTGATTACCGTAAATTGTTTTTACACAGGCATTCTTAGCATAAATTGGATACAAATATGTAGGCATACTCGACGGAATTTAATTTGGTTGACTATAGCTTAATATGGCAACCTTGCGAACGTAGCTCTTTTGTTTCTTGACTCTGCCATTCCTTTGCAGCAGTTACAGTACAGTGATGGTCATATAGACAGAAGGTGGAATGTAGTGACGTGAAACGTTTGGTGCAAAGAGTAACTCCTTATTAGCTTAGGATGATTTTAAACGTTTTTAACAAGTGTGAGATAATGAACATAATGTATAATGTGAAGTAATGAGAAATATCACTTTGATTCGATATTTTGATAGTGATTCCGCGGGTTTGACAAGTTTTAGCGAGTGCGCATTATTCAATGTTATTGGTGTATACAGTGACAGTAATAACAAATTCCTTAGAAGACACTTCTGTGTGCTGACGCTGTAAGTAATGTTCTTTGTACTGTCACCATCATATGCATAGTTGTAATGTATATCCTTTTATTAAATGTCTAGCTTCACTGATTAAACGTTGGATATATTTTCGGTATTACGGGAATATTAATGCTTGAGTTTGTGTTCCGTAGTCACTGGCTTGTAAGTCCTAGGTGGTTTAAGTCCTACATAGGGGAGGGTAATCAGGTAAAGAAGGAGGGTGTCGTTACTGAAGCAGTAACCGTACGGCGTTCATTACAAAGCGCAGATGCATGCAGAGCGGCAGTGAAATTGGGCAGAGCTAGGATGTGAAATAGGGCAATATTTGTGAAGCAGGGACATTTGAGGACTTCTTATAGGCTTCTGTTTCTGAAAACTAAGAACTTGCTGGCTAACAAATAGTAATATGGGCAAACTTCCGCAGACCAACCCCATCGAAAAAGGTAATTTTTTATCCCAAAATATTCGTTAGGCACGTATAAATATGCACCCAAAGTTCTAGCTTCCGAAAATGCCCCAAACTGCCAAAAAAATTCCCAAAGTTTTGCAAAAAACTGAAAATTTTAGAGATAACGCTCACGAAAAAAGACATTGAAACGTAGTTTCTATACAGTTAACCTCTTCTCCCCCCTCTATACCCTCCTTGCCCCTCACCTTTCTCGATTTGATCCTCGAACCTAAAAAACTAGCTATACGTAATCTAACCTAACCAAAGTTAAGCTAACATGGTGCTCCCAAACATAACCAGTCGTAACGTAACATAAACAATCTTCTACTACAGGTGACCAAAGTAGACAGTAAATATCTTTCTCTGATGCAATATTGGGGAGCTTTTCGACTATGGGGAACACTCCAGAGTAACTTTTATGCAGTTTCAATGCCATTTTATTAACTTTTGACGGGGTTGGTATGCGGAAGTTTGGCCAAAAAATTAATAAAGGCTATGTAAACTAATTTTTAAAGATCTAAAAATTGATTTTATGCAATCTCAGCATTAAAATAGCTTATTATGACGGGATAAATCGTGCAAAATTATTCTCTAAATGATGTATCCTCTAAACTTAACGAACCGTAACAATTAGCATTAGATCCAGTACTTCAATTTAATTTAAAAGGAGAAAGCGTGTTATTTGACTCTGTTAGCTAAAAATATTGATGACGGATGTATACATGGTTCGAAATGGGAACTGAAATGGAAATAGCGTAATGTGTATTAGGCATTTAACACTGAGAGGACAGCATGCAGTTTTGATGAAATCTAAGTACTATACACAAAAATATTTCTTCAAAGGAAATTGCTATAGTACCTTTACCTTTATTTGAAAACTTCACCAAAGCTTTATTTCATCTGTTTACTTCTCAGCGATAACTTTTCTTGCTTCTTTATTTTAACTTTTTAACTTTCTTACACGTAATCGCCGACATACAAGTAGTTTTATCATTACTCGCGTATACAAATAACTCGGGAAATGTGTTTAAATCTTTGCACAGCGGCAATTCCAGTATAGTTGTTATATGGGCGAAAGGGTTACTAATAAGCACACTCATATTCATGAATCACAGTGTTAATATACTGCGCGACATTCTTCACAAAGAAAACCTTCACAAGCCCAGCTAGGAATCAAACACAGGATCCCCCGCATAGAAAGCTCTTACTCTACGGACTGCGGACCAGTCTGCTCATTTGGTTTGATCGTGTTGTTTTGTAGCAATTCTTTACTGTAGCAGATTTGTAACGCTGATTTGTTATTTTATTTATTTTCGACACCTTAATGCAATTTAAGAAGTTTAAAATTTTAATTGTGTTAAATATCGAAAGAATGTATATTTTAATTTGTAGACCTAGAAATTCGAAATTCCTCATTAATAAAATTGATCTTGAGATTATTAATTTCAGCAACAGATCAGCTTTTACCCAGTAACTTCCAGAATTTCAGCTACGATGACAAATACCTTTGAACTTATATAGTTTTAGCACTAATAATATGGCTGCGTACACTGATCTGGTTTTTGAGTAGTCGATTGTCATTTATCCTCCGCTACACTTCTGTGAACCTGCAATAAAACCTGTGTAAAACGCATTATAAGTGAGAATGTATCATCATCAACAGGACGCAATCAGAAAAACAAATCTGATGTGTCACACTCATATGATTTTCTCTACTTTTGTGCCAACTGTTCTTTCAAACTCTTATTCCTCTATCTTCTTCATGTTAGTCGAGACAAACAAATTGCAGAAATTGCCTTATTGCTAACTTTATTGTCGGTGCAAGGGGAATACAGTAGGCTTTGAGGGACAGTAAAATCTTTTAAAGCTTTGAAATTCCGTTCTTTGTACAGGGCCAAGGAATAAAAAAGTGAATAACGACCTTCCATTTGAGAAAAGTTGAAGTATTGCAAAACTCGCACAAATAACAAGGAATAACTCTAAAATGGTTTACTCCACCCCCCCCCCCCCCCAAAAAAAATGCATTTGGAGGTAACGTGTGTTTTAACGAGATCTACATTTTTCGCATTGTAAGATTAGGTCTATCTTTTACTGTTTAATAGTTATGCAAAAGTCATCAAGAGTAAACATGACTATATGGGCTAAAGCCAATAAATTAAAAATGTACATTTTATTTGCCATAAAAATACTTCAAACGTATGACATTTTAATCGCACTCGTTAGAGGCACTTATGAGAAAATCAAAATTTTGGACAAATTTTCCATTTAAAGGTTAGTTTAGGGTGGAGGAATTTTCTTGTAAATCTTCATGTTGCGTCCTTAAAAGATTAAACTTAAATACCAACTTTTGTTTTTAACCAATTTCTCGTTTTTGAGTTATGCTGTTCACACACACACACACACACACACACACACACACACACACACACACACACACACACACACACACACACACACACACACACACACACACACACACACACACACACACACACACACACACACACACACACACACACACACACACACACACACACACACACACACACACACACACACACACACACACACACACACACACACACACACACACACACACACACACACACACACACACACACACACACACACACACACACACACACACACACACACACACACACACACACACACACACACACACACACACACACACACACACACACACACACACACACACACACACACACACACACACACACACACACACACACACACACACACACACACACACACACACACACACACACACACACACACACACACACACACACACACACACACACACACACACACACACACACACACACACACACACACACACACACACACACACACACACACACACACACACACACACACACACACACACACACACACACACACACACACACACACACACACACACACACACACACACACACACACACACACACACACACACACACACACACACACACACACACACACACACACACACACACACACACAGGTATACACACAGACATACGTATAGGACCTTTTTCTAAAAATGATTTCTTTTTGGATTCAGGGGACCTGAAAACATATTTCCGGTGAAATCTCGACATCGAATTTTTGGGTCGAATAGAATACTTCCCCTGCTTACTACACATAGTAGAGAAAGTAAAAATAGCTTTTATATTAATTTAAGGAATGTAAGTAAGGTTATGTGATTGTAACACATCAGATGCATTCGTTTCTGATGAACATTTATAAATGTCCCTTGTTACATACTATTACATCTAGCAAAATATTTCGCAGTTGTACAACGTGAAGCACAAGACTTGAACCTGCCGAGAGCATGTACTGTGGAGACATGCCTGATTACACCCATTGTAGCGTTGTGGGAGAGAGACACAGAAATTAAAGGAGAATATGAAAAACGGGGCTTTCTTTTTCTTGTCCTTAAGCGTCTCGCATGCGGTCATTAAGGCACAAGCTTTCAGAACGCACATAAGGGAAATCCCCATTTGGGTGATTGCTGGTGCTCCAGCGCCGTCAAAAGCTAAGAAGAGGAAACTGTCCCGGCTAGAGAGAATGTAGGAATGTATTTTTGTTCTCTTTTCCCTAGGAGCAACCCCCTCCTTTAGCTACATTTTATATATAAAGCACAACAAGAAGTGTCCCTTTGTTTTTACCGTACTCCCACTATTTATAGAAAAACGCTTAAAGTTGGAAGAGGCAGATAGCTTATTGGTATATTTAGCGTGGATTTCTGCCTGGGAAGTATTCGCCCTTCAAGTTGATGGTAGTACGCGGACACGTGGCAGGCTACTCAACCCGCGAAGAGGAGGCTCAGGTCAGGGAGAGGGGGCCAACACCTGCTTGGAGCTGTCACATATGCGAGAAGACGTGACGAATCTATTTTTGTTGCAGGTATTTGTTCTCCAGTCATTTTATTTTATAGGTGCCATCTTCAGGGAGAGTACAGTTCAGGATATTGATGTAGTATAATAACAAGGATAATTTAGAAACTATTACATTTGACTAGTGACTGTGGTCATGAAACCCTCCAACTGGGAGCGCGATCCCCTCGGGGTCGAGAGAGTTCACTAAGAGTCATAAGCTATCTGGTGTGTTTAAGTAGTGCCATTTATAGAAGTAAAAGAATATGTAAATATATGTTAATTAACTTTGAGGGATAGTTTATTTTTGTTTTGCAATAGCTCTAAGACGGACACGGTGATAAATGTCTTCCTTCCCTAAGTATAGGCCAGTAGGTGTCATGTAAAATACAAACAGAAATGAGGGGTACTGCTGTTCGAAAGGGTCCAAAAGTAATTGCACTATACTTAAACAATAATGCAAATGTATCATGTAGTATGTATCGGTACTTGATCTGTAGGTCTACGCTTTCGCATTCGAGCGTCACTTGAGAAAGTTACGATTCTATGGCTAACGCAAAATTTAATGGCGAGTGGCTCAACATAAAATCCAATTACAGGTTTGCCATGCCTTCGGTGCTGTATAATTAAGCAGGCTAGAAATCGCTCTGTAAAGTCTATGATATAAATACCATTTGCACCCACAAAATTTATTTACCCATCAGGGAAAAGAATAGTAATGGTCAGCTATCAGCTGCCAATACATTTTGCGTATGCCATAATACCGTATGTGGTATGTTTTCTAAGTGAGTAGCCAAAGGATGGCGAAGATGAGTGCCAGGAAATAGGCAACCAATAGCTCGTAAAATACAAATAGAAAAGAAAGGAAGTGCTGCCCAGGGAAACGGCCATTTATGGTAATCGCAAATCACGCTCGTTTCTAATAATGGAAGCAATAATAAATACGCATTGAAAATACCAAATGGTCCGGTAATACGAATGTTCTTAAAGTTTGACGCATTAGCCAGTAAGTGATACTGACAAGTGCAGACAGGGTGAGCGGAAAGAGAGACCGAAGGAAGTATGCCCATATTGGATTCAAACGCTTTGTGCCAACCGTTTACTTAATCAATAATATTTTGTTATTTGACCTAAATGATTTTAGTTTGTTATGACGCGAGGGTTTTGAGAGAGAGAGAGAGAGAGAGTGGAGGAGGGAAGAAAAATAATTGTATGTGTTAGTCATTAGAGATGTAGGAAAAGAAACACGCCAATGACTCGAAATGTTTCGTGTTCTCGTAGGAAGATCATCTTATAACAGGAGAGCCGGGTCCTGTCACTGGCAGGGGTGAGCATCATTTGTAAACAAATTATCTAATGTAATTTTACTATCATAAATGAATGATAATTATAATCGTAAGTGAATTATAATGCGAAAAATAACTTAATAAACTGTTTTATATGGCTAACATATTAATTTAATAATAATAATGATAATGACAATAAATGATGATGATGATGATGATGATGATGATGATGATGATGATGATGATGATGATGATAATAATAATAATAATAATAATAATAATAATAATAATAATAATAATAATAATAATAATAATAATAATAATAATAATAATAATAATAATAATAATAATAATAATAATAATAATAATAATAATAATAATAATAATAATAATAATAATAATAATAATAATAATAATAATAATAATAATAATAATAATAATATCATATGTAATATTACCTGGACAAAAGTAAAATTATGTATTGTTTAAATCTATAGAAAAACAATTACTTATGTGGCTCACCATAACAAATAAAAACGCCTTGCTTAATCACAACTAAGGAAATACTCTTAGTAATATCGACAGGAGTTCTTTGGAAACAAAATACCTATACTTGTTCATTACTCTCAGATAAGCTGAAGGTTTCACGTTTTGCACAGATGATGAACACTCGTCAATTACACAAGGAAGACTGTTCTTTCCGTGTTATTTTTAGTAATGTTAGGTGAAAGTTGCAGCAGCAAGCCGTATGAATGCACTTTTATCAAACATTCGCAATTTCAGTCTTGGTTTTGTCAATTTAAATAAGTAAAAAGTTGCTCACAAAGATATGCACCGCCAAGCATAGATATAATTTCACTTGAAATTTGTTTAGTCGTATTATATTTCTGTGGATCTAATTCATTGTAAAAAGAGATAGTATCTTCAGCAACAAACTTGCTTTTAAACTGAGTATCGTAAACATGTTAATTTATTCTAGTTGTAATTTTGGTGATATTGATTGCGGATTTGTGGAGTAGGGAACAAGGAATAATTCCAATATTAGTTAAACTGATTTAAAATCTTGGAATATTTTATTGACTTCCAGGAGCAGGTCTCTAAGAATTGGACAATATTTCTTTGGATTTATGACAGTATTCACAGATTGCAGACTTAGAAACTTAACATAAATTGTGTTTTCCAATTTGAGATATCCCCAATGATATCTGCATTCTGACATTTCTTATAGCATCATTCATTGCAAGTATCAACAAATGTTTCGTTACGATCTAAAATTTATTCAATATCTACTAAGGGAGCAAAATCCTGAATCAATGAAGGGTCCGTTCCTTCATCTCTGTATTTCTCTAACACGAACACTGCTATGAACTCTCACCTTTTCACAGTTCTGCCAAGCCTAAATAATCGAATATCACTCCATAGGACACAGCGAAATTATGCATCAATAAGTTCCATAAATTCTTTATAGAATGATCTCTAGCGAAATGTATGCGTTTCACCACTATCTCCATTTCTAGTGTTTTGCTATGCAGTACTTCCTGATAAATTACGCAGAGTAAATGAATGTCATTTCATGGGACATGCAGTTCTTAATTTCGGTTTTAACAAACCTATAGTCTTTCGCCGACCCTGTCAGAGTTGGTAAACCATTTGTGGTTACAGAGACTAACATTTCTAGAGCAATCTCATTTCCGCGATGAGATCAGACCAAGTGCAATGATGTCAAGGGAGATAAGTCGGAAAGTAAGAACAATTCAAAACTCAAGACATGATTTTGTGCTTCATTTTGGAAACTTTCAAATGGCCCTCATATTAAATTCATTTGACTTTTTTCGATTTTTCGTTTTTGATTGTATCGCTTACACACAACCATCCACGACTATTTTTTTTTAAAAAAACGGCTTCTGGGTTCAGTGAACCTCAAAACGTGTACTTTCGCTGAAGTTTTGATAGAAAGTCATGTGTGAAACACAATACTTCCCCTTCCTACTAAAGACAAAGTAAAACGTATGATCTCTGAACCCCATAGTTTGACATGTTGATGAAGTAATAAAACTTCTTTTATACTAAACTAACCTCTTAACATCCGAACTCCTTCCAATTTGAGTTTAGCACTGGCGTGCATTAAGATGCTGGTTTAGTTCCCAGAAACTGCTAATGGCTCTTGTGACCATCCATACGAACAGCGCACTTCTCCAACATTTCCTTCACTCAGACGGGTGAAAGTATCATGCAAGAACAAACTCCGCCGAACCATTTTATAGCGATGAATATTTAAAGAGCAAGCCGGCCCACATAGTCGCTTTTCACAGTACATAGCTATCTCTTGTTTCCATAGCTTCCCTACCTTCGCTGTGTACCGTCTGATGAATTAGAAATGGCACCTTTGACTTTCCCCATCGTCAGATAGGAACATTGTCTGCATACCGAGCATATGAACTCAATTTTCATCGAGACGTGTCTTTTATAGGTGATATAAGATGTCACTATTACATTACTGTAATCTAATGCTTGCTTATCCTATACGCAGCGGAGTACCTTCCAGAAATCATCCTGTAAATGGAAATTCTTACAAGTTGCCCGTGTACGTAGTTGCCAGTTCCGCACACAACTACCTTATGTGGCCTGTTGATGAGTAAGAATCTGTTAGATCCATTGGAAAATTAACCAAATGTTTCACCTTCTATACAAAACGAAACGAATTTAGTGAAGTGCAATGTTCGGTGCACCTCTGTGAGGTGCAACTACTGACCAATGAGCTGCTGCTGACAGCTGGTAGTTGCAATACGGGGCTAGAGGAATGGCGCTGTAATGAGGACAATGAAATGTGGAGGTGGGGGGGGGGGTAGTAGATACACCTGCATTTTTGTATAGTAAGATTTTGTTTACCTCTTACGGTTTACGAGTTATTCCAACGTAATCCACAGTAAAAGGTTTAGGCTATACCCAGAAAATTCAAAATATACATTTCATTTGTCATACAAATATCTTAAACATATGGCATTTTAATCAAAATCGTCAGAGCCATTTCTAAGAGAATCAAAATTTTCCATGTAAAGGGTAGTTTAGGGTGGGGTTATTTTCTTCAAAATCTTCGTGTCGCATCCTTGAAAGACATTAAACTTAAATACCAACTTTGGTTTTTAACCGACTCAGACTGTCTGACACACACACACACACACACACACACACACACACACACACACACACACACACACACACACACACACACACACACACCTACGGATCTTTTTCTGAAAATCTGATGTACTGCACTCACATGACTTTCTCTACTCTTTTACTACCCATTCTTACAAACTCTTATTCCTTTATCTTCGTGTTAGTTGAAATAAACATTTACAAAAATTATGTTATTTCCTTGTGGGTACAAGGAGAATATGAGGATACAGTAGTCTTTGAGCGATAGCCAAATCTTTTAAAGCTTTAAGATTCCGTTGTCTTTGCACCCTTCACATACACAAATGAACAACGATGTTCTATTCTATTATTTGTTTTCCGAAACTGACACAAATAACAAGGAATATCTCAGAAACCAAACAGTGTATTTGGACATAAATTGTGTGCTTTAGTGAGATCTACATTTTTTGTAGAGTAAGATTTTGTTTATCTCTTACGGTTTATGAGTTATTCAAAAGTCATCCAGAGTAAAAGGACTACATGGGCTATACCCAGAAAATTCAAAATATACATTTCATTTGTCATACAAATATCTTAAACATATGTCATTTTAATCAAAATCGTTAGAGCCATTTCCAGAGAATCAACATTTTCCATGTAAAGGGTAGTTTAGGGTGGGGTCATTTTCTTCAAAATCTTCGTGTCGCATCCATGAAAGACATTAAACTTAAATACCAACTTTGGTTTTTAACCGACTTTTCGTTTTTGAGTTACGCTGACACAAAGAAACACGCGCGCGCGCACTTTTTTTGGATTCAGGGTGTCTCAAAACATATATTTCCGGTGAAACCTCGACATCGAATTTTTGGGTGGAATATAATAGTTATTTTAGTATACGTAGTAGAGAAAGTAAAAAGTTGCATGTGTGTGGCCTAATTCAAACACAAAGGATTGGATATACGCCACATTTTAAGATGTTTAAGTGAAACTTTTTCCTTTGCCAAATAATTGTGTAGGAAAATAATTGCTTATTTTTTATTTATCTCAGGAATCACACTTAAAGATTTGGGTTAAAATATCATGTGTTCGAGTTATTCACTGATGAAGTGTATATCATGAATTTTAATTTTCCGTAATATTTTATGTTATTTTGGATATGAATCGGATTTTGGATCTCGCTATTTACACAATAAGTTCCCGTGTTTACATAATTTATATCGGACATATGTTATCAGTTATAGTGACGTTTCCTGGTAAAGAATGCTGCTGTTGCTGAATGTTGGCACGACTCCTGCAAACTTCTTGTGATTTTAGGGGGACATAAACAGCACGTGCAAGGTGCAATATAGTGATTTACTGGGATGAGAATTTTTCTCACAGTTTTCTGTTATTCTAGCAGACATACATGTGACCCGGATTCGATCCCAGACAACCGCATGTGGGATTTGTAGTGGACGAAACAGCGCTAGGGCGGGTTTCCTCCGGGTTCTTCGGTCTCCCCCACCATCTCATTCCACCGGTGCTCCATCTTCATTCCATGTATCATTAGTGTCGCCGCCTGCGGTGCCGTAGTAGTAAAAACGGGCTTTAAAATGAACAAAAAATAGTAGGCATATATTGAGTAACTCTGAAGTTCTGTTCATCCCTTTCTCATTTGAGCATCTTTCTGCCCAGTGTATCCATCGCTTGATTTGGTCTGCCGGTTAATGTCGTTAAAGTTGCAGAAAAAAATAGGAATATAAAAGTGGAGAATAATTTACAGGTAGTTAATGTGATATTGGAGACACATGTTACATTTCTCATGCCATTTTCTTAATTTCTGCATAAACATTTAATTGAAACAGTTTAACTATTAACACAGAGAGTCAACTAAAGGAAAAAGCATGGAAATTGCACACATTTCCTGCAAAGGTTGCATGGAGTGAGATATATTTCCTCAAAATGGTTCCTTTGCATGATGACCCATGACTTGTGCTTTTTCTAAACTGGCATTTTCGGATTCAGGGATCCACCAAAAAGATAATTTTAGTGTAATATCCATGTAGAATATTTGCAAGACCATCTAGTTCAGGTAAGCTTTTATTAATAGAATAATTTCAGTGGATTCCAAGTTTTAAAAAGAAGGAAATGCCAAAAATCTCATATTTTACTTGGATTTTAATTTCTATGTTTATCGAACACTTATAGTACATTTAGTACAGTAAATATTTTATCATCCTATATAAGTAGACAAAATATATCGGAATACAAGTATGTAGTCATATAGGTTTCTAAACTGCCTGTGGTCTTTGAGAGAGAGAGAGAGAGAGAGAGAGGGGGGGGGGGGAGGAAGAAGCTGTCAGTGCTGCACTCCGGTGGGAAATCTCGGAATTAATGCTTTGAGTACACCCAAAAGGCACTCCGTGGAGAAAGAAACCTGACCTAGTTTAGTACGGCGAAGAGCCGCAGACTCTTTCAGAATTTAGTGAAATGTAATACTGGTATGTAAGTGTTGATGTTATGAATTGCAAATGTCAGTAATCACCGAGCGAAATTACTTATTACATTCTCTGTAGCTCGGATAGTGTTGCGTTCGAACCAACATTTTGATACTGAGATCATGTCCATAGGCTGAATCCATAAAGAAGTCCATGTGTGTGAACCGCTAACCCAGTCGTATTCCTTACTTAAGGACACCGGGAAGTGAGTTTGCATGAAAACGTCGATTTTTTATTTTTTATTCTAAAAAATAGTACACATCTTAAGCTTTAAAATGATATATATAACATGGTATGTCACACGGGTAATAAGCCCTTTAATTTGGTGATTTAAATATGGCGGCGCAAGGACACGCCCCCATTTTCCACAACCACTTCCACATTAAATGTGAATAAACATAAGCTGCACTTTTAACTTTAGCTTCAATTTTCCGTAACTTCATTTTTTAACACTTGTGGTACACTTTTCTCAAAGCCCATTAAAGATACTGACTTGAAAATTTTCCTGTAGCTATATGGCCATCTACATTCACTAGTAAACACCACCTTTTTTTTTAGAAATATTAAGTTTAATGTAATTTAAAAAAAAAACTTGTAAAAATATATATAATTTCAGTCATTACATATGAAAGATTTTTTTACCTTCCTAATTTCAATGACATAATAGAGTTTTTTTGTTTAACATATCAAATTATCCATTAACTACTACAGAAAAAAAGATGGCTGTAGAATGAAAGCTTATGGAGAGAAGTGCACCAGAAGTATGAGTTACACCACTTTTTGTTAGTAAACAATGTTCTCACTTATACCACTTTTGCACAAAGGCTTTTAAATTTAATGTAAATGTTATACACTTATTGAATGTAGAAACATTTGTTCTCTAAACATCCCAACTTTCATTTAAATCAAGCTAATATTAGCAGCATAAACTGAAATTGAATTAATCACATAATTTGAGTATGGCAAAAGCAAAATCAGTTCCTGGTGTCCTAAGCCAGGCATCGTTTAAGGACAAAGCAGGACAAAGATTTACGGTGTTTATAAAGATTTGTTATCTTCTAATTAATCTTTAGTGTTTATTACGCACCACGTGTTTGCGATATCCTCTATACAAATGGGTAAAGGTATTTCTTCAATTTGTTATAAGAAGACTTTAAAAGAGTCTTTGTTCTTATTGAATGTTACAATTGCTAAGATAGGAAGTAAGAGAGAGGGAAATCAGATGTGTTACATTTACATGGCTATTGTTAGCTATCATGTTCGTTTTTAGATATTTTTAACAAACAATTCTTGGGAAAGCTTATTTTTCTAACTACTTAGTCAAGAAACGCGCTTACAGAAATAGTAGCATTACCCTTAAAAGGGGAATAAAGAAGAGTGAAGCTATATCCAGGCTTTAAAAAGCAGGATGCTATATCCTGGCTTAGCAACTCCGTGCTTTCTCCATGACATCACGAGAAACATTTTAAAGAATCTGATGTGTTGCATTCACATGACTTTCTTTACTCTTCTACAAAATATTCTTAAAAACAACCATTCTTTTATCTACTTCTTGTTAATCGGGGTACACTCTTATTACAAATTGTACGTTTCGTTTTAGGTATAATCAGAATACAGTAGGTTAAAATGATTGTCAAGTTTTTAAAAAGCGGAATGCTATGTGATGGTTTTGAAATTCCATGCTCTTTACATGAGCACAAGAAAAATGAGTATCAGCTAACCACTCGAAAAAAGTATAAGCACTTGGAAATTGTATATAAGAGATATAATTGTAGTATTGAGTATGCAATATATATCTTTTGCAATTTACCAGTCACGGGAGCGAGTGATGCGGGCTGGCGTCCCACAAGGGGCAATAATGTCCCCTTTTCTGTATATATTATTCACCAATGATTTCCCAGTGGACGCCAGATGCAAGGTCGCCATGTATGCTGACGACACTGCAATATACAACCACCATAGAAATCCACGTTTCGGCCTTGCAGAAATGCAACGTTATGTGAACAACTTCCTCTCATGGCAACATGACTGGAAAATCAAAATTAATCCCGACAAATGCCAGCTGATTCATTTCTCTAAGCGGCGTCACACTTTGGCAACGGACCTAACGGTCGGTGGTCAAGTATTGCACTGCCGTCAGCAAGTTAAATACTTAGGTGTCACCTTGGACCGCACAATGTGTTGGTCCACCCACATAAAAAATAGCGCCAATAAAGGCAGACAGCGGCTAAAGTTGTGCGCCCCCATCTTCCGTAGTAAACAGTTGCGACTAAAGTCAAAACTTATACTATATAGGTCATTTATTCTCTCGGTGGTCCTGTATGCATGTGTGGCCTGGGCTAATGCCTCCAAAACTGCCCTCAAACAACTCCAAACCCTCCAAAACCTCTCCCTCAGAAAAATCCTCTCTGCTCCACTCCTCACCACCACCCAAACTCTTCACCTCGAAACTCATATCCCGTTCATCCCGGAGGCAATAGACAAAAGAGCAATGGCGGCATGGACGCGCATTAGGAACCACGAAAATGACGTGATCGCTAACATCGGCAAAGGCGAGCCGAAGCACCGCAAACATACTAGGATAAAAATGTTCTAGAAGCGGCTTGGCTCGCCGACTAATGCGCGTCCACGCAACCTCGTCCCTAAGCCACATACATGTTCCGGCAGAGGCCCTCGCCTCGGAAAATATTCAGGAGCTGCCACCGCGGGACAGTGTACATAGTGTAAATAGTGTAGTGCGCTGGGACGCATATTTCTGGTGTGCCCAGTGAAGATGTGTGTGTATGTGTGTACGAGTGTGTGTGTGGGTGAGTGCGTGCGTGTATGTGTCTGTATATAATTTGTAAATATGTACATATGTATATATAACCCAAAGACGAAACAGACAAAAGACAAAAGAAAACTATTCTTCGTGACCTACAGATGGTCACCGTATGGGTTTTTTGTAGACACCGAAAAAGTGTATATATAAACAAAGCCAAATGTAAAAAAATGTTAAATATAGCCTGTAAGCCGAGCCCATTGTAC
The DNA here is from genome assembly GCA_030765045.1 of Tenodera sinensis. Taxonomy (NCBI): domain Eukaryota; kingdom Metazoa; phylum Arthropoda; class Insecta; order Mantodea; family Mantidae; genus Tenodera; species Tenodera sinensis. The sequence continues at coordinate 148,319,514 of CM060961.1, read as the reverse complement.
CGGCACCAGGCCAACACTTTTCTAATAAATAACTTGAACTTGAACTTAGAGGACAGCCATTGTGAATGAATAGCCAGTCGTAGAAAATTGTATATATACATTTTATTGCTATGAAAATATTTTAAACATATGAAATTTTTATGAAAACTCTAAACAGTTTGAAAAAAAAAAATCTCACGTGAAGAGTAGTTTGGTATAGGGGAATTTTCTTGAAAATCTTTATGCCACATTTTTGGAAGCTGCTGGACTTAGGAATTTTAGCACTTCTCCAACTTTTCGTTTTTGAATTGTAGTGATCACTAGAACCACAATTCTTAGTTACCTAACCGTGTGCATGGGACTGTTTCGTGCAGTGCTGATGGCTTGCCTCTCGGTCTGGGCGAACACACTCGCGGCATAATCGACACTCCTACACACGATGCGGTACTAAAAACTGTGGCTTTATTGATCACTTACATCAGAGGTGGGCAAAAGCGGATTCATGAACGCCAGTGATTCGTGATCCTTTCACCCTGTAACTGTGCAACACAACGGTACACAACCCTTCCTTAGCTGATTTCAGGAGTCCATAGGTCATTTTGAGACCGACCGTTGTTATTATTATTATTATTATTATTATTATTATTATTATTATTATTATTATTATTATTATTATTATTATTATTATTATTATTATTATTATTATTATTATTATTATTATTATTATTATTATTATTATTATTATTATTATTATTATTATTATTATTATTATTATTATTATTATTATTATTATTATTATTATTATTATTATTATTATTATTATTATTATTAATTGTTATGATTACAGATTTAGACCGTGCCAAAGTTCTAGGTTTACAATCTAAACATAACATGGGACAACTCTCTTAGTCAAAAAGTCATATTGTAAAATACTTATTTCAAATGTATAAAATCACTTGCTACTGAGGCAGAGGACAAACTTATTAGTTATATTCCCATTCTTGAAGAGTTAAAAACTGAGTTCACTTTACATACCTAGATCACATGATTTCAGGAAACTTGAGAATGAATTTCAATGTTTTTTAAGCGTTTTACTGTAAATGTCGTCAATGTAGTAGTTAATTTGCAATTATGAACTCATAGATCTAATGAAAAAAGAATAAATGAAGAGATTTAGTTGTCCCTCACGTGTTCAAAGAATTGTGTAAGATGTATAAGAGTGCTGACACATTTCGTCGAAGAACTGACTATGTGAACACTCAATACATCGAATTGATGGCTTATTCCACCGTACAGTCTTGATTTGGCACCCATTGCCTTCTTTTTGTTGCCGAACGTTAAGAATAAAGTGCCTGAACAACGATTTTCATAGGAAGAACAAGCAATTAATGCGTTCAAAAACCACGTTTTGGAGGTATCTCAAGCAGATGGGGAAAATATGCTGTGACAAATGGTTCAAACGCATGCAAAAGTGTTTTTATCATAAAGGAAAATATTTAGAAAAGCAATAAAGCAATCTTTAATGACAAATTGTTCTAAGGCTTTCACGGCCGGTGTCAATACTAGATGCAATAATATTAACCGGGCTTGTGGGCCGTACACAAGCACAAAAATAATATCAATCGCAAAGAAGAAGGACTTAAACTCAACAGAATATGGCAAACAGCGTTAACAAAAACAAAAATCCAGAACCCCTCTCCAGCCAGACGCCAGACGCCAGTTCGAGTCGAACGGAGGTGAGGTGAATGTTCCTCCGGTCGAGTGTCTTTACCGCAGTACCTAGCCGTCATACGGCTTTACCTGCGCGATGGTTTTGACGGTGTCACTACAGGGATATTTTCACTGGGAAATTTGTTGGGACAGGGGTTTTTATAGTAATTGTAGGTAGGGATTGGTTCGCAAGTGAGCTGTGCGCGAATTTTACGCGCTAATTCCTACCAGGGTTCTGGCCGTCAGTCACTCGCTGAGAGGTGAACTGAACTGGTGATTCGCTCTGTTTTGAGTACAGATTGCATTTTCGCCTTTCCCATCTTGAAGTTAGATCGCCGGACTTAAGATGTCCTTCGGCAATCTTTTGGATGGTAGTCGGCGCGGCTGTCTCTGGTCGTATTGGCCCAGGGTATTCACCAGAGGGTTAGGGTGGTTCTGGAGTTTATTGTACATTGTTCGAGCGCGAGTTTTGATCACGTCGACAATGTACGGGATACCGGAATGTTCGTGTAGGATATGGGCAGGAAATCTTCGGCCTGTATCATAGATCATCCTTAATGCCCGGTTCTGCAACGTCTGGAGTCTGATGAAGGTGGACCTAGCCACCACTCCCCAGATCTCGCATCCGTACAGGACCAGAGGCGGGATGATCGCTCGATACAGCCGAAGCTTCAGGCGTAGGGGCAAGGCTCCAGAGGCAGTTCGAGTCGAGTGGGGAAGCTTATTCCCCCACCCGAAGTGTCTTTACCGCAGTACCTAGCCGTTATACGGCTTTACCTGCGCGATAGTATGGTGTTTTGGTCTACAGGGATTTAAAATCTGGGAATGTTTGGGATCAGGGGTATCTTAGGGACAAGATGAATGATGGTAGGGATAGGTCCATGAACGGGCACTGCCCATACATGCTGATCGGCTGGTTAGTCAATCAGGTGACGCGCTAATCTCCTCCTGGTTCTGGCCGTCAGTCACACACTGAGAGGTGATCTGAGTTAGGCGATTTACTCTGTTTTGAGTACAGATATTCGTTTTGCCTTTCCCATCTGCGAAATTTAGACCGTTGGACTTAAGATGTCCTTCGGCAATTTTTTAGATGGTAGTCGGCGAGGCTCTCTCTGGTCGTATTGTCCCAGAGTATTCACCAGTGGGTTAGGGTGGTTCTGGAGTTTTTTGTACATTGTTCGAGCGCGGGTTTTAATCACGTCGACAATGTACGGGATACCGGAATGTTCGTGAAGGATGTGGGCAGGAAATCTCCAACCAGTGTCGTAGATCATCCTTAATGCCCGGTTCTGCAACGTCTGGAGTCTGATGAAGGTGGACTTTGCCACCACTCCCCAGATCTCGCATCCGTACAGGACCAGAGGCGGGATGATCGCACGATACAGTTGGAGTTTCAGGCGAATGGGCATGGTTTTGGAGCTGAGGATGGGATACAACTGCCGTAGGGCTGCATGACCTTGTAGTACTTTGCCCCTGACGTGATGCCTATACGTTAGCCGCCGGTCCAACGTGACCCCGAGATACTTCGCCGTAGTGACCCAAGGGATCCGACGGCGCCGAAGCACGAGGTCCTGCGGGAGCCGGTTTGCCAGCGTGTTGGCCAGGAGAATCGCAGAGCTTTTCTCCGGGTTGATAGACATGCGCCAGTTCTCGCACCATCTACTGATGGCACAGAGGTGGGCTTGTACTTGACGGTAGCTGTAGCGCGGGTTCTTGTTAGCTGCGAAGATCATGAGATCGTCCGCATACTGACAGATGTGAGTGTTGGGGTGCGTGGGGAGATCGGCCATGTAAGCATTAAAGAGTGCCGGTGACAGTACACTGCCCTCGGGGACTCCTGCGCCAATGGGCCTTTCTCGGGAAAATGAACCCTCCACTTTCACCCGGAAGCTACGTTCCTGTAGGAAACTAGCCACCAAGTAAATATATGGAGGGGGGGTTTCGTGCTGTATGAGCTTGTAGATAAGCCCTTCGTGCCAGGTGGTAGAGAACGCCTTTTCCACGTCAAGCAACACTGCCACCGTTTTGGCCCTTTCCTGGTAAGCCAGGGAGGCCTTTTCGGCTACACGCAGTAGTTGCTCGGTTGTGGAATGGTCAGAACGAAAACCAAACTGATGTTCCGGTAGGAGGCCTTTTTCCTCTAAAAGAGGTCGAAGGCGGGTCAGGAACAGTTTCTCGAAAACTTTCGAGATAACTGGTAGGAGGCTGATGGAGCGGTAGCTGGAAGGAAAGATCGGATTCTTGCCCGGCTTCAACACGCATACCACACGCGCCTTCTTCCAGTCTTCTGGAAAATGACGCATGCTTAGGCACGCGTTGTAGATCCGAGTCAAGTGCATCACGGCTCTAAAGGGAAGGTGCTGGAGCATTTCCGCTGTTACCCGGTCCTGCCCAGGGGCTTTTCTAGGTTTTAGGTGTTGGATGGTGTTAGTTACCTCGCGAGGGGTAACTATCGGGATGTGGAAAACCTCGTGGCCCGCAGGTCCAACTTCTAAGAAGTCTTCTACTGCTTGCTCCACGAGGTCAGTATGATCGTCGTTCTGAGGGTCGACTCTAGGCTGGAATTGAGTTTCCAAATAGTCTGCTAGCGCCTCTGCTTTTTCCCTCGGTTCAAAGACAAGTCTTCCCCGAGGGCTATGCACAGGATGCTGGTGTACAGTTTTATCTTTCCTCAAGCCTCGGACGATGCGCCATGGTTTCCTCTCCTGGAGGTTTACATGTCGCAACGTGTTTTCCCAAGCTGCTTGCCTATGCTTTCTTAGGAGTCGTCTCACCAGGGATTTGAACCTCTGGTGTATTACTCCTATCCTAGGGTGACGGAATCTCTGCCATAGCCTTCTAACAGCGTTTTTCGCTTGAATGAGGCGTTTCAGTGGAACAGGGATAGCTGTAGGGTTTGGTGCATCGGTAGGAATACGGTGGGTATGAGCACGCACCGCATTTAGGATAGAGGTTGAGAACCCCGTGGCTGCCTCCTCGAGAGCCTCTATCGAGTCTATTCGAGGACATACTTCCACGGAGTTGTGGAGGGCTAGGACGGCTGCATCCCAGTCGACTTCCTCAACCCAATCAGGCACTCCCAGCGCAGTTAGATTAACGTCTGAGTCGACCACAACAGGGTTGTGATCAGAATCCAGAGCGTTAATCACCGAGAGATCCAGGTGAAATGGAATGTTCTTTGTGACAATGAAATCTATGACATCCGCGGCGCCGCGTGCCGGGTAGTATGTTGGACCTCTCGGCCCGTGTACATGCAGGGCGGGGTTCCCGCTTATGAGACGGTACAATCCCCGACCCTTCACGTTCTGGGTGCGGCTGTGCCAGCTTGGGTGTTTGGCGTTGAAGTCGCCTGCGATACAGACTCTTTGGTGTAGGTTTAGGAGTGCCGTAATGTCCGCTTCATAGAAGCGCCCATCCGGAGGATCATATACCGCTACAAGTACCACGTCGCATCCGCCTAAGGATAGTCTTATGGCGGTTGCCTCTAGGTGTTGTAGTGGCGGAATGGTAACAGGAATATGTGTGAGATGGTTCTTTATGAAAATGGCAGTACCTCCGCCCTGTCGGCCGACCCGATCAGACCGATGGGCGACGTAACTTGGCAGACTGAACTGTACACCGGCGTGCAAGTGTGTTTCACAGACCATAAGGATATCAATCCCATGGCTGTCTACAAACTCTAACAGGCCAGGTCTCTGCTCTCTAATACCATTTGCGTTCCAGAACGCAGCTCTAAATGAACGCACATTTCTATGCGCCATTTAAGAGCTTATGGAATTAGCGTAGAGTTCCTTGGCCGTTTGAAGCACTACGAGGTGCTTCTTCACAGCCGAAAGTTCAGGGTTGAGGATTTGCTCTCTGCAGCGCCTTAGTATGGGGAGGGAACGTTGTACGAGGTCCGCAAACCAAGTTGCCAGTTCAATAAACTCCGCCATGTCCTCTGAGCCAAAGGCCTCTCCCAAGACCTGTGACTGAGTGCTTGTTGTGTGGGTCCTACTTATAGAGCCAGTCTGTGATGACGGGCCAGCGCTGATTGGCTGCGCTGTTGCTGTTGCCTGGTTGGCTGTAGCGGCTGGTGCCTGATTGGCTGGTGCAGTTGGTGGGGGAAATTGGGTAACACTTTTGTTACCTGCCTCCACCGTGGCTGGTTCTGGCTCTGCACTTACAGTCACATGAGCCTTTCTCCCCTTCCTCCTCTTTTTAGGAGGACGTTTGTCCTTTGGGGCAGCACTGGGGGGTGGCACAGGATGTTTTGTGCCCACCTTTGGGGCGACGCTTGGGACTGGCGTTGTCTTTTGACTGACAACTTGGTTCTGTGGGGTTGCTTCTGCACTCTCGGCCCGTACTAGGGCACTTTCGTGCTCCGACATTGCCTGTGCAAAAGACACCCCCTGTCGGATCTCTGGTACTTTGCCCTGTCTTCCTTGCATAATTGCAAGTCGCTTTGGGCAACCACGATAGATGCCAATGTGGCTCCCGTCGCAGTTTGCACACTTTTTGTTCTCTATTGGTGTCGGGCAATCCTTCACCAGGTGCTCACCCGCACAGCGAAGGCACTTGAGTTGCCTCTCACAAGCATGACTCGAGTGGTGAAAGCCCAAGCAGTTGTAGCATTGGGCTGGTCCCTCTCTGCTGTGGTAGGGCTCAATAGTGACCCTCGTGTTATACAAATGAGTCACCTCGTCGATTTTTGGGGTTCCCTCCCCCTGTTTTTCAACTACCACTAAAAATAGTGGCAGGGGTACCTTGGTGGGTTTCCCCTCTTTTACCTTTGTGGTGGTTAGTTGCACCACGGACCTCGGTTTGATTCCGTGTTCGTCCTGTAGGCCGTCACGGATATCCTGGGGGTCTGTCTCAGAATCAAGACCCCTGACAACTCTGCGAACCACGTGGGGACGCTGGAGCGAGTAAGTGTGGAACTTAATTCCACTCTCTTTCAGTACCCCTTTCGCGGCCTTGTGGTCGTCAGAGGTAGTGGTTCTGATGACAACCCGTCCTGGATGCCGGGTTGCCTGGAAATTGGCCTTTAACTGCCGTCTCAGTTCCTTCATAACCTTTATGTGGTTCGGGAACGGATCAGACACAATCGGAGGGATTCTACCCTCCTTTTGTGAGGCCTGGTTTGGGGCGAGCGCTGCAGTTGCAGATGTTGATGAAGCAGGAGTCCCTTCCGGCTTTGAACCGGAAGATCTCCTCCTGCGGTTCTGCACTACAACGAAGCCGTCGTCATCCGGTGTTGTAGGTGCTGGGACAGGGGTCATAGGTACTGGTGGTGGTGTGACAGGGACTGCTGTCCCTTGGTTCACAAGGCCAATAGCCTTTTTGGCCTTCGGCCTGTTCTTGGCCCTGAGGAGCGTCTTGGCTTTCGCCTTGACGATGTTCACCCTTGGACCGTGGGAAGGGTTCTGGGTACAGGTACCTATCGCGTCAGGTCTTACCTTGGCGTTGGTACTCGGCGTGTCTTTAGTCATTGCAGGTGCCATCCGGCATCCCACAGAGGGTTTAACGCCTTGCGACGCGCCTATGGGGGTTCCAGTGAACCCCGGGTCCAGGCTAGAGCCTGGTCCCTTGGCTGCAACCATGTGGGCCTGCGGTTTCGTAAGTCCGTCGGTCGGTGCCGAGTCGGCTCTGGAGTCCTCCATGTCTGGGTGGTGCTGGTTTGAAATAGCTCGCCGAGCTATCTCTAGTAGGGAGGCAAGTAGAGGGCTGATGCCCACTTCCTCCACCGCTCCGGATCCCCTCCGGGAAAGGTTGTCTTCTAATACTTCTTTCTTCTTCTCCAATTTGGAGTGCCCTAAAATCTGCTATCAGATCTCTTATAGGACACTCCTCGACGAACTAGCGGCGCCCGGCCTGGCTATTACACTATTGAGTTGGCGCGGTGCGTAGTAGCTCCTCCCTGGCGAGAGGTCTCACAGTTGGCTTTCCCCGTTCTTCCAGTGTCCAGTAGACTCGAGGTGCAGACGATGCGAGTTCCAATCACCGAATGAATGATGGAATGCGTAGGGGCAATCAGACGCCAGCTCCTTGTAGTACTCCACTGGTACAAGTCCAGCCCACTGGCCACCCGGACCTATCACAACGTACTTCCCTTCCAGCCGCCGACATAAATACCGCACCTCTGGTGGTGACCAGCACAGTCGGTGCTGAGATCTCCACTAGGAAACTTCGACCTCGCCGCCACTGAAGATGTCTGCCGTAGTCGCAGACGAAACGTTTGGGAAGAAGAAGGAACCCAATAGACCACGGCCCACAAGCCCGGTTAATATTATTGCATCTAGTACAAATTGTTCTTTTTATCACTAGGCTCAAAATATAAATAGTGACCCTCGTATAAGGTACTATTTTACTAATCTCTTAACCTAGCAACTGTTTTGCCAAACTTCATTTACATCACTGGATGTGCTTTAGATACAATAAGAGCTAGGCAAACACCTTACGAAAGGAGCTTCTGCGTTCGAGTTTTAGGGTAGTTAGCGTTAAAAAGTAAAAATCGTGCAAAATTGAGAAGTTTCTCCTACAGTTCCTCGCTGTGATGTAATCGAACTTATATGAAAAAAGAATGTTAAATTTCAATATTCGACGTAGCAGGCAAAAAGAGCAGCTTTTCGGCTTAAGTAGAAAACATGGATAAATGGCGAAATGAAGGTAAGAACCATGAGGTCGGTCAACACTCTCTAAGAGAAAGGTTCTTATTCTGACAAACCTAATCCCTACGGCAGCAATCGTAGGTTGCAATAAGGCTCTAGGGAAAGAAAAGGGTAGTGCCTTCGTAGTGTGCTCAAAGTGAACTTGTTTACCTAGGAAAGTTTATGCATTAAAGCTATCGAACATTTCTGTGCGACAGCCTTGTTTTCTTTTACTATAGGATGCTACGAAAGTTGCTCGCCAGCCTACCGTATTTTCAAACACTGATATACGGTTTAACCCATGAGGGTATTATACGGTTACGCTGTAGGATCTGGCACAAATGACGTATTATACAACTTTAGAAAACCACCAGCATTTACTTTCAATCATACAGTATCTTGAACCTTTTAAGAATTACTTTACACTTTATTTTCAATGCCTTATAGACAAAACTATATTACTGGAAATTCATTGTTTTTCCACACTAGCCGTATGTAGGATAAGGTTTTAAAGGGGTAGAGTAAGACTGAAAAATTCAATGGCTTAGCCGGGATTTGAATCACGGATCTTCCGGTCTCCCTCCGGCTGCTCTAACCATTGAGCTGCCATGGCCAACGTGCTGACACGACATACGAATTCTCCAACTCGTATTTTCCCGGTGAACCACAACTAGATCTTAAATTCATATGAGATAAGGTACTCTAATGGCGACATACGACTATGTTGTAAGTACTTAAATCCTGGACTTCATAGTTTAACCAACTATAAGATCAATCAATGGAAATTAATTGTTCTTCCGTACCAGCCGTGTGTAAAACAAGCTTATGATAGAGAATTTGATGTCCTTTCGGCACGTTGGTCATGTTAGTGCTTAGAGCAGACGGACGGGGACCGGAAGATCCGTGGTTCAAATCCCGGCTATAGCATTGAATTTATACTCTCACTCTATCCATTTACAAAACTATATTAGTTGGTCAAACAGGATACTTAAAATTGTAGGATATCTTGGAACTTCAGAAAGCTACCACTTTCAAACCCACATAGGTATACAAATGTGTACAACTTGACCACCTTGAACAAAACTATGGGGATTTAAACTCTAGGTACGAATTACGATTTGTGGTAAGCTACCCAAGATTATCAAAACAACTCTTGTACTGACATTTTACTCCTTGTTTATTGAATGCACCGGTGCATTATCGGATAGGATGGCTAGTATGACATTAATTCAAGAAAATATGCTTTTAGTTTAAAAAACTACTACTGCTACTACTACTATTAATAATAGTTATAATAATGAAAATGATAAAGATAACAATAATAACAACAATAACAATAATAATAATGTTGCTTATCACCTTCGAAATTTCTTGGTAGGTATTGACTAAAACAGGTGTATTTGGCTCTAAGTTACAGCAAATGTACAATATTGAAACAAAATTCGTGGCGTTAACCCAGAGTTACTCTGGTTCTGTTTAGGAGAATGAGAGCTAGTCCCAGCAGTAAGTATACGTTTTATATTAACGTGTTCCAACATAATGCCATATACATAGAATGATAAATTGATGAAATTGGTGAACTGATGCTCAAATGAGCCCGAAGTCCATAGAGCTTAAAGTTACCCGACATTCATCTTCTCAAGATAAGGGTAAACCTCGGGAAAAAACCTTATCCACGTAGGGCTTATAGCAATGGTTTCATTACACATTGTGGCGTATTTGATATATAGGTTTGGTACATATTTTATTTACCACCCCAAACATACGAGTAAGTGTTGGGAAACTAAAACAATTATCTTGACAATAGTCGATACTACAATATATGACTTGGCCCTACATTTTTCGCGTGTAATAAGTTTTGTATATCTCCTATAGTTTGTCAGACAAAATTATACATATTTAATTCGAAGTAAAGAGAATATTACAGGCCATTTGCAAAATGCTCAGTACACGTATTTATTTGCGCATATAAGATTATTTTAACCAATATTGTTATAGCCATATTTAGAATATAAAAATTGCAAAACATTTTTCTTGCAAATGATACTTTGGAAGGTACTTAATATCAGGTTTGATATATATCAAACCTGATATTAAGTACCTTCCAATACTATATATATATATATAGACTTTTTTTAGTTAGGCTACGCGTATACAAATATTTCCAATATATAAAAGATATTGCTTCTATCTTTTTTCAGTGAACCTTAAAAATTAGTTTAAAGCGTCTCGTGACAATTGTGCAGTCACTGAGCCTAGAATTCAATTTCCCTAGTACTACCATAGAAGCGTATGCCTTGTGTGTCAGAGAAGATGCCTAGCAAGCAAGGCGTTGGATATCGAAGTTTGGTAAAAGCTGTAAGCGGGACACGTCTTGTCATCGTTAGCGTAATGCAATATGTGTTCGTCAACAGAAGGTGCAGCAGTTCCCTTCCGCAAACATAAAAATAACACTGGTCGGGAACATTTTTAGTCCTGATGAAATAATGGGTGATTATTGAACTACTCAATCCAAAACTAGTAATGAAATCTCTCCTTCACTCACAGTTTTCAAGAGCTAGGGGCATCAATATAGCCAACATGTCATTAATAAATCAATAGTAAACATTAAACTTTAAATGAAATCAAATCCATCAATTTATTATATTACACAATTTATATGATATAAATACTTGTCACGAGATCTATCTGTGTAGATGAACAAGAATACAATATGTAACTTAATCTTGAGATTAGTAATTTAAGAAGAAATATGTTTTTTATAAAAGAGGTAAATCTCGCGACAAGCTTTTATATCATATAAATTGTGTAACGTGATATACTGATGGGTTTGATTTAATTTAAAGTTTTTTTCTTCTTAATAGAGCATTTAAACAAAAGCTTGTTTTAAAATTGTTCTACTGTTAATTTATTTTTTATTTCTTAGTTATTAGACATGTTTCTGAATCTCATCATTTAATTTACTGCGTCATTTTTACATGGTCGTTTGCCTGATAATGTAGTACAGTCTAGTTCTTCAACACGTTTAGCCATTCATTTTTATTTGTATAGAAGATTATGTTGAAGAGCAAATAAAGGACACGCGAATGTGTTACGTGAAAGATAGGCTAAAATAGGAGAAAACCGTGTAAATGTAATACGTTAGACTTGTATCTTAATTATATGGAGAAGTGTATTAGTTGTATGTTGAAGAGGGAATAGAAAAGAACGCATGAATGTATTGTGTAACACAAACGTGAGTAGAGAAACCCTGCGAAGGTAATACTTGTATTCCCATTTCAAATATATAGAACACTGAATGAATTGTTTGTACAAATGGGAGTATAGAAAGAAATCTTTTGTGCTTCATAAAAGAAACGTGAGCAATTTTATTTGAAACATACAGTATAGAAAATGGTACGAACTGTTTGTTGGAGAAGAAGTAGAGAAAGAAGTGTAATTGTGTTTTGTAAAAGAAAAACAAGTAGAGAAAACCATGTAAATATAATAGAATGTCGTCACATAGCTAAACATGTGTTGTCATCCAAACTAAATGTGTATGCAAAATTTCAGCTCAATCAGTTGAGGATAATTGCTTTAAGATTCAATTGCAAGATTTGACCTGAACAAACTAGTTAAATAGTAGTCTAGGTATTATACATATAACGAGACTATAATGGTAGTAATTAAGACGGAAGTATATTATAGGAAACGAGCGAAGCGACAATTTATGCTCGGCCATATACCTAATTTTATAGCTGAAATATTGTAAAATGTTTACACTCACCAGGGACAATGACCTACGTATTGCATCAGCTGATATTTGGAGTTCTGCGCAGACGTTAAACGACCGATTCGTTTCCAGCACGTCGCAGCTGTGTTATGAAAATTATAACCTTGTAATGCTACGTAACATTGAAAAATGGAAGGCAAATTGAATATATTGGTTTTCAGGGGAAACTTTGTTTCATGTATAAGTTATTTATTGTACAATTAGTGAAATTAATTTGCGGGACTGTGCTTAGTGCAATATTCTTGGAAGCTGATGCTGTATTGAGGTTAATTTGTGTGGTTTTTTGTTTGTCAGACTTTTTAGTGATATCCAAACTCGTACTAGTTGCGTTTCGAGAATTAATCGATATTGCGCCTTGCCATTGCTGAATGGGAATTCTCTGATTTGTGGTTTGATTGCTATCAGACTTATAATTAATAAATGTGGGTATGGTTGAGCACAAAAGCGTGTAAAAGAAAAGTGAGTACAAACTTTGCAAGTTATGTAAAAGCTTGTAAAAATACGCCGAGTTACGAATTGAAAAATCTTTATAGATTAGCTTACAGGTATTTTATATGTTGTATGACCATAAAAGAATAGCAGAATGTATCTTTTGTTTCTTGGTAAAGTTATTTTCAAATTTAAAGCCATACAATCGTGATAATGCGCGCACACGGAGGGCTGCAGTTCAGGGGTGGCAAGTACTACGCCTAACGGACTGTGATGAAGTTGAAACTAATTCTCTAGCCTTCCTTACATTCTTATTCACAATAGTCTTAAATAATACTTTTGAAACAGTGTTAATTCAGAAACGCATGCAGGTGGATTATAGTGGTCCTTCAGTAAGCGCAGCTATATAAGTTCGGTCTTCTGCAGTGTTTTTAATTGTGTTTATTGCGTGTGCTAGTGATCAGCAACAATGCCCCGGATATATTCTGTTAAATACGTGGCGGTTTTAAATTAAAATTCCATAGAAAACCTCTATCGCCTCGTGTGAAGAAAGCTTACAATCAGTACTTCGGATGTAACGTTGGTGATGATAAAGTGTAAGTTCCGAATCATTGTTGTAATACTCGTTGAAGGGGACTGACTGGGTGGTTAAAAGGTACTGAGAATCAATGCATTTTATTGTTGCAATGCCATGGTGGGAACCAGGTGATCATGTAACTGATTGTTATTTTTGCTTAACGAATTTTACTGGTTTCTTGGTTGATTTCTGCTGGACACAAATACAAGAGACACCACCCATGCACTATAAGAGAAATAGGACAACAAAGTAAATGTTAAAAGGTAGGGTTTTATCTATAAATAATATATTTTCGGCTTTTTTGTGTTTTAATTAAGATTCTCCGTGCTCAATTTAATTGTTCCGACTCTGTCCAGTTTTTGAAGAATCCTGAAATTTCAATCCCCCTTTACCCTCTTTTGTGGTGGTATATTTATTGAAGGAATTTACTTCTGTAGTTGGAAGCTTCTAGACCTATCAATTTGGGCTGTGCGTTGGATGAGTAACCCAATTACCATTATAATAGTTAAATTTCTTTGAGTCTCAACCCCCAAAAAATGGTGTGTGATGCAAAACTCTGATGTTTACTTATTCAGGATAACTACATATACGTAAAAAACATTAACTTTCAAAAAATGTTTTTTTTGTGGGTTTATAAAAGAAAGATAAACATTTGACTGTTCATTTTATTTTGCTGCTTTACGTTTAACATGATGAGGAACGTTGTTTGGTCTAAATTGTTGACTAATGTGAACCGCTATGCCTAGCAGCGCAAAAGGAATGAGATACTTAATACGTATTTTGTGTACATACAACAGTACTAATGTCAGATGTTAAATATCGGAATATAAAAACGTTTGTCTGGTTGAATCTTCAAACCTAATATGGGTACATCCTTCTACAAGGAGAAAAATAAAAGTAAAAGGAAACACCTAAATATATTCAGACTCTTGCTGGGAAACGAAACAGTTTGAAATTTGCTCCACGTGATACCGTGCACTTGTGCGCTCTCCCAGTGATGCTGTCCTCTCACCATTGCACCCGTGCCTGATAGGCAACTTCTCTGTCTCATGTGTAGCGCGTTACATGCTTCCACTAGGAGCAGACACTTGAGTGCACTGCACTCGCTTGGGATATTTGACAAAACGAAGACCCACGACACATTTTAAAATGAACACCGAGTATTTCTGCTGATATTTCGATATCGAAGTTTGGACTGAAGTACAATACCACGTCTATTTGTTATCCTCGGTGGTCTATGGATAGCATGATAATCTCTGGTTCTACGTCGTGGGTTCAAACCCGGCGGAGGGCGACGGTTTTTTTTCAGGCACAAAAAATCCTTAGCATGGCTTCCTCCGACGGAAAGTAAAGCGGTGACATCGTGTAGTAGATTTAGGACATATAAAAGAACCTCAAGCCTGTTAGAGGCCTCTGGGCAAAATTAAGTGGTCTTTCACGAATGGGACACTGAGAAACACACGAGTTAAAGAGTGTCCATAATAAAACTCATTTAATTTAACACCTGTTATGGGTTGATGGTACAAAAAGTAAAGCCCCAATAGAATTGCCTAAAAAGATTAATTGTATAGAAAGGTAGAATCAGACTGAAACATTCAATGCTATAAACGGATTTGAACTAGGGATCTCAAGTAATTGAGCTACCATGGCAATTTACTGTCGGCAGGAAATTAAATTCCCCTACTGATTATTATTTTTTTCTCCTACTGACTTCATTTTTCCCAGCAAACTACAAGGTGATTTCAAATTCGTTGAGAAAATCTACTCCAATGGCAACTTTCAGTGACGTAAGTTCTTTAAATTTCGGGCTTTATACTTAAGCACTATTTACTTAGGTACGTAATTGTATGTTTTCTGACGTAAAAGCTCAGTTTCAAGAGATGTTTATTTAAGGAGAGTTATATTCTCCGTAATTGTGTTTAATACTGAACTCTTTGCTTTCTACAAATTTAAAAATAACAAAAGTAAGAAGCTAAATTCTTCATTTAAGAATGTTAGAACAAAGAAGAGTATTAAATGCTCTTCTGTTTCCTAATGATCTAGTTTTAAGTTTTGACAAGCAAGAGAGACTACAGAAGGCAGTATATCAATTGGAGCAACTTAATAAGAAATGCGATATAGCTACTTCAAAGATTCAGTAAGAACTAAAATTGTACGAGTGGAGAGCATATTAGAACAAGTGTTACACTTTCAATATCCTGGCTGCAATGTAACCTATGATTTGGATCAGGATATAAGAAATAAAATTAAAAAAATTCAAGCGGTCTATGGAACTATTTAAAAAACCTTCAAGAATAAGGTAAAGAAAGAAACACAATTAAGATTTTACTTAATTATGGCTGTGTCAGTGGTAAACTATGGAAGCGAGGCACGGGCTATAAGACAAAAAAGATAAAAGTAAGATAAAAGTGACGGAAATGAGGTATTTACGATCAGTCAAGGGATGTATCAGAGAGGACCATATCAGAAATGAAATAATTGGGAGAAGAATTGGAAGTACAACCATTATTAGAAGAAATATAAAGATACAAAAACAAATGAGTTGAACATCTTTACCATATGCCAGAAGAAAGAATTACAAAACGAGCCTTCAAGTGTAAACCTGGGGTCCGAGCATCAATAGGACATCCCCAAAAAGATGGCTTCAACAGATATGAGACCGGAACAGGCTGATGCCTAACCCGTGAAGGAAGAGTACTTTTGATGGAGTACTGCGCCATTTCTATTCGAATCGTCGTCATTGATGCCTATTTCGCATGTTTAATGTCTGTCTTCAAGTATGTTGTAGAGTGTTCCAAGAGACGACCACCCATAACGCATCCTAATTTCCACAGACGTAGCAAACCAGGGTGTATAATATCGTAAAATGTTTTACGAGCAATCTAAGAGCAGCCGTATGTATGTACCTTCCCCTCGAGGTATCCAGACTCCCACGTGCTCGTACTTCACAATTTGCGGATTGTGCTTCTCCACGTCCCGTTAATTACCAGAAAGGCTGCACACTTCCAGTGTGTACTAATTAAACCGGACGTAAATATCTCGCTTTATGCCCAGGCTATTTCGTTTCTACACAAGCAACGGCCCCATTCGTATTCGTATAACCATGGGCACAGCCGGCGAATTACATCCTAGTAACATATGATTACATACGTAAAAGGAACAAGACATATACATAATAATAATAATAATAATAATAATAATAATAATAATAATAATAATAATAATAATAATAATAATAATAATAATAATAATAATAATAATAATGATAATAATGATAATAATGATAATAATGATAATAATGATAATAATGATAATAATGATAATAATGATAATAATGATAATAATGATGATGATGATGATGATGATGATGATGATCATGATCATGATGATGATGATCATGATGATCATGATCATGATGATGATGATCATGGTGATGATCATGATGATGATGATCATGATAGTAATAAAAATAATCACAGAACCCTAGATTTATGGGCTCACCATTCTCCCTTCCTAACTTATGTTGCGTAATACGCTATGTTTTCAAAACTGGTAGAGAAACTGGAAGTACATACATCTTTGAGATGCTCTGAATCTAAAAGGAACATTTTACAGAAGTAGCTATAAGTGTACGGGGTGTGCATTTGTGTGCGTGCTTATTGTATGCGAAGAGTATAGCTCAAAATGAAAAGTAAAATAAATAACGAAAGCTCTTATTTAAGCTAGACACTATTTAAGCACATCATTTAAAAGAAATTACTCCATCCCATTTTCCCAAAAAGAACTCCAGTACTTTGATTCAAATAGCACCTGTTTTAAGAAGTTATGTGACTGATATGAGATGCTTATCTTGAATCTTCTGTAAAGTATTATGAAATTATTCTCATTACGAATGTATTTTATACATTCTTGTCTAATTCTAAACCATAAGAGATGAATAAACAATTAATTATTTTATACCTACTCGATGTAAACATGCTGATTTAACTAAATGGTCCATGACCAATCTTAAGGATAAGTAAAATACATGAATGATTATTCCAATTATTTTAAAACAATTGTAACAATCCAAAAAAGATGTACGGAAACTTATAGCTCACTCAAATATACAGTACCTATACGTCCAGTAGCTTTTTCTGTGTTATTAGCCATTTTCGAAATATTCCTTGTTACATCTTAAAATACTTTCCATCACGACGTGTTACCCTGATGATGCCAAGCGCAGCACTTGGCGAAATGTTGGTATCTACCATGCCTTCTAGACCACGGCCTACAAGCTCGGAAGAACTAAACATTTCGAATAATCAAAACACCAGCCGTAAAAGCGTAAATACATATAATTTGTGTAGCGTTTGTGAAAACGGAAGATCTCTAAAATATTTAGCTAAGCTAACAAACTATTTTGGATATTTATTAATCTCAGAACGCTATTACAAAAATTTATGTGTTGCACTCATATGACTTTCTCTACTCTTGTACTAACGATTTCCGCTAAGTCTTATCTTATTCCTCTTTCTTCATGTTTTTCGAGATAAACATTTGTAGAAATTATGTTATTACTAATTTTCTTGTAGGTGCAAGGGAAATATGAGAATCAATTGACTTTGAGCGATAGTAAAATGTTTTAAAGCTGGTCGCTATATGAAGGCTTTGAAATTCTGTTCTCTTTGCACTCCCAAGAGGCACAAAAGTGAATAACGACCTTCCATTTGAGAAAAAGTTTGAGTATTGCAATACTCACACAAATAACAAGGAATATATCCGAAATGGCAAATAAGTACATTTGGACTAAACTTGTGTGTTTTAACGAGATCTACATTTTTGTGTAGATTTGGCCTATTTCTTACGGTTTACCAGTTATGCAAAAGTCATCAAGAGTTAAAAGGACTACAAGGGCTATAAAAAGAAAATTCCTATATACTATTAATTTGCCAAAAAATATCTTAAACATAGGGCATTTAATCAAAATCATTAGAGCTATTTTTCAGAAAATCAAAATGGTACATATAAAGGGTGGTTTAGGGAGGAGTAATTTTCTTAAGAATCTTCGTGTCGTGTCCTTAAAACATAGGAAATTTAAATGCCAGGTTTGGTTTTTAACTGACCTTTTGTTTTGAATCATGCTGTTCACACACACACACACACACACACACACACACACACACACACACACACACACACACACACACACACACACACACACACACACACACACAGACATTTTTTTGTGGGGGGGGGGGTTCAGCGTGTCTCAAAACTTGTATTTCCGGTGGGACCTCGACATCGAATTTTTGGGTCGAATATAACACTATTGAGAAAGTAAAAAAGCAGTTTGTATTCATAATTTTCGGTAGAAGATTTTAGTAAAAAAATTCTCATTTCAGTATATTACCCCTCCTGCCTTAAATATCAGGTAGAGAAGGTCATGTTATCTAAGCTGTGTCATGTTTGTAGAAGAGAGGGACATTCACCAAGTTGAATAATGTGATTAGAATACCTGAACCAAAAAGCACTGTCTGTTCGTGGGACACACAAATTACCTTGAACAGCAGTCCATGCTTATTAAGGGCATGGTAACGACTCAAAGGGTGGTCGCAACTAATTTATGTGATAGAGTAGGCAGCGCAAACAGTAGGGAAAGATAAGTGTTTATCCTCCAGGAGAACACTATTCTGAGGGGTCCCTTGACTTGCATGTGCCTCGAAAAGCATAATATTAGTACAAGTGGGGGTGTGATGCTTGTAAACAATAACACATTACAGCAATGGATCATAGCCCCGCTCTATTCACTTAGTACACTCCTGCTTTTCCCCCATATTAGGTGAAAAACTGGTTAGCAGTAACAAAGGAATTTTAATAGAGAAAGAGTACATTTTCCATTCACCACAAAGAACTAAGGAAGAAATTAATGAAGTGCTTTGTTTATACTGTGAAACTGTACAGTGCAGAAAAACAGTTCTAAGCCTTTGAAAAGTGGATATGGAGAACAGGGGAGACTGCAATGAATAGGCCAAATAAATATTGTAGGAAGGGTAATACTGAAATTCATCGGAAAGAGGACAAGGAAAGAACGAGACAAAACTACTTGCTGGAAAAATGTATTGGAAAGAATAACGAGGAGGAAAGTCTTCGAGGCTAAAGAAAATACTGAATGATAGGTAATACTAACATGAATAGTTAATTTACGGAGACGAAGAGAAAAGTGAAGAAAACTAGATTTGAGTGAATGACGTATCTTGGATTGATTTATGATCGATTTCGGGATTCTAAACGCAGTAAATGATTTTCCTAAGAAAGAAATGAGCTCCTTTATAATACTGGGTTTATTTGCACCGTCTCTAAGAAATGATCTGATTTAAAAAACATTTAACTCGCAATATCTGGCGAAGTTTCTACTGGAGCAAGTAAGTAACACTAATAGAATATCAGAAAATAATGTGAATCTGCTTGAGACTGGAAATTAATATTGTTCTTTCACACTTGCCATGAAGCGGACAAGATTGAAGAGATAGAATAAGGCTGAAATGTTATAGACGGGTTTTAAACCATGGATATCCAGTCTCTTACCAACTTAGCTACCATAGTAACATGCCGGCATTGCACTCAATTCTCCAACTACCATTTTTCCCGGTAAATCACAAGGAGATCTCAAATTTATATGAGATCACATACCCTAATGGTGACTTATAATGCTGCGAGTTCCGGGCTTTTAGCTAGTTGTTTTTAGGAAGAGTTCTCTCTCTCTCTCTCTCTCTCTCTCTCTCTCTCTGTGTGTGTGTGTGTGTGTGTGTGTGTGTGTGTGTGTGTGTGTGTGTGTGTGTGTGTGTAAAAGGGAGTGCGCGAGCATGAGTAGTAATTATCAGATTTCATACTTGAGTCAGGCAATGTCTGAGCATTCCGGATAAAGATGCTCAAGAGAGGGGGAACAAGAGAGAGAGAGAGAGAGAGAGAGAGAGAGAGAGAGAGAGAGAGAGAGACAAAAATAGAAAATTAAAAAAAAATCTCAGAGACCAAGCTATTCTTTATATAAAAAACGTTTAATTAGTTTCAATTATCCCCAAAATGGTTCTAACAGTTTTAATTAAAATCTACAAATATATTTGCACAACAATGTGGGAAATTAAGTGTGTGTATCTGTGAATAGTTGTGAAGTCCTCTTCAAGTTGATTGCATTTTGGATAAGTTTGTATAAATGCAAAATCATAAAAGATAGGGAACTTAACACACGAAAAATGTTGAGCTTAATAAAATACACCGTTTGTATTACATTTGTCGAAGCCTTTGTGATTTTCATATTTAGTGTTGCATGTTTACGTTTTCCTAAGTGCGTTATTTGAGCACGCAGATTTGAAAAACTGCCATTCTGCTTTTACAGTTTATGCAGTAGTTGGTATCGTGATTAAACATTTTCATAAGTAGATGTTGTCTATTTTGAAACCACTTCCAAATAAAAATTTAAGTAATGCAAGGTGAGTAGAAGAATAACTATATGAGTACGATAATATATAAGGCATGTGTGGGAATTTATCATGTATAGCGAAAATCGTATGAATGTGCACGTGAGATGTTTTACATCAACTTTTGGATCAGGTGTAAAGTAAGTAAACGCTTATATAGTAAACAGTGTAGTGGATACTAAATGACTGACTTTACCAACAAAGAAGAATATTAACGTTCACAAGTATAAAACGATGACTGTAGTTTATTATGTGATTGGAATCTACTTATTTGTAAAGGTGTTTTTATGATAAAGTCACATTAACGTATGTGTACTCCAAATTAGCTGGTAAATTTCATATGAATGACATTTCTATGCTACACGTAGTCTACTTCCTTCAAGCACTTCTCTTTCAAATATGCAGGTACTGTGTTGGAATGGGATAGTCAAGAAAAATTACCTTTTGTAAACAGATTCGAAAATTATAGCATTATTAGTTTCTTCTGTAAAAGTGTAATTTAGAAGCCTGCTTACCTTTTATTTCTCGCAAATGAGTCTGTTCTAGGAGCAACTGTAAGCACAGATTTCTTCAATACAAGGGAGTCTTGTAATTCTGATTGACCAAGTGTTAGATGCGTGCGGGCTGGCTCTGTCCTGATTCTGAGCTTATCTTGGAGATGTGCGAAGTGCTGGAACACATCTGTGCTGAAGTTACGGGCTTAGTGTTACAATGTTCAGTCATTGAAACGTTACTGCTTCTGGCCCAGTTCCTGGAGTTAGTTCCACAGCACGTGTGGTCCTTTTGTAACGTGAACTGAAGAGGACCTCCTGCTAAGATACTTTAATAATCTCATTGCACTTCTCTTGGTTAACACTCTGTGACTTTTGCTTTGACTTACTTGAGACGATGGGTTTCCCGAGAAGAGACGCACTAATGCACTCAACACACCTGTGTGGGGTCACGTTTGTGTATTTTAGATTCATAACCTTTCCGGAAGTACTCTCTGATATCCATCCTCTTAACAGGCTGTCTAATGCACAAAGAGCGCCAAAGAAATCTTTAGCAGATTTTGTGTCTTTTTCTGGGATCCCTTGAGGCGTGCTCTTCACCGCTAACTGGCTGCTAATCAAATTTTCCTCTTAGATTTTAACCACTTCAAAGGCGTGCCCTGTGCTAGCCTATGAGTTATAGCTACCAATCATGGTAAGAAATCTGTATGACAAACTGAAGACACTCACTCTACCTCTTCTCTTTTAGCCAATACGGTCGAAAGGGTAAACTTACATTTCATTTCTACGCCATTTTGTAACGTTTGTTGTGACTGTTGGCGTAACTATTTACCAGAAGGAGTGACACTCTTTGCACTGTGTCCTAAAGCAACCAATGAAATGACTATAGCTTCGCTCAACGATAAATAATGAGACATGGACGCGAGGTGCAGTGAGATTTCCTTTGGTACTCTTTGTACATAGGTAGGTTGTTTGCTGTGAAAATGAACTTACATTCTACTACCAACAATGGGCACACGTGCGTGCTAATCGCTTCCGATGAATTTGGCATTTATGTGCAATTTCATAGTTTTAGTTTTTCTGCAATAACCGCTTATAAAACATTCTTTGTATAGAAATTCCATCGAAAACGTACGTTTTGAGCTGCTTGAAACTTCGAAAAATGGTCCATTGTATGTATACGTGCGTGCGCGCGCGCGCGCGAGAGCGGCAAGTGTACCTAAACTAAACGTCGCAGAACTAGCAAAGTTAAATCCACACCTTTTAAGTGTGCAAAGCGACTAGCTCACTCTACATTGAAACTTTACTTACCAAGCATTTGGCTATTTTCCTTTTATTTTCTAAAAAATAGCTTAAGGAGAGTGATTTGAATATCCGTTAAAGGGACTTAAAATAAAAAAGTATATTTTATAAAATGGTGCGAGAAATAAAGTGTATATTTTCCGTAAATGGTACTGTGAAGTCTATCATTTCCATTGCATTGTATTTAAACGATAGAAAAAAGAGAATGTTTCTTAAAATGCAGATCTCATTAAAATACAAAATGTATGCGAGATAACCTTTTCAGTTTCTGAAACCTTGTTTGGTGAATGTTTCAATTTTGTAGAATATGCTTGTTATGTTCACATCTTGCATGTAATTGTCGCAAAAACTTATCTGACATAATGTGGGTCGCAGCAATAATATTTAATCTTCTTATACATTACAAAATACAGAGCATTTATAAAGTTTAAATACATTTTAATAACAACAGATTTTTACCTTCCAAGTAATACATTAGTTACATTCCAAGTGGCCAACATTTCCACGCCCAACTCGCAGCAACGCCCCAAGCACCCCATTCACTAAATTCAGTTTTATATGTGTACATACACGTAGATAAACGACGGCCATATTTAATTAACAGTTTTGTTTTACAAATGATGTTATACGTGACAACCACTATAGTCAATATGAGCATAAGTTCTTAGGAAATTCTGGGGCACTATATACATCACACATTTCATGAACCTCATCAGACTCTGCGAGTATCCTAATGAGACTTATATCTGGTCGGGAGCTGTCGGCACAGAAGGCTTTTGACATTCCTTCACTTGAAGAAACTCAAGAGGCGTCAGCTCAGGTGAATGGGGTGACCGTTTCATTGGACACTTCTATCCCATCAAGCGCGCAGGATGTGTGGCACGTGTGCAGGGGCTCCGTCCAGTTGCACCCACACCTGGCCGTTTTCATCAGTCATATGCATCACAAAGCAAGCCTACATCCGATGTATTTGTGCCTAATATCCCCAAACTTTAAGTAACTCGGGAATAGTTCGTAGATCACAAATTCATTTTCACCTCTGTACAATATTCTTAGCTTTGTGCGCAAACTTTTGAATCCCCCTATGCATTGACACACCCTATTGAAGTTCAAAATGTACGATAAATAACAAAATGTAAACCGTTTGAGTCATATACTCTGACGCAGAATGACTTGCACCTATCTTTTTCATCTCGGGAAAAATAAATGAGTGATGTTGGGTCAAATTACATTGAATAGGGAAACTGGAAGCATAATATAGAGCAAATTATTTCTACAACTCTAAAATAAAATAAAAAGACGCTCTCATGGTCATATAGTTACGAGTGGCTTGAACGATTTTGGGGTTACCAGCACACTATTGTTGTCTGAATCCCATTGAATAGATTTTGGTCTGGAACTTAAAACGAAATATAAAGTCCGGGTGATGTTTTGTGAGAAAATTCACGAACTTCCCGGTGTTATAGCACATTCATAACAAAGCATTAGTCCGAAGAAATCCTGGGGCAATCAAATCAGGCATGTACAAACAATAGAGGAGCAATAGCGACGTATTGACTATTATATTGACTATTGTTGACTCTTGTGGTTTTAATAACTGTCAAGGAAGAAGACGCGCAACACAAGTAAATACTTTGTGTTTACAGTACCAACGTACAATACTGTACCGCTGCTGAAACACCAACCATTACAACGGTACGTATGAGAGACACCAGATCTTATGTTTTGAGACACGGAAAATTGGCCACTCCTTTGGAAAATCGTTGTTGCTTTGTCAAAATAGCTGACTCATTGGTAATGCAACGGTAGCAGGCAGAGTGCCCGGTTCTGTAGCGTGGTGGTAGGTGTCTGCCTCATGTTCAAGAGGTCACGAGTTCGAATCTCACTTAGGGTGGGTTATCCGGATAAGGCTTTCTCCCTTATCCTCAGAAGACGAATGTCGGGTAACTTAAAACTCTATGGACCTCGGGCTCATTTGGACATTCATTCACCGTCCGACACTGCGTTGGAGGACGTTAATAAGAAAAGTAGCATGCAAATCATTTATTGCGCCATTCATTTTTGATCAGTTGATGTTTGAAGCCTGGAAATGTGAACGTTTTTTCAAGTGCACTGGAGATTCAGAGACAGCATTTTCGTGCAATGATTTTACCTCTTAAAGATGAAGAGAAGACTGGCCGATTGACAAAACCATCGCCGCCGTGGAAACAGTGATTAGGGAAGATCAAGGCTAACCTACAAGGACATTGACCTGGCATTAGGAATTAGTTCGCCGAATGTTTGAACCATCCTTCACGAACAACTTCGTGTAAGGGGTCTATTGTTTCATCATGACAATGCATCAGCCCACACCGCTAATGTAACTATGGAGGTTTTGCAAGGAACGGAAGCAAAACTATTGACCTATCCTATTGTCCCGACCTGGTATCATGTGATTTTTTCCAGTTTCCTGTGGTGAAGAACTGACTTCGAGGTCACCGATTTTCTAGCCCTGAGGATGTGATTTCTGCATAGGAAGTGGAGTTATCTGCAGTGTCAGAAACTTAAGTGGAGTGGATGCTTCCAGAAGTGGTTCCGGAGGATGGAACGCTGCGTACAGTACCAGGGAGAATACTTTGAGAAACTGGGATAAATAAAATGTTTCTGTGACTATTCATGCTTTTCCGTCTCAAAATTTCTAGTGACCCTCGTAGAGGAAAGAAAAGGCGTGCATAGCAACATTGTAATCTAAAATGAAATCATTAATCTGTGACAGGATCATAAATGTAATGCTGCCACCACTCTCTTAAACATTTGTGAAGTTACTATAGTGTGACATCTTAAAATTGTCCAGCCTTTTGCTTGGTGTACACTATTCTGTTGTCCTTGGAAGAAAAGAGACCAACTGTCCTTATGGGTAGACCTTGCTCTATGAACAGTGGTCTTTGCCGATCCTACGCACAAATATGGGGACTTCAATGTGGCAAAAGCAAGGAATAATTTATAGTGCTATGCAAGAATGCCCTTTAGCTTTACCAGTTCAAAGGAAGTTAGTTTAATAAGAAACACAAACTTGCAGGCGTTTCGAAGGATCGGAGTTGCTTCCTGTCATATAGAAACTAGCAGCTCTGCGCAAGTTTCGTTTTTAACGACTGCTGATCAGAGAACTACCCTGCTAATGAACACGTTCTTATCTTTAAGAAGAAAAAGTTGGAGCCATTGAAATTTAGTAAAGAGTTTTCGCGGTCTTTAGAGATGTTAGAAAATGCATCGCTAGACCTTTGGAGGTATTCTCGGTTTTTATCTCTCGGTTTGTGATCTAACGACGCTGTGTTTTCTAGCTGCCTTCTTCCAAACAGAAAGGGCGTCATACACTGTGTGTGTGTGTGTGTGTGTGTGTGTGTGTGTGTGTGTGTGTGTGTGTGTGTGTGTGTGTGTGTGTGTGTGTGTGTGTGTGTGTGTAACAGGTGGTACACACAACAGGAGTTGGGATTGGTCAAAACTAGAATAAATGTTCCTATAAACATCTGTCCGGAAGCAAGTACCTGTTGAGATATGAGTTATATTACTTGTGTAGAGTACTTACACAATACAATGGACTTCATCCAACAAGCGCAGTCTAGGGGACACTATTATTACAAACAGTTAAGGGAACAATTGTTGGATAAAGATCCACAAACACCAAACTGGAATGGTGATGATTCCTGCAATTCTGTCCTCTAGTAACATCTGCACGTTATGTAGATACTACTACAGGAGATGTTCTATGTGGTTACCATACAGCTCCTATTGTCAAAGAACCCAGACTCCTTCGATCATACCTGACTGCTCTCGGATTTGGATATATGTATTGGTCACACGCTCTTGTAACATATGCACTTTGTCGATGGTTTAGGCCTTAAATGTGCTCATAGTCGAACATCCGATGAATTGAGGTCCAGAAAATGGGGATCTCTTTGACCAATACATCCGTTGGATGCAGTCCATTGTCATGTGTAAATACTCAACACAACCAAAATGGCCCATATGTGAACAGGCATTTGTTTTCGGACACATGTTTATAGGAACATCTATTCTAGGTTTCCCCAATCCCAACTACTATTGCAGTATCACTTTTTTAAACTTCTGTATATATTAAACAGTGTTCAATAAGACATCAGACCTCTATAATTCAGGTAACTATATTTCTGATAAGTGTTACTTGCGCACTATATAGCGCGCGGGCTACTCAGAGGTATTCTTTCATTGTAGGGTAACCAGTTGTCCTGCCTTTCTTTGCCTTCTTTGAACTCAGCGCTTTGTCAATCAGGTTACACTATTGAATTTGAAGCTCTTTGAGAGCTAAAATTAAAACACCGATACTCCACAGCCTGAATCAAAACGATGAACGATGATTTCTGCTTCGTCAAGTTTGCTGTTTAAATCTGATCTTGCTTGCTACATTTTATTGTTATCCATAGGAGTATGTGTTTGTTTTATTTTGCTAACTAAAAGTATCTTAATAAATTATTGATAATTGTTCTTGTTTCTGAATAAAATTATATTCATCAATACCACAAGATGAACAGGCATTTAAATAGTATTTAAGACTCTGTTTTCTAATATAAGATACCACGCGCGGTGGATAATGCTGATGCATGACATTGCAATTCAGAAAGGAAATCTGGGAAAGAAAAAAGAAAACGTTCCAGGGTAACTCAACTTTTGCCATTTACGAGGATTGAATTGATTGTGTGAAAAAGTATATATCTGACATGCAGGCCCGTCATGGAGGGATTCGAACCATGGACCTTCAGCTTACAGTCAATGAGTGATCTCAACTTTTAGTATGGCAAACAACTGTTAGTTGGACCAAAAAAAAAAAAAAAAAAAAATAGTATGTCTGGAACGCCCAATTCGTACATACCATACACGGCACAGACATCATCCGCGATACAGTTGTGTAGCGGCAGCAACAAGTTGTCAGAAGTTCCAAATCTTAACATTACTAACCCATGTGATCAACTAAGGTGCTATGCTGTATAGGACGAATTTGGCATTCCAGACATGATTTTTTTTGGTCACGGGTGTAAATAGTTTGCAATTAGACATTTTTTCCGAAGTACTTCCACACAATATTCACTATGAACTAAAAGTAACTGATGTATGTGTAAATATACTGGTATACAAGGATTTTAAAACATGTTCAACATATTAGACAAAACAAAAATGGAAATAAAAATGTGATAGCCTAATATTTGAAATCATGCGATAGAAACAACACCAGCACACCCATTATTTAACAGAGAATGACCTTGCTAGGATCTGCGCGAGGGTGTCGTGCAAATTGATGGCGGGGGTGACGTCTGTTTCCTACTTAAAATGAAAAGAAACTGCTGATAATGCAAGCGGGCACTGTACTCAATCACGCATTGTTGTAATATGTTTACAACGTGGAAGCCGGAGGGATGCTAATGGAACATCCCTATGGTCTTATAAACACATAAACCACTCGCAACTTCCAGCCAATTGCCACGTACAAAAATACTTTTGTAAGTCTAGTTGAATGGGCAGCCAGTGAACTCGATTTTCTCTTCCAGTGCATCTTGCTGAAAGTATATAACGAAAGCTATGCATTACCACATGCGCAGTCCAACATGATATAAATTGTCTTTAAACAGCTCGGCAATCGATGATGTCAACAAACGAGAAATAAATTTGCCCATTAAGTCGTTCAGCAGCATGTATCACCCCTTGATTGTTCATGTTTTATGCTGAAAATTGTTGATAGTCGTTACAGATAACATACGCACTTGTACATATTTATTGCGCTTTGTATCTGTCAGTGAAACATACGTACCTATGTGAAAGCTGATCAGATTGATACGTCTTAAAACTGTAATGCTGAAATGTATTTTGGAGTCAGTTGGACCGTTGTAATTTAAAGAAAGGCACAGTCTTGTATGCTTCGTGTATGCAGAGAAAGCAGGAAAGTAGGAGAGGCAAAATTTTAATAATAAATATGCGCATTTCACAGAATGAGATTCTAGCAAAGCAAGCAGCGTGTACAAATATGTGCGTAATTTCTGCGAAATGCCTTAGGCATCTTTCCAGAACTGTTTTCAGTTTTCGAACGTACCTCTGGAGTAGAATTTGAATGTCGCGGAAAGAAGGCAAGTACAGGAAGAGTAGCAAAAGAAAATTTAATTTCATTCTCATTCCACCACTTTAAACTCGAAAGTGTAACTCCGCGTAAGAAATGACGTCAAAAAAGAACTTGTGCGAGTTCTTTATCCAGGAGAGACATAATTTAAGTAATGGAAGGCTAATCAGCAATTCGCTCTTTTTATATTACATTATATTCTTCAAATGAGCAAAGAGAAATGTGATAACAAAGGACCAAATGTAAATTCTAGCAAGAAATAGGCACTAAACTGAAATAAGTGGAGCAGTGGGATCGAAATTAGACGAACGCTGGTGCAGTATTGAGAGATGAGAAAAGGGGCGTCGTCAAGAGTTAGGATTGAACCTCTATATAACTCAGTGTAGTTTACCCTTATTTGATTTAATAATAATGGAAAGAAATGGAATTATTATAGCGTGTGAGGTTTAACTTGAAACATGGCCCTGTACTGCTACCTGACCTTTCTAGGAAGGGCGGGTTCGCTAATGACCGTCCAGGTGCTAATAAACTCTGTCACATTCACTCTTCACTACTTGGTCTCCCAAAATCAGTTATATTTTTGAAACATGGAAGCGTTTCTACAGAAATGTGGAAAATATCCTTATTTGTAGCCATCCTTGCTTCGCTGGTTTTCGTGTTGATAGAAGTGGATATTGGGAATTAGGAAAACATTTGCAAAGGTAAGTTTCAACAGTAAGGATTTTGAGATTAGGCAGTTAAAGAGTATCAAGTGCCGTGTGGAATATAGTGGTATCTCTTTCTACTTTCCTTGTTTCAACTTAAACCTCACACACTTTATGGCAACCCGCTTTCAAACTTTGTACTGTGGTTTCCTTCATCTGTATCCCCTTTGTACCTACAACGAAATGTTTAGTGCTGTGATTTATTAAACTGTTCATTTCGATTAACATGCAGTAAATGGCAATATAAAGCTAAACCTTAGTGGAAAGAGAAAGTCATGTGAATATAATACAAGGTTTATTTTCTTAATATCTAACATGTCTTTCGGCCTGTTACATCTTCTATCCTCTAAACAGCGACTTTTTGCATAAAGTTCTCACATAATGAAAATGGTAACTATCATAATGCTAAGGATTGTCACTTTTTGCGACCTTAAGTTTATATAACAAAAGAAAAACAGAATTAAACGAGTTAGGTATAGAGCGAAGCTCCAGAATATGCACTCATAGATATCTATTTCTGGTTTAAAGACTGGCATATGTGCAGCTTTCGTCTGGCATAATCTGAAAGCCACAAAATCTCCACTTGATCAAGATTTTAGTATAATAAATGATAACCCAAATAACACATGTAAAGGGGAAAATATTTTGTTTTCTATATTTTGAGCAAGATGTAAAATAAAAATATATTACGTTGAATGAACTCGATGTATTACTTCAAAAGTGTGTTGGGTAAGTCAACATCGCTAATTAATGTTTACTGAAGGACCTGAATTATATTTAAATTATAACTTTGTAACTGTCAAAAATTACGTAAATGCTTTATCGAGCCGAGAATATATATCATTTAAAGTATGAAATAATTAAGGGCTCTACAAAACAGCAATGAAAGCAAATGGGATTTGATATTGCAAAAGCGAAGTTTTATTTTACTTTGATTGTCCTTCTTTTAAAACTTTGTAATTTTCTCTTGCGTCGAGTTTCAGATAAATGTCTGCTAATTAGAGCTCAATGTAAAATTCTCCGCATGTAAAATGCATAAGTTCAATTCTAGGCTACTTTTTAACGAGTTATAGTTTGTTGATTAGGAATTGTGATTCCCTTGTCCCTATTTTTGAAAGCAGCACTCCTTAACCTCATATAATTATATTGCTTTAAAATATTTCCGTACTAGATGCAGTTTGAAATAAAAAGTTATTAAGAATACATATAATATCTGTTCCCTAGGCGTTGGCGGGAACAGTTCAAGTTGCATTTTACGTGTTAAAGATTTGAAGAGCAGATAACCGTTATACTCTTGGGTTCCACATTAACTATCAGTGTTCTCAAATGGAGAAAGTTAGCACCATTACCAAGGCAGACCTTGCTGCAGAGTAGCGGCTACTCTCGTAGCTTTCCCATCACTCATTTACATGCAGCTGACCCCGCTACGAGGTTGGCCTTTCCGTGACGTCAACCATTCTCAGTTAAATCTTTGTCCATTGAGGAATACAACTCATTCAGTGCAATGCTAAAGTACCCTCTGTGACGTAACTTATGCTACACACTTCGAATAGAGTAATTTCGCTGATGCATTCAATGACTTCTACGCCCATAAGACGTACGTTCCATGTGGAACAATGGTGCTAAAGAACATCAGCTCATGCAAAAGGGCCGAAGTGCCAATTGCAGCAAATGCAGCTTATTACAGATATAGGTTCCTTATGTCATGACAGAGCATTAACGCATTATTCTAGTATTGGTAACCATGAAGGAAATGTTTCAGATGCCTATATCAACTATATTAATTACGAGATGAATGTGCATCATCAAACTAATGGCTAGGAAACGAAGCGATCAGGTGAATAGAGGAAGTACATTGGGCAACCATATAAAACGTTGAATTTTATTTGCCTGGACAGGAAGATGAATTAGTTTTCGGTATATATTTTATAGTACAACTAGCGTAGTTTGTGGTAAAAGAACATACCTTTGCTATAAAGGAATTTTAAATCATCTGGCCTGTTCATCTATGTGGCCACCTGAGTGTACTGAAAGTTTGTTTTCACGCAATAAGCCGTTGACACTGGACAGATAAACGCTCCCCTTGGTCGATGTATTTGATGAACGTAGATTAGTTTGTTTTGCACATTATCTGGAGGATATGACGTAGCCTCACAGATATACTGTGCCTCGAAAAGTTACCTTTCCAAATGGTGGCACATAAACTTTTCTTAATTTCATTTTCATAGCTCCGCTGGCCATATTGGCTTTGGCATAAACAACTTTCGGCATTCTCGTTAAGTATCTTTGACTTTTTTTATTCATTTACGCATATATTCACACACATTTACACCACACACTTTTATACTCTGCGAAGCATGGTGAATGATTCTAATTACAGAAACATTTATCTGCCACAGCTGGGATTCAAACCCGCAGCTTATGTTGAAAGCGAAATTCTGGTAGCTCAGTCTGTCGTAACCCATAGACTCCTGAATTCTTCTCTCAGTTCTGGGCGTGGATAACTAATTAAACTTATTCTTTTTCTACTTTACTTCTTTTTCTCTGACTTAGCTTTGTCTATTAATAACTTATAGATGAGTTCAATGATATGCTCGACATTACTAATAAATGCTATAAAGGTAACGACTATCACGACTGTGGCCGCGCCGTAGCCGAGTGGTTAGATCATTCGCGTCTCGCCAAAGGCAGCCCGGGTTCGATTCCAGGCAACCGCATGTGGGATTAGTGGTGGACGAAGCGGCGCTGGGGCGGGTTTCCTCCGGGTTATCCGGTTTCCTCCGCCATGTCATTCCACCGGTGCTCCATCTTCATTCCATGTATCATCAGTGCCACCGCCTGCGGTGCCGTATGTAGTTAAACACTACAAAAAATAAACAATCACAAAGGCTCAGCACGTTAGCTAGTGGAATGTGCCGGTATTTGTACAGGCAAATAACGGTGTAATGTGCAGCTTGGACTAGAACATCCTGTGTCGCTCCGTGATGTGGTGGGGGAGCAGTTGTTACTCTCCCTCTGTTTTCCTTATTGACACACCTGCTATAAACGTGTAAAGTGTCTTTTAACAAGAGGTAGTTTATAGCATTTAAAATATTTCTGGTCTAACTAGGAAGTATACATGTCTGAACAAAATTAACAATGAAAATAAATGTAGAATGATTTCCGCTGGAAATAAAAAACGCAGAAATGGAAGAATTGCATGGGTGCAAAACAAGCTTACACAGAGGTGGTTGGATTACTTGTGGATTTTCACCTGAAAGGGTTTGGATTATATTCAGGGTTTTACTTTCCGCACAGCCACGAAGCCCAAAATTCTGATGTCTCGTTCATTTAGTACGGACGCTCTTCATTTCACACCCTAAATGCTCTAATTGCATTTGTGAACCGGCATTTATCAGTGAGAGAGTTGCTTTTGATGTGATGGCAACAAAAAATTAAACGGTGTCCTGAAGATATATTGCCCTTGCTTAGGAATTTCACCACTCCTCGGGGTTATTTTAAAGCTGGCAAGAAAATTAATTCTGGCAAGAATCCCGCTAACATTCCATGACAACAATGCTATTACCTCATCCGTATTCCGCATTCTGAGGAGGCAGAATTTCCTTAAGCCAGGCACACACAGTATTGAGTGAGCACTCTTCAGCTACTTAATAGGAAACATAGTGATGTAACAGTTCACGTATTTCATTACTTTTTCTGTTTTTAGGTTGGACTGCCTGGTGTGACTGCTACGATGCTGAGGCATGTTGTGTGAGTAAATTCAACACAAGGATCACCACCAAATTAGTAGTAACAATAGTTGTATTTAGTGCTACTATTATAATTCACGTTTATACAATTTAAAATAACAGCATTTGATGGTTTTTTCTTTTTTTTTTAATTGGAAGGTTATACAGTAGGATAGAGCAGGCATGGGCATGAGAGGAGAGTTAGTGATTGAACTTGCCTTACTCACCCCGCATTCTCTTGCTGAGTGATGAACATAATTTTGATTCAAGCACAGTGGTGGCTTCGTTCCACCTACGCTGTTATTAACTATTTTGTTGATAAATAAACATATTTTGAACACAGTTATTACAACACCTTCTGTGGTTAGGCAAATTACACAATCTTCAGATTTATAGCCTTCCTTTATCTTATGCACCTAATATTCTTAAGCTGCCTTATGATTGATATTCTAAATTGCTTCTCTTTCATAATAAATAAAGCAGCAAAGTTCCATTGCTATTTAGCCTTAAAATATTTAAAAAACTATTTGATTAACATAAATTGTTTGGTTTTAAACTCAATATTATGTTCAAGCTTTGAAACACGAAATACAATAACTTATATGACGTAAATAAAGCAATAAGAAACTAAACCCTAAAAATGGAATCATGTCTTCCCTTTTTTTGTTTACAAATACGAGCATTCAGAAGGAACCTTTTAAACTTGTAAATGAATACCTGTAAGATCAGGAAAGTTTGATTTATACTTCTAATCGAAGCGGTGTTGATATTGTAAGCTTTATATTTTAAAATTAAAATTCACACATTAAATAGCAATCTTTTCTATTGTTGTAACTTATAACAAATTCTGTCTGCCAATCTTCATGAAACCCAAGTCTCAACGAAGCCATATTCGCCACTGAATAAGGCGTATCGGAAGCTGAACAGCAGTGAAGGGAAGGCATGGCCGGTGGAGTGAGGCAAGAACGCGTTTCAGTGAAGTGGTCCTTCTCAGCCGATGTTGTCCTTATTTATTCTAAGGTGTATATACACGGTGTTCATTTTAAATGAATTCTGCCATAGTTCACTTTTGCTGTAAGTTACAACACTATTTTGATGCGAGTTTCACCTCCTAAAACTTGAAAAAGTAGAGTAGGTTTGTTTCGAAGAACTTGCCCAGTTCCCACGTCACATGACTTTAGTATAGTCGTGTAGCGACTTCCATAACTATGGAGCTATATCAGGCAACCAAACTTCAATCTCCACGGTATTAGAGTTTGGACCACTGCTTATAAACTGTCCATTTCGACTGCTGTATCATAATACCAATACTTTGTTTCAAGTCTTATATACGTTAATTATATGAAAATGTTTGAAAATTTGAGACTATGTTGTATGTTTCTTACAAAAATATATTTGGCCTTCAGAACATGTAACGATTTATTTTGCTATCTCCTTCCTAACACTTTACAACCAATGCTTCAGAAAACTCCAAAACTCGTACTATATAATGAACCCAAATTTCAAACTCTTTTAACACTTTTCTTTCCCCTGTAACCTGTTTATATAGCGGTTGCCATCACCTGACGTAGTCAGTGCTGACATATTATACATAATCATGCTGGACAGCAAACCATAATACAATAAACACTTAGTAATCAGTTCAATAGACATGTTTACCAAATGTCAGCAAGGATACTTATCTAATATTCAGGTAACTATAGCGCGTCTCACCCTTAAAAGACAGTACACGTTAAATGGAGCGCAGTGTTGCAACATGTACTAGTTGCGAATCTTTCTCCGCGAGCGACTCGAGGTGGCCTGAGTCCTTCAATTGCTGCTTCACGAGACGGGCACTTTTAACTCACGCCTTTGTTACTTTATGACCTAAATTTACAAATGACTCGTCTGTATAAACAATTGATTTCCCCTGGTCCCTAAATCTTTTACGTCTTTTAGATATTTATGTCGCCATCTGATGATATCGATATCGTCTCTTTCTATTAATATGCACTTGTTACCCTTTCTTTCATATTCGAACCCCAAATCAGAGTGGCCCTTGAGAAATTTGGTAGGGTCTCATCACTGTTGAACGGTGACAAAATTATATTCAGCGTGGGTGGAATATTTGCAAACAGTAAAGAATGAACAATTCGCCGCACTCCACCTTGCACTATTCAATCATATTGCGTTAACCTAGCGTTTTGTGTAGTCCCGCCCTTTTTGCTTTCTTTTTCGATGGCGTTCTTAGAGGTCCTTTCATTAGTTCCTTTTTAACCATACACACTACTGCTTCTGAACACCCGATAGCCTTAGCTGTTTCTTTTACCGCCTTACTTACACGCATTTTACTTAAAAAATAATCTAACACATTCATAATTATTTGGCGTTCCTTACTTCTTTATTTACCAACATATCGTCCCTTCCTAGCTTCACCCTCCATAACTACAAATATTTACAAAAATATTAAACAAATAACGCAATAACAGCTCACAGTTACACACACGGCTTCTTTCGAACTAATGCTAGTGCTGCTCCTTATACATACTATCTTCTGTGTCAGGCCTGACGCTGAATAGATGAATACCTTTTGTTTGCCTTACTGGATAAAAGAAAGAGGTTACTGCCTTTTGGTTTATTTTAAAAACTTTCTCCAACCTTCCTCAACATTTGTTCTCGCTGGTTCCCTGATGTAAACACAATAACAAAAAAGTTTCACACTGCGTAACTTTTGCAGTGCACAAATATAAAATTTTCCGAAAACATTTAATTTAAAAAATTATAACACTTAACTGGGTAAACATAGAGAATTCAAAGTAGGCAGGTAGTAGCACTATAGTTTACTCTACCTAAGAAAAAAAATAGATGCATTCTAGCAGTTAGTTTGTTAGTTAGTGCGTGATGAGTGTAGAAACAGCAAATATCGGACTTCTATTGAAAAAAACGTTTTCTGAAGAAATTTGGACCTATAGAAATGTATAATGACTCTGAAAAGGATATAACCTGATAGAGAAAAAAATTCTGCATAGGATAATGTGTTCAAACCTGAAATTTATAACAAATGAATATTTATACCATGCTATTAGGAATCTGGCAACAGAGCGAGGGTAGAAAAGGACGCGGCTAATGGCAACTTGTATGCGCTAGATAGAGACAGAGATGTCCCATTTAACTCCATACTGTCTTCTAAGAGTGAAACGCTATATAGAAGCAAGAATGCTGAAGAACGGTATACGTACGGTATCACAGAAGGTTTATGGTAAGAGATATTACAAGTCTTCCTGCATCTAGGTGGAGGAGTGCATTTCTCATGGGAAGGGGTTGTTCGTAACCGTGCAGCAGGTACACCACATTCAGAAAGTGATAATTAGTACGTATTAGCACTACTAAAAGAATACAACACGTTTTAGTTTGTATAGTGCCGTATGACATTCTTGAGCATTCTTGCCACTACTAACCTGAGCAACTTGGCCCATGCTTTCTGAGTATGACTTTACGGCAGGAAATAGATTACAATTAAATCTACTGTGTATACGTGATGAATTATAATATTACCTTGTAATTATTATTTATAGGCAACAAGCTATGTACTTTTACGTGTTACTTTATGTTGTACTATTATAGCACAAGTTTCGAATTATCTACAAACTTTGTCACTATGTAATAGAAACTCATACTTATTGATGTTTAAATAAAAAGTATGCTGACTTGAATATATTTAAATAAAGAATCGATAAAGGCAGAGCCATCCTTAAAACTTGCTTTTGTCAACTTGCAGTACACAATAACCTAAAATTGCCGATAAAAATTTTTTCAAGCATTAACAATATTGTATTTACGGGGTGTCCCCATAGACAGAATTATGTTAATTTATCAAAGTTCTAAGACTTTCACAGCCGCTGTCAAGATACAGTATAACCCGGACTTGTGGGCCTTGTTCTATGGACTCCTTCGTCTTCCCAGACGTTTCGTCTGCAGCTGCGGCAGACATCTTCAATCGCTGTTGAAACCTCTACCAGAGTACATCGACCTCGCTACTACTACTGAAGAGGTCTGCCGCAATCGCAGACGAAACGTCTGGGAAGACAAAGGAACCCAGTAGGCTATGGCTCACAAGCCTGGATTATACTGTATCTAGTATGTTTAGTTAAAAAGGAAAATATGAAACATAAATAAATGAGCGTGTTTCACCAATACGCCACAATTAAAAGCATAAGTCAAAATTAAGAAAACAAGGGGAAGGAAGCAAGAAAGGAACACGTGAACTACGAAAACTAATTATTCTTACAGATACTGTAATATAGTGTAGATCAGTTCAGTGGAGTAATTAATTGGTCTTTGTCACCTGACAGATAGGTCAGTGAGTAAATCCTCATTTCTTGCTGGGAGCTGCTGCTTTGAAATCGATGATCCTAGTATTGCCCTGAGTGCAAGGCCATGGACTTGGTTTCATGTGAGGTCTTGTGCCATTGATGGATCAATGATCCAGTTTCTAAGATGAGGGGAAGTAATTCTTCTTCCAGTTCTGCCTCGCAGTTGAAAGGAAACATATTTGGAGACAATGTTACATTATTAGTGAATGAAAATGAATTGTGAATCGGGAGGAGAAAGCAGCTTAGTAAAATATGTAACCACGAAAACATTTCCATTATGTAACCAGAACCTGCCTGGCTTAAATAATTTTCTGACATTTATTCTGCCCAACAATTTTAAGTATTTTATTTTCCATTACACAGGAGGTGATCATAGTTTCAGGGACACGCATTCATGCTACAAATCTAATTTGGACAGAGAATGACGTGGAATGAGCATGCAAAGGCGGCTTCAGGGTGGAGCACTTCCGTTTACTTTATTGCGCTCATCAGCCGCGGCCCGACATTAACTGTCATTTTAAGAGATTCCGCCATTCACGAAGGATAAACCTGCACGATCTCATGCGTTGGAACTGGCTTAAGCACTTTCTGTCTGTTTAGATTCAATTTAACACGCTGTGAGTAGCAGAAATATGGAGGAACCGTTGTTCCATCAAACCTCGCGATGACTCATTGGAATACCTCATGGTTCTGACACAATTGTGGATAAATAAGATTCAAGTACTCTGCTACTCTTTACTTTAATTTGTGAGCTAGAAGGTGTAAAAGAGGAAGCAAGATTTGTAAATGTTTATTAATGCCTATCTTTAGTTTTCACTCGGCTATATAATAGTACCCGCAGAATCTATAAACATTTAAAAAGCAATTTTGGGGGAAAAAATGTATATTTTAATTTTTACTCTGGTATAAGCTCAGATGAAATTATTGATCTATAAAATATAACACATTGCAGGTTTTGATGATGGGCTTATGATCTGCCTTGATATATAAACACGTCTGTTTGGTCAAACAAAACTCACCCATAGCTTAAACTAATTTAAGTCGTTACGAGGAGTTGAAGTGTATATTATCTTCTTTATGGTCTGTTAATCACATCCCGTAGTCTTCGGTCTTCGCTTAAGTAACCACCCGAACCACCCATCAATCTACTAGACAACAGTATTATGGTTGACCGTCTACAGTGCTGTAACATTTTGGACTTACCATTCCGATTTAACTACTTTTAGTGTTCCAGTCATTACTTGTAATACATTTACTGAATGTTCTGGTAAGAACAGATTGTAAATTTGTAGTCAATGTAATAAAAATGATCTCATACATAGCGTCAATGGATGTGGGTGATGTGTTGTATCCCCTACCAGTTTTCCTTAGTTAACTTTTCCTATTATCTATATATAATCCAATTGGCGCAATGGTTGCTGAGGAGTATGAATTAGTAGTGTTAGTAGTGTTAGCAGCGCCCGCCTCGGTAGCGTGATGGTTAGCGTGTCTGCCTCACGTTCAAGAGGTCGCGAGTTGGAATCTCGCTTAGGGTAAGTTATCCGGGTAAGGTTTTTTTCCGAGGTTTTCCCTACGACGAATGTCGGGCAACTTAAAGCTCCATGGACCTCGGGCTCATTTGATCATCATTTCACCCATTTCATTTCATTCATTCGTCCGACATGACACAATGTTGGAAGACGTTAATTTAAAAAAAAAAAAAAAAGTATCGTGCGGCTGGTGTTGTGCTTGCCTCACGCCAAATGTGCGCGCGCAATGGATGTAACACTTGTTAATGAGGTTATTTTGTTTGACAGTGAAGGTTAATTTCATATTTTTAGCTTCTTCTGTATCAGAGTACAACAAGCAGCAGTTTGAATAGTAATGCGAGTGAACGTATAAGAGAAATACACCAGGAAACCGAAGGCAGGGTATGCACATTACTCATGTGCATCCGCGTGGTTCACTACGGGGAAAACACATGTTGTAGAGAGAATGCTGCACTCCCTGGAAACCGAGTGGTTGTAATCAGCAAACTGAGAATGCAGAAAAAAATTATTATGTAATTTTTATATGTAGCAGTTGATGAATTATAAAGTTTCATAAAAACTATAAAAATTGAAAAAAAAAAATAGTTTTTCAAAGTTTATAATTTTTATTTACTAAACCAAAGCATTACAAAATGCTCTGTTCCCACATTCTTTTGAGAGTATCTACTTATCTATACCAGAATAATATTTAAAATTATCAAAATTTTGAAATCATCGCGTAGACCATTTCAGGTACGCTGCCAAGAACAGCTAGAAAAGATAATAAATTTAAAGGTGTTAAAGATATTGCAATGGAAATTTGAAGGCACATTATTCCTTACATATATTAAGACTAATATAAGTTTGAACAAAATCCGCTAATTGTTGTAGAATTTAGAAATGTCACCTATGTGTAAGTTTAAAGTGCATACCCAAGTTCACATACCACGCTACGCCACTGTATAGGTTCTATTGTGTGCTTTTTTAAAACAACTTAGTAGTTATAAGAATTATTTTGAGAAGTTATCTAGTTCTAAACAACAATGTGCCTGAAAATGATTGAATGCCAAAGTAACTGACGCAACGAAAATAGATGTTTAGGAAGTCCGGAAAAATCATATGTTACTATCATATTACGAAAAAAAGAATATTCAGTGATTCAGTGTCCATTTGGATGCAGACCATTACTCGGGAGATGTACAAACAAGCATAAGAATACGCAATGAGACACTTGTCTGCACCGATAAGCTACAGAAAAGCAGCAGTTGACTTCAGAATTTGTCATCAGTATGAACTACAAAATAGGTTATATTAGTATCACTGCAAGCACGCCTTAAATCTGGGAGTAACGGAGAGGCTTTGTCCAAATAGAAT
The DNA here is from genome assembly GCA_030765045.1 of Tenodera sinensis. Taxonomy (NCBI): domain Eukaryota; kingdom Metazoa; phylum Arthropoda; class Insecta; order Mantodea; family Mantidae; genus Tenodera; species Tenodera sinensis. The sequence goes on along the minus strand of CM060961.1, from coordinate 148,279,381 downwards.
GTTATGTTTGCCAGCCCTTTCTGGAAAATGAATGAATTTTTACACAATTTGATGTACAAACTGCTAAATTGTACATCAGGGCACACAAAAAGTTTTGGAGAAATAAGCAAACTTGGTTTTAACATAGGTTATGTTTATCTTATATCATTCATGACTTATAATGAAGAAAGCAAGATATTGCTAGCTGACAAGAGAGCAACGTGCCTTATGTTGCTGTACTCTCTTTATTCCAAAGGTGCACTTAACAGCACTACCAGCTGTGCAATTTATTTGCTGAAATATTAATGAACCAAGGTTAAATGTTTATAGTTTGTACTGCAACAAATTTATTATTGTGCTTCTAGTAATATTTCTCATTCAGCGAATCTAAAATTAATTTCCCATTTAAATACGCTTAGGACAATTTTACTTTCTAGAACCACAATATAGCGGGGAAAACAAAGAAAAACCTTGCAGGAATTTCTAATTATATTGCTCCCTGATTTACACACGTACACATATGAGTATGCAGATTGTCAACAAGCTGTTTTGAACTGGCAGTTACGAACATATTTTAATCTCAAACTTGATAAATTATTTTAGTATTTATGTCGATTAGTATAAAGTACCCGAAGAATTTAACGTTTTACATCAAGTCTTACTAATTTCTGCATAACACACTCAAAATGTAATTTCAGGCATCAATAAATGTAGCCCAAAGACGCGTCATGGCTTCCGGTAATGTAATATACTAATATAATGAGATTGACATGAATTTGGGGTTATTCAGCAGGTACATAAAGACCAATTTTGTATATTTTTGTGCGGCGTGATTGAGTACCTTTGTTAAATGTAAAAAACAAAGAACAAAAAATATTTATCCCAGGACTATGCTGCATTCTCCCGGTAAAATTAGAATTAAGTTCTACCTGTATTTATTTTACAGCTAATATAATGTAACAAATATAATTTGTACATGTTGAACTCCAACACAGTTTAAACGCGTAAACTTTCTCATACAGGAGGGAAAAAATTTGCTTTCTAAAAAATGATTGTAAATGATGCTAAATGACTCACTTCTAATGAGAGAGAAACTCCAAAAATGTTCAAAATGAGTTTTACTAAGGAATGTTAGGCATTCTACATAGTCAGCAGTTTGTTTCAGGTTGCATACACTTGTTAATTCTGATTGTTTAGTTGCGATGGGTGATTTGAGATGGGGGAAACTCATGTGCCGCAAGTCGTGGTCATGGCAGGTGGAGTAGGGGAAAAAAAAAAAAAAAAAAAAAAAAAAAAAAAAAAAACCGTTATTGTCTGGCTGGAACTTGAAAGTAACGTTTGATATGTGAGAATTTCTAGGGATTTTAAGTTTGTTGTTTGTTTGTTTTTTAATAAAATAATGTTGGGACTATATACACATTTTCACTTGTATACAAATGTAATTGAGGCTTTTCAACCAGCTCATACAAAGTCCTCTTCCTGAGGCCAGCAAGAACAGCGGTTTTTGTCGTTCTGTGCTTGAATTTGCGTAATTGATGTGTGGTTGACAATCTTCTTTTCTAAAGTGTCTAATTTCAGACACTCACACGTTTATACTCATACTAACACACGATAGGAACATACACTATGTACATATGTACAGCACACGGACAAGTCATGTTAAAAGGACTGTTATGCATTTAATTACAGGGGCCTCTGCCAGGGCGCGTGTGGTCGGTTAGCTTCGAGTTGGCGCGTGGTGAGTAGTTGTAAGTTGTTCACCCTACCTGCCATGTTTACGGTGCTCCGGCTCGCCGTTGTCGATGCTGCTTATCAGCGAATTTGTACCGTGTCTGATCCACGCCTTGTCGATGTAGCACTGTGAGCAATTGCCTCCTTCAGTGTTGGCATGTTAAGTTCAGTTCTTACGGTGAGGTTGGATGTGGGCAGTGATACACGCAGTGACATGTGAAGTGAATTTATTTTGAGCACCCCTGATTTGAGGGTTGCTCAGAATACACAGCATACAAGACCACTGACAAGATGAAGGACTTGTATAACATGAGTTTAGTATTAATTTTCATTTCCTTGCTGTGCAAGATTGAGGGAGGGCGTGAACATAGTGGCTGCCACCCTTTGTTGGCAAGATATTGTACATGGTTGTTCCACAGCAACCTTCAATCCATAGTGACGCATAACTATTTGATATATTGACGGCAGTGCAACCTTTGACGTTCATTCGTGAGGTTCATAGCGGAAGGCGCAGCCATTTCGAAAAATGCAGCACTGATATTTAGTTTTGCTGTTGTGTTGCCGCGAAACATATCTCGTTGCATTTGAAGTAGGCCGAAAAGTGGATTTTTACTGTCTTTGTAGGTGTGTCAGTTTAACAAAAACAGCCGCATTCAAAGTTTGATCTAAAAGTTGGGTACAAAGTCCTATCACTCCCATAGATTAAGGGTATATGATGGAATTGCACTTTGTAAACCCGAGGGGTCAAGGAGACATGTTGGTTTCAGCAAGATGGAGCGCCTCCTCATTTTACCATTTCCATTCGAGAATGTCTCAAGGAGGTGTTTCCAGAACGCTAGATTGGCCCAGGATCACGTTCTGGCCTAACGACATGTGACAAGTCGCTCTGGGAATTCGTTAAGAACATTGTTGCAGAACAACATAATACGGTTGATGAATTCAAATAAGCTCTTGGACTTACTTTCGGAGAGATTATTCCAGCAATACTGAAAAGAACGTCCCACAAACCTGACGATGGATTATTTTGTGTTCGAGCATGGTGGATTCCCATACTGATGTTTTAAACATTTACATGAAAGAAATGTACATTAAAGCAAACAGATGTACATTAAGACATAAAGCACCATCTATAGTTCTACATGCTTCATTATAAATAAATGTTGAATATTTAATTAATATTTTAGAAGATATTGGTTCACAAATTATCCGTGATTCTCTGTACATTTTACAGAATCATCTGTATACTACACTAAATTAAATAAATAAATAATTCTAAAATGGTTAGTTGTGTTAGTTCCAAATTATATACTAATTTTGTGCATTATTACATTTTATCAAATATTTTTTAAATTATACGTTCTTATCCTTTTATTATTCATATTTAAACTTGTCTTTTTCTACAGATGTATTAGCAGGCGTATCTTTATGACAACCCTAAAGTAGGACAGTTATCCAACTACTGGATTTTCTCTCTTTAATACTTTAAGGAAGTGACGGAGTATGTGACCACTCTGTACCACAGTGGCAACGAAAATGCTTCCCTTCGCCGTACACAAGGCTACGGAAGTTGTTAGTGGCACTTAAAGGCACATGGACAGTCCGTCAATACGACCACAGAGCACCTCGAAGAAGGAAAAGTTACCGCCTACCCAAGGATGCCCTTGGATAATAGTAATGCCACTCCCAACATCTAACACATAGTTACCCCAACACCTATTCCTGCCCCCTTCCTGCATCCGAACTTAGGTATACAGGAAAAAACCATTGCCCACAGACACAAACGCTTGAAAACATTTAGAACAACCTCTTTACTGCACAGATAAAGTCCATTAGCGGCTAGGTGCTGTGCAAATAAACATACCGTACAGGAGAACCTGTACGACCTGTTCTCGAATGCTGGAATGGACAGTCCGCCATTCCTCATAACCTCAGTTTTACATCTAAAATCAAGGCTTTTGTAAATTGTGGTCAGAAGCAATAACGAGTTTATAATTCTACTGTCCAAGGCCTTATCTCCCCCTTGTTTTGTTTCTTTAGTATAGCCTCTTCACTCCAATACTTGGAGAGAATGAGAATTACACAATAATAATTATTGTACATCCACTATAGTTAGTGTTCGATAATCTTCAAGTATCTGATTTTGTAATTTATTTGACCGATTCAAAGTGAATAAATCCAAGAGATTATAGCTAATTTTGGGAGACTTCATCATTGTATTATTACAACCCTACAAGTATCCGAGGGTTTAACGCTTGCCCTAAACATTTTTTCACCAGCTGTCTTTATTCACGATACCAATTCATCTGGTACAATGTTTTGTCAATATTAAACTACGGGAATTATTACAAAGCTAATTCAGTGTAAGTCTACAGCACTTCTACAGCTATTATGTGGCTAGAGTTCAACTCACACAATCACAAAATCCAAGAGCACGTCTATTTCATTCTTTTTGTAGACGAAATACTTACTCGTGTTTAATTTTGACATTACAAAACTAAAAACTACCAGATGCAGTTAGGGTATTAACTTTACTATTGATATGAATTAATAATCGTTCATAAAGTCGTATTTTAGCCAACTCTATTCTGTTTTTATATTTTGATTTGCAGGACAAGTAGATATCTGATTGTATATCTATGATTTTTCGAGGGCACTAACGTCCTCAGAAGCTTTGCTCACTAATGCCGTACCACTACAATTTTTTCATGTTCTTTTCTGGTGAATATATTCATTAACCTTTTCATAGAAATCCATTTTCTCCAAATCGCAACTGAATCGAACCGATAGTGAGTTAAAACAAACATAAAATAGTATTGCAAGATAATTAAACTATCTGAAATGTTTAAACATTTTCCATCTCCAGCCACATAGAATTCACTGTTTTAGATTGTTGAACTGTATTCACTATAGAGGAAACCAGAGATATAAGAGAGTTTTAATGAAAATATTTTTTGTTAGTTATTGTATGTAGTGAAGTACGCATGGGGATGGTCTTGTTCAAAAACATTATTAGGTTTAATGGTGTAAGTATTTATAAGTCACATGCTTAAAGGTTTATATTATATTGTATTACACACATTTTGATATTTATAATACTTATTCAACGCTAAACTGCACGACTATAAGACTTTATATTGCATGGCTAACAAACAAATGATTCATGATAACATAGAAAAACGTGGGAAAAAAGTGAAACGTTTGCCTCTTAGGGATAACCTTCCCTGAAAAAGGGTCAAAAATAGGCAAAATGCATAAATATGGATTTTTAATATTGCCAAACACTATCAACCTTTTACTTTAGTTTTACGTAGCTTTTATGGCTCTAGGGCCTTATAAAGTATCTAATTCAGTGATTTAGATGTCCGTCTGTAAGCCTCACTTTTTATAAAATATTAAAGTGCTTTATGTGCACTAACAGCTTTATACGAGATAGCACAAAATCAATAACGTTGATATTTCAGTGTTATAAACTTTTTTTTTTTTTTTTTTTTTTTTTTGGGGGGGGGGAGGGGGGCGGTTTCTTTTGTCAGCACATTATAATTTTCAGATTCTTTCGCACGATATATTTTTCACCACAAATTAAAATGTTTGATAGCTCATTGTCAGTAGCAGGATACAAGATTTAGTTGAACATTTTTAAAATGTATATAGTTATAATGTTATTAAACACTAATATTCATTTTCTGTATATTTTAAGGAAATCATTCAAATTTCGTATTTAGTATTTTCAACCAAACTAGTGGCAGAATTTAAATTGCAGCTCTATAATTTATTAATATTCCTAGTATTAAAATGTTTAATTCTAAACTATTGTTGTTTTTAAAAATTAATAGTGGAAGAATTTTAAAAAAATCTGCGTGGGACTAATTTAAAAATATGCATGAAATTTGGTGTTCATTTCTAAATAAGACTAAAGTGAACACAATTTGTAAAGGTTTAACCCGTTTGTATCTTACCAACAAAAAATACAATTTATTGTTAAATAGAATGTGTTGTTTATCATGCCATATGCTTATGGGTAAAAACTATGTGCATATACGAGCATGTTGTAAGCCGAACCTGTTTTGGTAAGATTCAGTAAGTCAGGACGAGGTTTCAAATGTGACATGAACTCTCTTGAACAGCTCCTTCAAAAGCAAATTTTTCCACGGAAGCATTTCAAACTAGCCTAAGCACCTTGAAAACAGGTGAAAGTGATTCTGTTTTTTAACTATACACCCTGCTTTGAAATGTTAGGCCTATTGTTCCAGCAACTTCTTGAAATAGGGTGAACTTGCCGAAAAAACGTCTTTGTGTTATCAAGTTATCCAAATTAAACTCCGATCCACATCGTTTTTGAGTTTGGTTTTAAACCTAGGAATTTTCTCATAGTTACTGTAGAGCTTACTAAAATCACAGAGGAGCTTTCCTCACATTGAAAACCTTAATTACTTCTCCGAAGCCTCACGCGGAAATGATTTCAACGAGTGGCTTGTGTTCACAATTTAATTGATGGTGTTGAAGTTAAACCCTCTTTTCATTAAAGAAAACCAAAACAAAGTGCCACACATTGTTGAAATTATTGCTCCTAGCATTGGGACCCGCGCGAAACACATTCCTAGACAGCATGTCCTAATCCATGGTGTAAGTTGTAATAGAAACATCCAGGAAACTTTTTCTAAGCAGTTAAAATGTTGTGTGATATTAAAGGTTATTGAAGATTGTCAACTGTCAAAAGTCACACACAACAGGTTGAGGGATATAAGAGCTTACCTCCCGATGTGAGGTTGGAGAAACAAGGAAGATACTACCACGTTCTGGTCCCACGTCCAACTCGCGGGAATTACTGGCGGTCGTATAATTAAAAGTGAGGAATTGTTGCGAATGTGCCCCCACTCTTCCCCCTCCACTTCCCCGGGCCAGACGTCTCCCAGACTGTCCCCGGCTACCTGTGTACGTACTCACTCACTCACTAGCATGTACCGAGTACAGTGTCTGTCACGTGCACTAGGGCACTGCCCCTTTACTACACATTGTTTTTACTTAGAGGGCAGCCAACTTCCCCATCAATCGTCCTCTTGTTTCTCTTTAGGTACCTACTACATTTACTGTTACCACAGCAAGCGTTCCATATTAGCTTTTCGCTGCTACTGTACGTTTCGAGGCACATTCACTCTATCAATATGTAATAATAATTATTATTCTAATCTTAATATATTAATATTATACTTGTTACAGTTATTCTATCCGTCTTACGAAATACTTCAAATTAAACATAAATCCTTGGCTACAACAGTGGGAACAACATGCAAATGTTTGTTCGTTGCAACAAGCCCTGATGATAAGGTGTTCTTTTGTTTAATGTTGTTTGAGATTGCTCCGATTATTAATATACTAATGAATGCTCCTGGTTGTGAAAATCATGCTGATATTTGCTAAATTCGACAAAGGTCTAAGGCTCGTTCCATTAACCTCTTATGACAGAGCAATCATCTATGGGGCGCCAGCTAGAAAGAATGTTATTGGTGTCTGCACTTTTAAGAAGCAGCATTTCGTAAGCATACCGTTACTCTACCGGTCTTTAACGTTCTTGATGCTATCTTCTCTATTATTTCAATAACTGTATCGTCGTTTATAGTTCTACTAATCACACAGCCCGGACTAGAAGTTGTGTTTACTGCATTGCGTTGAACAGCTGCGATTATTTCTCCTTTCGAAATTTCATTAGTGAGTATATCACATATGTCAGTATTTTTGGGTATAGTGAGTCCTTTCACCTGAGTTTGCTTAAGAATAGACCCCACAACAGACCACCAGTATCCGTCCGAGACAGCTTCTACAACACCTTCTGGTGCTGACAAAAAAGTTAATCATTGTCTTTCCTTAAGGGACGTAAACAAGCAGGTAAAGATGAAGAAATATGAATAACGAGGTCTACGTTGCCTTACAAAAAATCAGTTCATAATTTTGAACTATCACATTAGACACATTTTCTCAGTATTATGTAACAGATATTTTGAGATATTAATTAATTATATTACCAATTAAGCAAAATAGCTTAATAACAAATATTTAATTTTCACACAAGCATTTGAAAAATAACGAGAACATAAAATATGATGGTACTGAGCAACCCTTACCTTTAAGCTTTTCTTAATTTAACACAATTTTTGCATTCTTTTGTACGTTTTCTTGGGAAATTAAAGGGATACTGAATAGATGCCAATTGTTTCTCTATGGCACTCCATTGTGTTAAATATAAAGAGGTGGTCTACCATACAACTAGAAGGCCACGTTGAAAAATTGTTTTATTAGCTCTAGTAACTCAGACGTTGGAAGAAGAGTAGAAGACGACAGTTCCAGATAGTTGAATGTTTCCTCATTCAAGAGCTTTTGGGATGTTCTTTTGATGTGCCAACACTCGCACAGAATTCCTACAGAAGCCGTACCTTTCAGTCTTCGGCAATCAAGTTATCTCGAGTAGCGTGATATTGCTTGGCTTCACAAATCCGAAGATTATCTGTGCGCATATCTGAACAGCAAAGTATATCGAAGTCATTCGGAAACCAAGAAGAACTGGAAGAATTTGAAGAGACATTACTGCTTAGATGTAATAATCTGCATAGAACTATAGAATAGTCAATCTCTTAATATGGATATTATATGCAAGACATGCTTTAAAAAATAGAATATGTATTTCAGAATCTAAAATTGCAAAATAAAATATGTAATGCAGAATCTAATGTTACTTCAGAAACTAAAAATGCATACTATAAAACATATTTAAAGGCAACTGAAGTGTTAGAATAACTCTGTCGGATTGTTTCTGTGTTTGGTAATAACAGTAGAGAGGACGCTGCTATTTCTAGAAGTTACAGAGGTCCATATCCTGAATTCCAGTAGGAGGAGGTGTTGACCCGTTTGGCTTACTAATGTTATCCTACAGGTTTATTTCAACCTTGTATGGGGAGCTTGCGGAATTCCATCTTCTACTCCCTAAAGGTATAGCCAACAAGAGGAGGCAGAAAAGAGGAACGCCAAGGGGAAATAAAATTGACAAACGACGTCCCCAGATGTCCAGACTGATCTGCGTGGAGACAGTTGAGTGTTTCTTCACTCTGCTGTAAATATGTTGACCCAAAGTTTCTGTAAAGGATATTCAGCTTAAAAACATTATACATATTTAACGTAAATAAATATTTTCGGATATTCACACAAATTACACAAAAGTTGCATAAAGCAAACTGTTTTAAAATAATTTTCACATATTTACATAGAATCAGATAAAAGCAGCAGCAGCAGAATTATTTTTAGCAAATGGCCATCCATTTGTTTAATGCTCAATTACACAGACTAGATGTTGAAATTTGTTATTTATTGTAACTGATGTCAGTTATGGTATCGCTTCAGTTGAAAGAAAATATAAAGATTCCACTTTCTTAAGCTACATTACTCTCAAAATAAGAACGGGGAATTCCTCCACTGCCATGTGCTTGATTAAGCACCTGTTATCGATTCACAGTCCGGCTAGTATATAAAGTATACACTGATACTTGTTAATCTGTATGCCAATTAGTCGTTTGTGAATCCGCAAAGTTAACGCAACCTTCTAGTTCTGTTGTTATGTTAGGAAGTTACATATCGACTGTATCGAGTTTACAGTGAATTAAACATGCACAGAGTAAAAAGGAGTACAAGTTCCGTGTGCAACAGTATGTTGCGGAATTTAATGATATTTTTACTTTTGATGGTAAAATCGTGTCTTATCAGCCATGTGGTAAAGCTATAACGGCAGACCACCATTCACAAGTAACAGCTTTTAAGTGGTAACAAACACAAGGCAACTATTTCATGCTTTACAAAATAAAAAAAATATATTAATGATCCAGTGCCAAGTAAGTACTTCAGCAGGACCTTGCAAACTTTCAGCGTATTGTGAGGATTTGTGCACAGCATTAGTTTCAGCAACATACCCATTTCGAAAGTGAACCAACCCCAGTTTTAAGCTTTCCTGACGAAATATACAAATATTGACATGCCTGATGAATCAACTTTGCGAAAGCATTACCTTCTCAAGTGCATTCGCAAAATCCATGCTAATGAAAAATAAACTCCGGGTTCTACTGCCAGGAAAATTGGAAATATTGTAGGAGTATTGAAGAATAATTAAGAAATTTAAGTCATCTTTTCTACTGATCTGCCAAGGTATGCCTGCTGCAAACCATGTAACCATTCCCAGATTTTATTTAATGAAGCAATACGGATACTGTGGCCAAATGGTGTACGATGTAACAATGTTTTATTATTTTTGACATGCTGCACCATATATGAAAAGGCAGCAGCAGGACTTGCAGTTAGTTATCCTAAAATGATTCATGCCACATCTGTTGTGCGAGGATTGCATAGGATATGTGAAGAAATTTTATTAGAGTCATGTTTTCTGAAATTGATAAATTGATTTTTAATGGTGAAGTGTTCATTAAGTCACCTAAAAGGATTGAAATCTTTCAGAACAGAAGTCCAAACACTGCGCTGCCTTCTGCGCCTGTGGTGAATCACATGGTTGGCCGCAGTTCAGTACTACGCACAAAGCCTGGATGGTTTTGCTGCTGTCATAAATGAAATAAACAATGCCAGTTCAGTTAAACTTCTTCAAGAACTTTTAAGTTACACCGCATTAAGAAATGACTTACATTTCCGCAAATCTGTTTTTTCTGCGGTTCCATGAAGAAACAGGAATCAGTATGAATGCCTTTGTGAGAAGCAGACAAGCAGTTCAGGATGTGCAACAAAAACTGGGTGTTCTTTCTGGTCCTGCAGTACAAAACTTAAAAAGAACATGCAAGGAACTGTTCAAAATAATAGTGGATTTTATATAATGTGTCAAGTTTCAAATGTGCTGGATGGGCAACATTAGGAACTCATTGATGTAAGTGTGAGTTAAATTCCATGTTCTAACTATGCTAGACTTACTTCTTATGACGTGGAGCGATCATTTTCGAAATTCGACACATTTTCGTGGCAATCTTCAATCTTTCGGGATGGAAAATTTAAGGAATCATGTCTTACTCTATGGTACCTGTGGATCCCTTCCAGGAATAATGCCTGGTGATTACCTCGTACATTTATATTAGCTCAGCCATTCAGATCTTAAAGTAAGTATTTTATTTGTTTTGGCACATAGTTTTGAAATTATTAGCACACAGAAGTACTCGTGTTTCCCAAGTTTTTAGCACTAAAAACCCGTGTCCTATATATAATTCTATAAAATAATACTGGCAATGTTTACTTTCTCTATACTGTAGTAGAAAGAATATTTGCATTCCACGAATTATTAGAAAAACGTACCTATCTTCAGGGAGGGAGAAAGAGAAGGGGAGAGATAAAGAAAGAGAGAGATAATAGAATAATTAAAAACAAAAGGTCGAGTGACTACTAAACTTGGTATTTAGCTCCGCATTTTCCAAGGTTGCGTAACGAAAACGCGGAAACTATGCTAACGTGAAGGAGAGAGAAATTTCAACCAGAAAATTAAAGAAATGCATTTTAAATGACTCAGATACCACACATTCCTTTCAAAATCCACCTGCGCAAGGCGTCATGTAACTCTAACTTTATTTATAGTCAAAATATCCAAATAAGCCTAAGACTATTTTAAATAGTTGAAATAGGTTTCATAACCAAGTAAATACGTTACTGTTTTTCTTCTTGGTAGATATAGCATATTTAAAATAATTATGACCCGCTGCTGTAACCACAAACGACAGTCTTTACTGCCTATTTAAGAGCAACTAACTATACCAAAACATTCCATTCGGATATTTCATCGCACTTGGAGGTTCCCTATTTTCCGAATTTGGCCACATGGCTAAAATTTTGCAAAGCAATGACATAGTATTACAGAACTTAGAATCCGAGGTAAATTGTACAGAACATTGCAATTTCCAAAAGCTAGCTTTACCCAGAGTTTCTTATGTGGAAATATGCACTATTTAAGCACTTTAGATAACACATTATAGTACCATTATTGTGTACAAACTGACAATACTCTACAGGTTTCAAAAGCTATATTATTTTTAATTATATAGTTATATGGAACGTTTAAAAAGACTGCTTTTGAATTAATATTTCCAATCCTTTGTGTACCATTCGATGAAACTACAAACACTTGGGAGATGGTCTTGGTTCTCAGCCTACTCACGACTTTCAAAAAATATCCTTCCTTGTTTTCAGCCCCTTTACTTTCAAACTTCATCCATGCAACGCTAAGTAATTCAACCATTAGGTTTAACGTTAATACTTGTATTACACAAACCTGTGTCTGTTCCTTATGCCTATTATTTGTGTGGGTCTGTTTCACATAACAAAGAAACAGCAGTAAAATATGCAAAATTATTACGCATTTTCATACACATGATTGATAGAATTCTTTAAAACTGTATCTTGGCTAAATCTGTACGAATATCATTATGAACGAAGAAAACTAGTATATAAGTGTGTGTATGTAGTGAATCTGAAAAAACAATTTTAATAATTTCTTCACCGCCGAAAATCGCTATTCTTTTTTACTATAAAACAATTCATAAATTACTAAAATACTAAAGTTTAGGATTCCTCTCAGTATTTGCCAGTTACGAGAACTGAGGAAAACCTACCTGTCTGCGAGAACGGTCCTGGTGGGATTTGAGCCACTGATCTATCGTTCACAAGTCGGTTATATGAGCTATTCTGTAAGTGGACCTTAATTTAAATATGACGTTTCGTAAAGGTTACATGTGTGCATAGCTGCCCGAAACATATATTTTGCAAATGCGTTTTTTGGTTTTGAGTTATAGAAAATTGTTTCCTTCCCAAATTTCCTTTCCTAATTTCAAGTATGACCAGTTTCACTACCTGCGGTGCCGTATGAAGTTAGAGCGGACATTACACATTATTTTAAAGAAATGCGAGAAAAATGGTAGAAAAGGATAGGAAAAGAAATATCTAAAGCACATATATTTCGATTAGGCCGCTATTATGTTTTTTTTTTTTTTTTTACTTCATTTGTATAGCTCCCTTTAACTTCTTTAGTCATATGGGGGCTTTGACTTGAGAAAGATCTGATGGTGTTACTACTCGCTGAACTGTAGGGTTTCTTGACGTTGATATTTATCATTTTTGACATTAAACGCACTCAGATTTCCTCCCACATTCATATTTCCAGACTCTGTGCGGAAATAAGCAATTATACTGTTTAAAGAAAAGTTCCCAATCCCAGCCGCGAGCTGAACCCGGGAGCTCTGGGTTGAGAATCCCGAACACTGATCACTGGACCGCAAAGGCAATCTAGGCTGTTATTGTACTTTATGTAGACAAATATGTGTTCAGAGCATAAACGTTCGCTTCATTTCGAATTGTGCAATGACAACCTATTGGTACGCCCTTTGGCGATCCTGATGCCACACGGGCTAAGCGGTGTGACCGGCCATCATCCTAAAACAGGGGTCAGCAAATCTGCACCGGCTGATGATATGACGCAATATCAAGTAAGGGGCAAGGCAATGCTTCACCCACTCTACCTCTTTCAAATAACACGCGTTCAAAGGTGCGCAAGCAGCGGTATAAACCGCATCGATATGACATGGCTGTTTGAAACCACGAAAACGAAAAGGAACCTTCTTACATATTCATGTAGGTATGTTAGCAAACTTAAAATGAGTTTTAATACAAAAGGTTTTATGATCTCAGATCAATGAACCGTGATTCTTTCCCGTGGATATTCATACAGTAAAACCACAATTACGAACTGACGTAGATTTACAGATAAACGAACTTTGAAATCACAATCACAGGATAAGACTGGTTTAGATTTATTTAGACAACTGGATATGGATACATTTCCGTCTTCAGTAATATGCCTCGCATATTAGTGCTATGTTTAGCCCAATATATGTATACGTATATATCTTTTTGGTCCAAAATGAAGTTTATAAAATCTAAAAGCAAATCGCAATTGATAAATAAATCCTACATGCTCTGTTGACGTCAGTATGTATGAATAACATTAAATATATGCCAAACTGTAAAGCTCTAGATAAACTGAAGAATAAGATGAAAAATTAACGTCAAAACCTTCTATATGTATTAAACAAATATATAACGTAAGTTATAGAAGTTCTCACTTCTAAAATGCCCTTGTTCGAACCATGCATTACATATGTAAGTACAAAAACAATCTCCCTGTACCTCCGCTCTATATTATATTATTTATAGCTGTACGAAGGCATGGCCATTTCAGTGGCTGTTTTATGGCATGGTGCAAGGGGCAAGGGTGCACTTCCTAAAGCATCCAATCAAATGGCCATGCCTTCGTACAGCGACAAATAATGTAACACAGAAGGGAGGTGCAGAGAGATTTACTTTGGCGGTCATTGTACATGCCGGGTTGCGTTCCATGACGTTACCATTACTGTAATCGCGATGACCAATTTGCCGACTGGTGCTCTAAATAAGTGCGTACATTCTCGAGATTAGCTAATGGATCATAACTCTTTGGTTATTCTCTGGTATTAACATATGATATCACTTCTAAACATGAGATTCTCCTATTTTTCAGAGCTGCAGCTAATATTGCGGATTTCTCCCAACAAACCTACGGTGACTTGAACCGTAAGATGTCATCCGACAGTAACGTTGCGATCATTCCTCGTTAGGCTGAAGTTTCGAAATGGAACGCTTGATGCCTGGACATTGAGTGCTTACTTACCCTGACATGGTGTTCTTGTTAAGATGTTGCGGACGGATGTTACGCTTGCAGAATGAATAACAACAGCCTTCTCCGCAGTTTATAGCTGCCTTTTATTGATGAATCATGTGCCCCTCACCCCGCTACTCCCACTTAAGTAATACATGATTCGATTAAGCTACGTTAAATATGACCAAATGGTACTCAGCCACTTACATAGTTGCATTTTTAAAGTGCAGGGCATGTTTGAAATGCAGAGATAAGATATGAAGCTTTACCGTTTCTTGTAGCATGTGCCTAGAAGTTGCACCTTTGTTCACGCAAAGTAATCCGTCTTCTTAGAGCTCGGCATTCTTATATGGAATATTCAATGAACGTTTTGTTAAAAAGTTAGCGAAGTTTTAAGTTCATCATAAATAAAGGACCTTTATCTTCAACTTAAATCATCACCAGGCTCGTGAATTAATTACGTTACGCCATATCGCGGGGGCTGCTAGTCCACATAATTTCTAATCATGAATTCTTGTGGGTAAAATCATTTAGTTTATTACATAATTTTAGTATTTTGGATAGTTTATGGTTTTAGATAATTTCTTGTATTTCAGAAGCAGTATTATTTGAAGGATAGAAACGTCAAGTGTCATGTTCTCTTTAAAAACATCTGATGTGTTGCACTCACATGACTTTCTCTACTCTTGCACAAACTGTTCTTACAAACTCTTATTCCTCTATCTACTTCATGTTAATCGAGATATAAATTTGCATAAATGTTCTTATTGCTAATTTTCTTGTGGGTGAAAGAGGAATACAGTAGGCTTTAAGCAATAGTCAAATATTTTAACGGTGGTCACTATATGATGACTTTGAAATTGCGTACTCGTTGCATGCCCAAGAGATACAAAAATAACGAGCTCCCATTTGAGAGTGGTCCATAAGTATTTCAAAATCCTGACAATGACGAGTATTTACGAAATGGTTCACTTTAAAAAAAGGTCATTTGACATCAACAGTGTGTTTTAACGATATGCACATTTTTGGTATAGTAGGATGTGGTGTATCTCTCACGGTTTACCAGTTATGCAAAACTCATCAAGAATAAACAGTAAGTACTACATGGACTATAGCCAGAAAATTCAAAACGTACATTTCACTTGCCATAATAATATCTTAAACATACAGCATTTTAATTGAAACCGCTAGAGCCATTTCTAAGAAAATCACAAGTTTTGAAATATTTTTCATGTAAAATAAAGCTTAGGGTGCTGGAATTTTCTTCAAAAACTTTGTATCGCATCCTTAAAAATTATTAAACTTAAATACTAACTTCGTTTTTAACTGACTTTTCGTTTTTGAGTTACGCTTTTGACACACACACACACACACACACACACACACACACACACACACACACACACACACACACACACACACACACACACACACACACACACACACACACACACACACACACACACACACATACACAGACACACATACGCACGAACCTTTTTGTAAAAATGCTTTATTGTTGGATTGAGAAAAACATACATTTCCGGTGAAATTTCGACATGGAATTGTTGGGTCGATTACAATGCTTTCTCTACATACTACACGTAGTAGGGAAAGTAATGATTTCTTCGCCTATTCCAATTTTGTTTTAATTGCTCAGGTCCACAATCAGGATGTTCTTTCAACTGCCAAGCTAAGAAGGAATATATTGAAATAATCGCGAACAGGAGCTTCACCTCTGAAAGTACCAAGACATTTGGTGTTGCAAATCATTCTAGCCTCACATAACAGCTGAATGCTATGTTGTGACTACGATGTGCTTCTTGTGAATATAATTATAGGTCTGAATTAATACAAATTACTTTGAAACGGAAAATACACCAATGTTATAATAAGATGACTTTCTCTATCCGCTCTTATACAAATTTTTCCTACAAAGGCTTTTTCATCTATTTAATGTTAATTCAGATAAGGACTTTTAGAAATAGTTTTAATGCACATTTCTTTGCCGACATAAAAGGAATATTGCGCACAGACAACTCAATCACTACGTGATGTCTTCAAAATTCCGTTGCTTTTGTATAACCACCAGAAAAAAATAGCGACTTAATTTAAAACAGGCCCAGGTATTTCATAGTTCAAACCAATAATAAAGAATATCTGGAAATGCTTAATTAAATAAAAATAACATAATGTGTTTTAACAAGACAGATTCTGGGAATTTGAGTTATTGAATACTTTTATTCAAATATTTTATATTCTTAATTTTGGAGGAGATTATCTCTTTAAAATATATTTGTAATATGATAGTTAAGGAGGATTTTATGAATTCAGAATTTGTTAGTAGTTAGAGGATGTCTGTGGTAAGTTTCTGTCTGTTTTACGTTTACCAATTATTATTGTACAAGTTATTTAGAATGAATCGTGCTTACCTGATTATTTATAGAAAGTTCAAAAAATATTCTATTTGTGGTACAAACATATTAAACATGTAATATTTCATAAAATTGGTTATGAATTATTGAGAAAATATAATTTTTATATGTAAAGCGAAGTATAGGGTGGGGAATTTCGTGGAACATACCTGTGTCACATCCTTGGACACGGTTTAACCGGCTTTTCGTTTTGAGTCATGCTGTTAATTCACTCAACTGCCTCTCTCCCTCTCTCTCCCTCCCCCCCCTCTCTCTCTCACACACACACACACACACACACACACACACACACACACCTCTTTCTCAAGTACTTTCTTAATAAAACTATAACTCGGGTGCTTCAAAACATATTGTGACACTGGCCACCTGTAAAAGAGACGCTCAAGGTCAGGTTACCTCACACCACTGCTTGTAAATACGAGGCACGAAAGCAAGGAAGTGGTTATAAGAAGTACGACAATTAGCGTTTCCAGTCAGTTCGAGAAACTCTTCACGGGCCGGGCTTGTTTACGAAAGGGTAGATTTAAAACAAATAAATAAAAAAAAATCCGTGTTATGTCATTCTCGCCTATATAAGTGAATGTAGCGGCGAGAGAAGCCAATTTTTGCTGTTAGTCTTTAAGTGTTGAACGAGGCAGTTGTAAGCGTGAGCGTGAGTATATTATCGAAACAGTTTGCGAGAGTCTAGGGAGAGAATATCAGTGAAGTTGCTTGTCAGGGTTTCGATCGGACAGAACACCTGTGAGTTGCAATGTCATGACAAATTGTGTTAACATTAAGAAAGAGGATTGTATTTTTGTGATTTAATTTTAAGAGAAATAAGGTGACAGAAAAACTAACTGGAATTGTCATTTGTCAGCATTTTTGTAACGCATCGGTATCGCATTGTTGTGTGGAATACAATATCTCCTATGTACTATGTCGTAGAGAAAGTAATACGTATGTAAGTGCAACTTATTCGATGTTTACACTTTGTATCACTTTGTGATTTAATTATAAGTGTATTTCTACAACTCAACGCCTAATTTCTATAATCTGATATACAACTTCCTGCCTCAAAACTAAAATGTAGAATACTGTTTGGACCAAACATTAAGTAGGTGTATCACTTTATAATCATTACGTGTTTGCGAAATAAAGCGGAAGCGCAGCACACCAGTAATTTATACATTTTCAGTCATATGACCAGGAATGAGTAGTGTGCAATCAGAAATAAGCAGTTTGTCCGAAACTAACACTGCGTTCTTGGGACAGCTTCAGCCGTGATGATCAACCTTGAATACGAGGTTCACATTTGCAACAGTCTTAGGGTAAGACGCTCATAGTGCCCATGAAAGTCCCTCCATCGGAGAGAGCTTTACTCTGAGCCGGAACAACTTCTTTCTCCTGAACAGCTAGGTCCAAAGCAAATATAGAAGATATTATTATACTTTATGGCTAATAAGAGAATCACAAGATATTCACATAAAAATCTGATGTGTTGCACTCACATGACTTTCTCTACTCTTGTACTAACCATTCTTACAAACCCTTATTACTATATCTTCTTCGTGTTAGTTGAGATAAACATTTGCAGAAATTATCTTATTGCTTATATCTTTGTAGCCGCAAGGGGAATATAGGAATACAGTAGGCTTTGAGCGATAGTCAAATCCATTAAAGAATTCAAATTCCGTTCTCTTTGCACGGTTAACATATAAAACAAGAATAGCGATGTTCCATTTGACAGAAGTGTAAGTTCTCCAAAACTAACACAAATAACGAGGAATATCTGCGAAACGGTTCACTCTACAAAAAGATTTATTCAGACAGAAATTGTTTGTTTTAGCAGCATCTACATTTTTTGTACAGTAAGATCTGGGATATGTCTTATGGTATACCAGTTATGCAAAAGTCTTCCAGAGTAAGTAGGACTTTATGGGTTATAGCTAGAAAATTCAAGATATACATTGAATTTTTCATAAAAACATGTCAAACATATGGCATTTTAATCAAAATCGTTAGAGCCATTTTAAAGAAATTCAAAATTTTTGAAAAATGTCTCGTGTCTAGAGTAGTTTAAGGTGGAGGAATTTTCTTCAAAATATTCGTGTCGCATCCGTGAAAGACATTGAACTTAAATACCAACTTTGGTTTTTAACCGACTTTTCGTTTTTGAGTTTGCAGTTCACAGACACAAAGACAGACAGAGAGACACACACACAGACCTTTTTCTAAAAATGTTTTTATTTATTTTTTATTTTTTTTTATTCAGGAGGCCTCAAAACTTACATTTCCGCTGAAATCTCAAAGTCGAACTTTTGAGTGGAATTCAGTACTTCTACTTTACCATACGTAGTAGAGAAAGTTATACCATACCCACATTACTCTTGTTGAGGATGAGTTGGAAAATTATGACAAGATATTTTTACCCCAAAGATTTAATAGGATTAAATTTGCAAATAATAGCATTATTTTGAGACTAAACAGGAAGGGTCTTGTAGGATCCTCTTGTTATAGTGCTCTCTGGAATGGAGTTATTTTAGAATTTAAATAAAGTTCTAAAACGTTCCAATATGCCTGATGAGGTAAGGCATGCAGTCTAAATAACTTGTACGTATTCTACAAGTTCTAGTCATGAATCCCTTTCAGTAGAGCTGAAAGCATTTTAAAACCAGCTTTAATGACGACTTTATTGTCATCTGTGTTTATTCATGTAATAATAGATTCGCACTCCTTTGGAATTGTAAAATCAAGTTTGAATGTTACAAAATAATCAACCAATTTATTCTTCTCTGAATGTTGTCTCAAACTAGATTTCTGAAAGTTTCCGAAACATATCTCCAGTTGCAATTGAACATAACTCTATCTTTGTTCTAAAGTGCTATAATTGAGCACGGAATAAATATGGCTAGAATTAACTTTCCCAGTTAACATAAAGTTGCATAGTTTAGCAAATGTGCAATATTTGTCGATTGGAATTGCTTATGGGCATTGTTACAAGGTTCTTTACGTGCCGAGAATTTACTCTATCTACCTAAGCAGCACAACCGTTGGAAAAGATCCAATTGCTTTCAGCACTAATTACGTAGTACAAGTAAATACAAATCTTCAGGAACAATAGGCTCTCGAAAAGTCATAGCCCTTGAACGATCATCGAAATTGAGAGTGTATCGAAAATGCTTGAACCAGAACCTTCAACTCCTAAGATAAAAGTGTAGGAACTGCTCCATGAGTGTCAACCGTCTGAAACTTTGATTCTATAAGTCGTGAAGTGGATGGTTTCCATTTGTTTTTATCAGATAAGTTTAAAATCTCTCCAGGAAAACAAACATGGAAATGAAGCATTTTCTGAAGCTTTTTACAATGACATAAAGATAAACTATATATCCACTCTGCTGGGAGGATGCCGTCAATTAAGACTGTTTGTGTGGATAATAAGCACTATAGATACGAGCAATGGAAAATTGGGCTTCAGTAGTTCACGCCTTTGTTCGGTCAACATCCTCACTTTGGATTCTAGTATAATTTAGCTGCGAGTGCTTCCGCAATGATGCGGAAAGCTGCTCATCTATTTTAGATGCACATTCCAAATTACTTACGTGATCACAACCGACAATGTGATATGATCCCTCTGAAACTGCTCGCGTCACAAGTCAAATTATCGTATAATGGCCAGTTGTATAATTCAACTCCCGTAGCTATGTTCGTTTATGTTTTGCAAAGTTGGATTTTCCTTAATTCTTAAGTTCTGTCTTAAACTTTCCTAGACCCAACTCCGAAAGTAACCTTTCGAACTCTTTGATTCCAGTACTGTAGTTTAAAATGCTGTTGGAACAGGCTGTAAGGTGCTTAGTAAAATACATTTTGGGATAAAATGAGTGGATTTTAAAAGTAAAATTATATACTCTGTTGCGGAGGGACGACACTGAAGGTGCTTAGCAAATTAATCAAGCATTAGTTTTAAAACATTTAAATGCGTTTTTGCATTCGATGAAACCAGTCCTTAAAGCACTGATAATCGCTCTTCCTGAGGCACTTCAGACACCAAGCTTTTATAATGTTCCACTGCTTCATCTGATGGCGAAATAAGTGACCTCACCCATTTTATCTTTAATTTTTGGAAACCTCACGTTGGTAGGTCAGAGTTGTAAATGGAATGTCAACAACTCCATACAACTCCATAAAAAATAATCGCGAGGTGTTAGATATGGCGACCGTGCTGGTCACGGATCTGGCCCACCTTCAGCAATCCATCGATTTGGACATGCGACGTTGATGTGATTCCACACACTTATATCAAAGTGTGCTGCAGCTCATATCGGCCATTTCAGCAGCTGTGTACTGATGAGCGTCGGACTGCTGTTAAAATGTTACTATACTGGAAAATACACAAGTAGCGCAGTAGGATGCGCACCAAGGACTCTATGGAGGAATGTAGTGCAACGGAGGAATGTTATTAGGCTCAGGTCGTTCTTCCAGTACACAGATGGTTAAAGGGTTGTATATCTTCCGTATCAAGATAGCAAAACGGATGTTAACAAATTGTCAGAACCGTTCGTTCTTAAACTCGACGCAAACCGTGCATTTCCGGACCGGGGCTCTTATTTGAATACCAGTTTGCCATCCCGCACAACATACTAAGCGTTGCTGCTGTTTTTGGGACACCCAGTATGTGATTGGTACCAATTAAGTCAACTTGTATTGCAGCAAATGTATTTTTCTTTTCAATTTTGAAATTCAGATTAAACACAATGTCTACAATAATATGTGTGACATCATATTCGTTCTTTGCTTATGGTGAGATTGGCAGTGTTCTTTCAGTCCGATGCTATGAAGTTATTGATTTCAATTACCAGATTGTAGCAAATATAGATTATATGATAGTAACGAATACTTTTAATAGTTATATAAATTGTCAAACTACCTCTTCATCAATAAAACTAAAGTACACTAACAACAGCTTATAAACCTGATATACAAAAAGTGATTGATACTATATTTGAAATAATTATTTTATGAAAATCTAGACTGTAATGATACAAGTCTATAAACTACTTACAACAAAGTCTTTAAATATTCGAAATGTTTAGTTCTTGGGATGAATTGCTTTAAGTTGAGATTATACATGCTCACGTTGCTTAACTAAGGTTTCACCTTCTTTGTACATGGGGAATCCAATTCTTCTGTTACCTCAGCCACAATACTCTTAGAACGTACTGTGATGGTGTATGGAATGGGAATTCGGAAGGCAGATATGCAGAATTGGTTATGGAAAATTGGCTCAGAACAATAATTCTAGAAGCAGCTTCAAAGACTCCAAAGAAATTTTTCAGAGCTTTAATGAAAACGCTCATTCTGCAATACTATTTGCAGAGTTGTACGTCTTTTTAAATATTTAACAAAACTTTCGCTTAATGGAAACAAATACCGACAAGAACAATAGTACTAAAATCGATACTATGATGGATTCAACTTAAGAGCACATTGCATTTTCTGAGCACAAAAAATCGATTCTTTCCTTTTCACTGTTGAAATCTCCATTCTTTTCCGCATCCATTGATATAGAATATATGGGCTGTTGTATATATCGTAGTTGTACATATTGCACTTAAATTACATGCCCTTCTTCTTCTTCTTCTTCTTCTTCTTCTTCTTCTTCTTCTTCTTCCTCTTCTTTTTTCATTTTCCTGTAAATTATAATTTTCTATAATTTCGTACAAAACTATTGCATCTAAGAAACTCAAATTTTCTGAGCTGCTTAAATATCATGTGGACTTTAAAATGAGTGGACAAGTTTTTCCATATTTTACGTAAAATTCAGAAATTATATGTATTACAAAAATTGAGCTAATTTGTTTAAATTTATATATAAACAGCAATTTTCACTATGAAATTAGAATTTTGAAAAACCAATTTACTCATTTTGTTAGAAGTACTGTCACCTGGGTTCATTATTAGTTTAAACTCTTTAGAACAGAGGGTTCTTCAAATAAGTACACCTTAGTGAAGCTCAGCATATCGAAATTGCCTTTCTGTGTGTGTGTGTGTGTGTGTGTGTGTGTGTGTGTGTGTGTGTGTGTGTGTGTGTGCGTGTGCGTGCGTGCGAACGCGCGTGCGTGTGTGTGTGTTAATTTACACGGATACCACGTGCCTTGCTTTAAGTCTACAAACTTGATTTTAACATATATCCTACCCCAAGTACTGTACAATATGTAGTGTAAAAATTATGATTATAGCTGTAATGATTTAGGCGATGCTCTCATTGCAACATTGACATATTTTTCATGTGTAGATCAGTGTGTTTAACTACGATCTGACCTTAAATCTCCACGCCGGTACCGGACATCGAACCGGGTACCCCGCTTGGTAGGCAGCAGCGCTACTAGCGCGCTGAGGAGACTGCTCAGCCAGCTTTACTTCACAGAACTTGCTTTGTGAAGGAAGCGTCATGCTTGTAGCATTCCTAGATAAGTGCCGCAACTCGGAATCAAACCTTAGCTATTTCAAAGACCAACTTGCTCTTGCCTTGGAACGTGGTGGGTGACAGCTAGCGAACTTTTAATTGGATGTACTTTGGCAGCAGTTCATATGTTCCGCAATACTTTCGGGTGCTAGTAACTCTTTTGTGTTTCCAGCTGTTACCCTTTCCTCTATTCTCTTGCTTTTGTTGTTCAGGCTGGCAACATACTGGTCCTCCCTGAACCCTAAGCCCCGAGCATCTCCAGTGCAACTGGAACCGTTTCATAAAACATTTAGGAAGCGAAATTCCAGTCCCTAAACAGCATTAGTCTTGTCTCTTTATACTTTCTCTGCAACTGTGGCAGAGAGAGAGAGAGAGAGAGAGAGAGAGAGAGAGAGAGAGAGAGAGAGAGAAAGAGAGAGACAGGAAGTATATTCCATTTAAAGAAATGTCAATATTGAGGTTTCACACAGTTTGACATCCAATGAAGCCAATGTTCTGTTTGCGCATCTTTTGTGTGCATGTGTGAGTGCGTGTGTCTGTGTGAGAGAGAGGGAGAGCGACATTATTCAAAAAATTAAAATACATAGTTCAAGTGTTAGGTGGCATTTTTATGAAATTCTCCATCCAAAATAGTCGTTTATGTAGAAAGAATTTAAATTATTTTTTAGTTTCTGAAAATAGCCTTAAACTTTTATATTCTCTAATACATGCCTAGTAAGTAAAAAAGGGATTAAAATTCTTCCAAAAATTTGATATCAGGATTTCACACAAAAAATTCACGCTCTGAGTTTCACCGAATACAAAAAAATCGCTCCCCTTCAAAAATGATTCTTAGGGTAACGCGCGCGTGCGTGAGCAGACAACAAAAAAGAAAAATGTCTGATAAATACCAAACTTGTTATTTGGGTTCATTGTCATTCAAGGTTCAAACTTAACCGGTGACTTTTAAGCTGCAGCCCCATGTCAATAGAGTTACTGGCATACAAAAGAGCTGAGGGTCGAAACACTGGCACACCGGCGGCCCTGATACAATCCAGACAATTGGCAGCGTCATTGACAAACAAAATATATTTATTTAGAGAAAGATTTACACTAACGGTTGAACGGGCTAATTTCGTCCGCTTTTTAAACGTTCTTGCCAATTTTGGTGAGAAGATGCTAACTAAAGTTCCTAATTAAATTAGAGGTTTTCTGATGTCTGTTGTACCTTTATCATACAAAACATATTGCGGTGTATATTATTGTTTTTATATAAACTTTTGAGGTATAGGGTGACTGAGTCGGTATTTATACCGTGCCTGAGATAAATGTAAATGAACGTTATGACACATGAGTAGTTCAAGCATTTGTTATTTAGAACCACTCACAGGGCAAGTGCCGGTAGCAATATAAATTATTGTGTAAACGTGTGCATGTAAATACTCATAAAAGTTAGTGTATATATTTGTTAGTATAAGAAATTACCGACACAGAATGCAGTTTATAGGCTAAATTCGAAAGATTTCGCTTCAAAGACATCACCCGGGGTCTTAGAACGGAATTAGTTCTGCTTGAACGAGCGACAGACTGTCGCCAGCCAAATGGTAAACCCATTGTTAGGCAGGATTAAGCCTTTGTGAGGCAAAAGTCATAGAAGTGCCTATCAACCATGTTCGAGATTCTACCACCAGAGGCAGGACATCACATATTCAGCGGTAAATTCTCGTCTGGTCCACCAACATGTCTGGTCAATAGCCAATCAGAGAATTAAGAAATAGGAAATTTTGAAGTAATCAGCGGAACCCGCTCCAATGAGAGTGAAACTATAAAAATTTTGATGTGGAGGGGAACTGAATGTGCCATTCGTATTCCCCCCTCCGAAGGTGTGTCGCGTTGACGTGGCGGAGGGGCTCAGTACCCGAACCAGACGGCCTACTATCTGTCATTTTGACTACTGGTAGGCAAGAGGTGAGGGGAAGCAAAGAACATTCCAAACGGGTAGATGAGGCTCGGTAGTCTTGGTTGACGACTCATCTAGGAGAAGAGGACTCCGAAATCAAACTCCCACAGGGGGATCTACTACCGTAGGTCCGGGTTTGGCGTACCCGGGGCCCCGAACCATACTCTCGATTGGGTTCCTCCAAGAGGTGAGAGGGCACATGTCAAACGCCCAATCAACTTTGGTCCACTTTTGTGTTTGACCTCCCACCTATTACCTCCCTGTACACAGTCTGATGGATAACCTACGCGCGGGTTGTAGGAGGATGGGGTGACGCAAGGGGTGACTGGGTAATCGCGTAAGTCCCAGCCCCTGGTTATCATGTAGGATCTGTGTGCGTTCCGCTGATAAAGGTCAGTCCCGGGGAGGGGCCATTGCATGAGCTGATGCACTCCTGAAGGCAGGTGAGACCCTAGGGTGAGCAAGGTCCAGGCCAGGACTCTCACCTAAGCCGGGGTGGCGCCCAGGAAGTGAGCATGCCATCGGAGACATTTGCAATGGTGGAGGATGACATCGCCATGAGTTCACAAAAAATTCAAAACAAAAAAGATATTAAAGTTTGTGTAAAGGAAGTAGCAGAGTCGAGTGGTCCTCGCTACTTAGTAATATCAAGAACTGAGGGAGACAAGACATTTTTATCGGTGAGCCCATTTACCATACAAAAGGTTTTGGATACCATTGCTGGTCCAGTAAAGTCATGCACTAGATCTCGCAATGGCACGCTCCTGGTTGAAGCACATTCAGCTACCCAGGAAGCTAAGATACTGAAAGCGAATATGCTAGCAAGTTATCCTGTCAGCGTTCAGATGCACAGAACTTTGAACTCCTCGCGCGGCGTGATAAACACCCGTGCATTGAATGATTTAAGCAATGAGGAGATTCAAGAAAATCTTATGGAACAAGGCGTTACTAATGTTTACCGGGTTCAACGCAAAGAGGGTGGTGAACTGAAGCCAACACGTAACCTGTTCCTGACCTTTGATCGGGTAGATCTCCCGCAAAGGATTAAGGCAGGGTATGAGTCCATCGAAGTTAGGCCGTTCATCCCGAACCCGCTCAGATGTTTTAAATGCCAGCGCTTTGGGCATACAAACGAGTTTTGCAAGGGAATACCTACTTGTAATAACTGTGGGGATGCATTACATGATGGTGATTGTGCTGCAGCGCCGTCATGCGTAAACTGCAAGGGTGAACATCCATCCAGTTCCCGAGATTGCCCCCGTTTTATAGTTGAAAGAGCGATCCAAGAGATACGGGTTAGAGAGAAGGTGCCCTTCTCAGACGCCCGGAAGCTCTTACGTTTACGCCAACCCTCTGTTCCAAGATCCGGTACCTATAGCACAGTTACAGCTAAAACGGTACCGAGACGAGAAATCGCAACACAAACCAGCGATATAAATGGGGCAACAATTTCTGAAAAGACACTCGTAGCCCGTAGCTCAATTCCAAAGCCTTCTACATCGGCACGCAAATCTGTGTCAACGTCTACAAAGTCCGTAAGTGCAAAGAACATCAGCGTTACATCACCATCAAAAGCATCAAAAACAACACAAGAAAGAAGCAAGCCCGTAAGATATGATGCCTCACCGATCAAGTTTAGAAAGACTTATACAAGAAACGACTTCCTCAAGGAAAATGGTACGTCCGATCCCAGTACATCGAAGGGATGTAGGAGTCCCCGAACATCTCCTCGAAGATCTCGAAAATCCTCTTCTGGAGAATCTTCAGGGGTGGACTCAGACCGGCGTCTTTCATCTTCGCCGATCCCCATTAGCAACCGGTTCGAGACACTCGAACCCAAGTTTGCTATTGGAAAACGCACGTCCTCGGCAGAGGACATGGATTTAGATCAATCTGCCCACACTGTGAGACCCCCAGTGGAAAAGAGGTGCGAAAAAGCGTCCGAAAAGAATGTCAGCCCAAGAGAGAAGAAAAGGGCTAAATTAGTTCGACAACCGCCTACTCCAAAGTAATGAAGAGTTACCTTGGAATTACCTATCCCATACACAATGCAATATGACATTCCTACAATGGAACATACGTGGAATTCGAACTCAAAGACCAGAACTTGAGCTTTTGCTCAAAGAAAACGAACCTCTGGTCGCATGTTTGCAAGAGACTAAGCTACGTTCTCATGACGCTTTCCATCTAAGGCGATACACCCCAGTACGGTGTGATATTGCACCAGAAGAGGGTGTACCGGCACATGGCGGCGCTATGATGCTTGTGAGAGATGACATACATATGCAATCTGTACCAATACGGTCTGATATCCAATCAGTTGCAATAAGGATCCTTCTGCCAGACATCCATTTCACCATTTGTAATCTATATTTGCCTCCGTCCCATGACTTCTCGCACATTGATTTAGAAGATCTTGTTTCCCAGTTGCCAACACCGTTTCTGTTGGTGGGAGACTTCAATGCGCACCACCCACTTTGGGGCTCGACTCGCACTTGTGCGAGCGGTACGCTCATTGCCGATTTCTTGGAAAGCTATAATCTAGCTCTCCTCAACACTGTAGAGCCTACATTCATTTCTGACTCTTACAATAATTTCTCACACCTTGATCTTGCAGTTTGTTCACCTCAGTTGGCAGTCTCCTTACAATGGAATGTCATCTCTGATTTACACTCTAGTGACCACTTCCCATGTCTTATTAGTCTCTTGACGCAAGATAAATGTTCCCCACGTATGCCCAGATGGCGTTTGGACCATGCCAACTCGAACCTTTTCACCCAGTTGGCTGTCTTTACGTACAACGAGCACGACTCAGTTAATGATTTGGCGCAGCATCTCACGGAGACAATTCTCTCTGCTGCTGAACAGTCAATTCCGCGGTCGACTTCACACCCCCGTCGATTTCCCCTCCCCTGGTGGACGGAAGAATGTCGGAATGCCATTCATGCTCGAAGGCGTGCTCTTAGGTTTTTCCAACGTCACCCTACGTTGGATAACCTAATCGAATACAAGAAAATGCGATAGTAAAAAGTCATCTTGGAGCAAATTTGTAGCTTCATTTAACCGGCACACACCCTCCTCGGTTGTGTGGGATAGATTAAGGCGTGTTGCAGCTAAAACGACCCAGCTACCAATAGCGGGACTAAAAACAGCCACAGGAGCTGTTGTTGATTCATTTGAAGTGGCGAATACGTTTGGCAGTGCTTTCGCGCAAGTGTCTAGCTCGGAAAACTACTCCCCTGAGTTCCTTCCATATAAAACTCAGGTGGAATCTCAAGGCTTCTCGTTTCGTTCTAGAAACGTAGAAGATTACAATCGTCTTTTCACCATGGCGGAGCTAGAATATTCCCTGAAATCTTCGCGAATATCAGCACCAGGACCGGACGGTATTCATGTACAAATGTTACAACAGCTCTCTCCTGAAAGTAAGGCATTCCTGCTCGAGGTCTATAATCGTGTTTGGGTTGACAGTACACTCCCAGAATATTGGCGGGAGGCCACCGTTATTCCCATCTTGAAGGCCGGAAAGGACCGTCATCTTCCCTCCTGCTATCGTCCTATTTCCCTCACCAGTTGCGTTTGCAAGGTGATGGAACGCATGATCAATGGACGATTGGTATGGTGGTTAGTAAGTCGTAACCTACTGACTAACATCCAGTGTGGTTTTCGACGACGCCGTTCAACTGTTGACCATCTTGTGTCAATATCGACACAGATAATGGACGGCTTTATGAAGAACTGTCAAACCGTTGGTATATTTTTCGATCCTGAGAAGGCTTATGATACGTGCTGGCAAGCAGGGATTCTACGTTCCCTGTATGCCTGGAACATACGTGGACGCCTACCACTTTTCATTCAGGAGTTTATGAAGGACCGCTTTTTCCGAGTAAGGGTCGGCTCGGTTTTTTCTAATTATTTTGTTCAGGAGGAGGGAGTACCTCAGGTGTCACGCTCTTTGCTGTAGCAATTAATTCCATCTGGAAATGTGTTCCACCTGGAGTTTCGTCATGCCTGTTCGTAGACGACTTCACTGTCTATTGCACTTCTCAGCGCACGGCGTTCTTACAACGGCGCCTGCAGCAATGTTTGGACAACCTTAGAGAATGGAGCGTGAAAAACGGCTTCCGTTTCTCAACTGAGAAGTCAATCTGCGTTAATTTCTGGCACCGTGGGAGACGATTACCACCTTCGCTCCGTTTTGGTCCAGATGTACTTCCCTTCGCAGAAGAGACGCGCTTCCTGGGTTTGATCTTGGACAGGAAGCTTAGTTGGTCGTCGCATATTGCACAGCTAAGAGCACGATGTGACTGTTCCCTAAATATCATGCGAGTACTGAATGGCAAATCATGGGGAGCGGATCGGACAGTTTTGTTGCGAATATATCGTGCATTGGTCCGATCCAAGCTAGACTATGGGTGTATTGTTTATTCGTCAGCACGACCATCTGTGCTGAGAAGATTAGACGTGGTCCATAATAGGGGCATCCGCATTGCAACAGGAGCTTTCCCAACAAGCCCAGTGGTGAGCCTTTACGCCGAGTCCACAGAACCCCCTCTGCAATACCGGCGTGAGATTGTCTTGGCAAATTATGGTTGTGCGCTTAGATGTATGCCTAAGCACCCAACGTTCGCTTCTCTTTTCACCACTACGCTAAGAGAACGATATAGGAATAGCACCCTTACTCCTAAGCCTGCAGGGTTCCGTTTCCAAGACCTTCTAGTGAAGCTTGGAGTGGAACTGCCCATGATGTTCGCCAAGGGCGAGAGGCTTTATCCCCCTTGGCTATCTGGCATGCCCCATGTAGATCTTGGGATGACCGTACACCAGGAGTCCACAATGCCTATTTCAAGTATCCGCACGTGTTTCTTAGAATTTTTGTCAGGCTACACTGACCGTCGATATATTTACACCGATGGGTCAAAGGGTACCAACGGTGTTGGATGTGCTTACGTCTATGGAACCGAACTATATACATTCGGTTTTCCAAATAGCACCTCCATTTTTACTGCAGAGCTTTATGCAATTTATCGAGCCGTTTTGTATGTTCGTCGTCGTAAATTAGGTGACTGCCTGATTTTGAGCGATTTCCTTAGTGCACTGCAGAGCCTTTGTCAGTTGTACAACCCCCACCCTATTGTACAACGTATCCAGGATGCCCTCCATGTTTTACACGCTTCTGGTGTTGACGTGGTGTGTGCATGGATTCCTGGTCACGTAGGTTTGCCGGGGAATGAAATGGCAGATTTACCAGCAAAGACGGCAACTACAGAACCCAGTATTACCATCTCACGTGTTACTTCGGAAGACTTTAGGCTTGAAGTGCGGAGAGCGGTGCTGTCGTGCTGGCACGAAGAGTGGTCAGCTCTCCGCGGTAATAAGCTTAGAGAAGTAATAAACTGGGTAACTTCCTATCGCACATCTCGTCGCGAGGAAGTTAATCTGGCTCGATTAAGAATAGGGTACTGCAATTTTTCGCATGGTTACCTATTTAAAAGGGACCCTGCTCCTATATGTCCGCTGTGTGACAACCTTTTGTCGGTTCGCCAAGTGTTGCTGGAGTGTTGTTCTCTAGCACACCTTCGGGATTCTCTGCAGCTGCCTGCCAGACTTGCAGAGGTCCTAGCGGACGACAAAACAGCGGTTGATAGTTTTTAACTTTTTAGCGGAGTGCAATATCAATTTGAGGATTTAAAATTTTAATTATCTGTTTCTGCTTTTGGACATATTTATCACCTTGTTTCATATCTCGCTATTGCCACTGCTTTTTACCTTTGTATATTTTTCTTGTTGCTAGTATTTTTATTTTTTGAGTGAAATTTATATCTGGCTATTGCCATGAATCTTTTAAGGGCGCTGATGACCTCGAAGTTGAGCGCCCTTAAACCAAACCAAACCAAAACCATTCGTATTCCCGTATGGAACAGAATAGTAGCCAACTACCACACGAGTCGGAACAGTCGCCTACTACCACACGAGTCGGAACAGTCGCCAACTACTACTTGAGTCGCTAACACACCGCTGTCGTCAGGACTTATCGAAGTCACCAACAAATTGAATTCTTCAAATCTAGCGACGCCGAGACATTACTTAGAACACGCGCGAATTAAGTGCACTAGAAATTTGACAGGCTAAATTAACATCAAGACTTATCTGGCAATAGTGCGTAGAATAGGAAAATTTTACTTCCAGAAATTATTTCGGCTCATCATAGAGTAGGCTAAATTAACATCAAGATCATTTCGGCTTTCAACCTAGTGACTTAAAAATTTTGGCTTATCCGCGGCGACTCATGCAGAAACTTAAATCTTGGTAAAGCTATAAACTGCAATCTTCGTCAATTCATTTGTGCGTAATAATTGTAACATTTCAAATTCGTTTATGCCTCGTATACAATAAAGTAATGTAATTCTATCCTACACGAACTTGTTCTGATTGGTAGCTTGAAAACCTTCATTTGTAAGTGATTCCACGCCCTTTCTAGCAGTCTCTGCCCAGGTACAGCTAGTGGAACAAGTAAAAATAGCTTAGCAATTGTACGAGAAGAAGAGGATCTTCAATGCTAAGTAATTATAAGTGTCAGGAGGATTGAGTGGCCTATTCAAACAAATTTTCTTAATCTCTCCGATAATACTGTAATAGCTTGCAGTGGCACTTCTGTAATTAATAAGTACAACAATTACTTATATAATGACAATTATAACGCTTTATAAGTGGCTTTCCAATGTTGAGGCAACAACCCAACCATTAGCCAAAAATTATAAAGAACGTTGAAATTAGTGGCGACCAATGTTTGGACTCGATAACTGCAGTAACTCGCAGTAGGAAGAATAAATTCAAATTAAAGCAAGGCAAAAGATGCAAACAAAGTATAGGTTTCGTAGGAATTGACTAACGACAGAGTTCAAGATCAACCAGCTGCAAGCAACGAGACAAGCTTTTCTTACAGGTCAACACTCTTCAAAAGGGGGACCGGGCACGAGAAGATAGAAGAAAGTAAATAAGTGAAAGTGGGTTTTGTTTAATTATTTAATGAGTGAAAACATCAAGACATCAAAAAAGCTAAGTCACACAAAGCGTTATCACTTTTATTTAATATTGTGTGATCCTCAGAAGAGTAAACATGGAGAGATCACACAGTGTAAATGACCTGACAGTTTTTACTGCATGTCCAGCTGGGAGAGATAATCTTAGGATAGAAGGCGAATGCCAGGTAGAAAGTCCAATTGTCACAAGAGAGGACAGTGCTCCCATTCAGGTAGCAAATTCCAGCAAAAATGACAATGTTAACGTCCATCAACAGTTAGCCCAACTCCTTGGTATAATGAATATAATGCATGAGCAGCAAACTCAGGAGAACAAGTGAAATATGTTAGAACTAAAATCATGCCAGAGAGGAAGTATTAAAAGCAATAAATGAGAGCAATATCCAGAATAGAAAGATCATAGAAGCTCAGCTTAGAAAAATAAACTACACGGTTCATGACAAAATTACTACTCAGAGCCATGAAATGAGCTGTAGGATAGACAAACTCAGTAGCGAAAATCAGACTATCTGTGGTAATATAAATAGGGAAATAGATCAGCTCAAAACCAATGTTGTATCACAGGAGAGTAAGTTAATGGAAATGTTGGCAGATGAAATGCAATTTGCTCTGGAATTCACGGATGGAAGGTTTAACCCTGAAGTCACATCTATTAACAATGCATGGCAGGGGCGAATCGCCGAGCAAGCTGCACTCCAGCTGCAAAATAAGCAACAGATTGTTTCATAGAGAAGGTTAATGCTTTACAAATGCTTCACAGCAATAATGTGTCTACTGTGCTTTTCAAATGGGAAGGAGTTTGTCCTTGAGCGTCTCCAGGTCGGTAACCAATTGGAGTCCTGCTGTGTTGCCATGTTGCTTTCCCCTTAATTGGGGATTGACGCGCGCCAAGAAATATGAAGAGTGGGGGCAATGAGCTTACAATGCTGTGCATATAAACGTATCTCATTGGCTGCAGATAAGAGCTCTTCCCATTTGAAAAACACAATAGTAATCCATGTCACAATTCAACACGTCAAAAAAAAAAAAAAAAAAAAAAAAGAATTCTAGATTAAGCAGTGTGCATGAAACTAGAGAAACCAATAATGTGTCTTAAACAAGTGCCTGGACTTCATGTGGAAATTTTGAAACTGTAAGTGTACCTCGCAACCCAATTGTTATATCTTGTCAGAGTAGCTTGAATCTCAATATAGATTTACCGTTACCGAAGTTCTCAAGGTCTGAGTTCGACGATCCTTTGCAGTACCTTGATCAGCTCCAGGAGTATTTGAGGTTACGAAATATCCCGGAGGATTCCAAGATGTTTATAGTCCGAAAAACACGGGACCAACGCTCCCTAAGCTGGATCAACATGACAATGTTACCTGACCAGGGGTATGAAGACTTCCAGCACATCTTTCTAAACAAGTATTGGGACTCCGCACGACAACACCAAATTAGAACTAACCTGAGTTATGGGCAATATGACATTAATAGCAACATAAGCATGGCCGATTATATACTCCAGTTCTCTCAATACTTGCGCTATCTGAAGCCGAGAATATCTGATGTTGATTTTATCATGCTGATGACCGAACATTTTCCGATGAGGATTCAAAATTCCCTGCACAATCCTCGTATCCCACAACTAAATGTGGAAGCCAGAAATCCACAATTGAGCAGATTCCGCCGCAGCAACAATAGGCAGCATGGTCACAGACAACAGAACTACAACAATCACCGACATTCGGAACAACAGTCACCCAATAGAGAACGAAGCTTACCCACAAAACGGCTCACCGCAACGTAATGCAAGGAACTCTGAACAGGTCGAAGAACGCCAACAGATATATTTATCGCCGGCTGCAGAAGGTATTTCACTACACAAGAATTCCAAAATTCCCGGTATCAGAACGCAGAACGACAGGGAAACTAGGAAGTAACAACGCCAACATGGGGCAGTGTTGTACCACTACCTCAAAAGACCCTGCAATTACGAGGAACACAGAAATAAAGACTGGCGAATTATGAACTAATCAGAAAAGGGAAGGAGATTTTGACATAGCCTATATTAAGGTTCAAATAAACGGACAGAATTATAAAGGCTGCATAGATTCAGGATCGTCAATGTGTGTGTTATCTTTAAGATTATACGAACATTTAAAGAACACTTGTACAGAAATTATGAGCCTTCCAACTACGAATTTAGAGTGTCGAGTTCCTATTGGAAAGTCCGCGCAACCTATTATAATCCAATCTATGCTAAAAGTTGAAATTGGAGATGAAAATTTTGATATTGTGGTTCTAGTATTTCGTAATTTGAACAGTGATATAATCCTTGGATGTGATTTCTTTGATAAGAGAAACGTTAAAATCGACTTTGAAACCAAAACAGCTGATATGCGTAATGGAAACAGGAAAGTCATCGCCCCGTTCATCACTGAAAACTTTATACCTGTTGAACTAACTGCAGAGAAGCGAGATTTGCAAGATACTGATCTTTTCGTCCAGAAATGTACTTTGTCTACAGGACAATTCGCGAGGAATGTAGTGTTTACAATTCCGAGGGAGATCCAGCCGGTACCTGCTTTAACCGCATTGACCGTTGACCCAACGTCTCAATGCGGAGAAAATTCCCACGTAGTTGATAAAGTTAACGAGATATGCGAAGTATGTCAAAACGCGTATAACTTGAGTGACATCCAGCGGCAAGAATTATTCAAGGTTCTAATGAGGAATAAAAATGACTGTTTAGGGAAAAACCTGGACTCTGTAATGTGTATGTCCATAGTTTAGAGGTAGAAGGGATCAGACTGTATTGTCATAAGTATGACAATCTTCCGCTAAGCTTGCGAGAACCTGCTAAAAAGATGATCCAGAAAATGTTGAAAAACGGAATTATACGCGAGTGTCAGAGCGAATTCCTTAATCCGATTTGTTGGGTCATGAAGAACACACCTACAATTGACGTTAGCGAAGCACAAAAGACGAAGCAAGAACCATCATTACGCCTAACACTGGACGGAAGAAGGCTTAATTCTTACATGAAACCTGATCACTTCCAAAACGAAGGAATTAACAAACTAACCAGTCTCTATTCCAGGGAAGATATATGTCTAGTTTGGATATACTGTCTAGTTATTGGCAAATTAAACTAGCAGAGGACCTACAGCATTATATTTCATTCAATATCTTAGGGATTAATTACTGTTTTTGTCGCGTTCCTTTTGGCACGAAAAACGCCGGAAGTGCTTTTCTACGAGCAGTGCATCAAGTGCTTAAACACGTAGAAACTCTTATTTCCAGTCAGGTATACAGACGACTTCCTGAGAATAAGTCAGAACTTCGAGGAACATCTCCAACACATTTACTTTGTGTTAGATTAAAACAATGTGGTTTCACGTTAAACGTTAATAAGTCGAAATTCTGCGTGAAATAAATAAATTTCTTAGGGTTCTTGATCGATGAAAAGGGAATGCGCCCAGATCCTAAAAGAGAAGAATCAATCCTGAAGATGTCACCTCCACGAAACCCGAAACAACTTAGAAAACTTATGGGCGTTTGGAATTTCAGTAGCAAATTCTTAGCTAGATATTCGCATGAGACAGCACCACTGCGAGAATTTCTTCAGAAGAATATTCGGTGGCGATAGACGGAGGAACACCAACAATGTTTCGAGCGCGTCCGAGATTTATTTGCAAGTTACATCCTACTAGAGAGACCACTAGATGAGCGAGCATACGAAATGCATGTAGATGCAAGTTCCGGAGGACTGGGCAGCCTCTTGTGTCAAGGAGATGAAGATAACATTCATGTCATAAGTACTGCTTCCAGAGGCCTAACGCCGTTAGAACAAAATGCATCGGTAACTGAATTAGAGATATCAGGACTATATTTCGGACTTACAAATTTCAAGAGCTACATTTATCAGAAACCAATTGAAGTTTTCTCCGACCGTATCAGCCTCACATTCCTCCAAAAGTGCAAATTGACATTGACAAAAATTGCACGGTATATTCACGCAATAATGAGTTTTAACATTACTAACCATTATATACCTGGAAAGAACCACTTTTCCGACTTGCTTTCAAGGTTAAATTTTGCTTCGGGAATACCTGAAAACCTTTCGAAGCTTAAGCGAGAAGCAAAGATATTTGAAATAAATATACGGTTCACAAAAGAGACTATTAAGAAACTCAAACACCTCAAGGAACTTCAACGAGACGATGCATAATTAGGACCTTTATTTGATAACGCTCCAGTAATTACTGAAGCAGGAAATAATCCAATAGCTGTACAAGAGGAGGTTCTTTATAAACTACACGGCCGGCATGAGAAGGAATGGAAGGTCATTATACCGAAAGACTTAGAAAAGGACCTGATAAACGAGTTCCATGAACATTTATTTCATGCGGGAACTGACAAGGTGACGGAAACCATGCTAGAATATATGTACATTTCAAAACTCCATGAGAAGGTACGCAAAATCATTGCTTGCTGCGACATATGCCAGAAATGTAAGCAGAGAAATGTGGCTTATCAGTTTGACATTGACGCAGCCATCGAGAGAAATCCGGAGATTTAGTTTGTATAGATATACATGAAGTGAATTAGTACTAGCCTAGATTATAAATATGTCATGTTCTGTTAAGATGTATTTTCAAAATATGTTCGCTTATATCCTTTGAAATGCGCAAACAGCAAAATATGTGCCAAGAAGTTCATAGATGATTCCATAAATGATGTTGGGGAGGTGCGTGCTATCTTAATCGACAACGCTACGATCTTCACAGGAAAGCCTTTCACAGAACAAATCAAAGAAGCAAAGGTTCGTCACTGCTACTGTTCGAGATATTATCCGCGAGGAAACGCTTCGGAACGAGCCATCAGAGTTAGGAGTGATGCTCCGAATCATGTATAATCGTCGTCAAAAACGATGGACAGAGATGATGAGCCCCATAGAGTCAATCTTCAATGAAACTGTTAACGGAGCAAAAGGCTTCAAACCCATTTAGATCATGAGAGGGAAGACATCGAAGACGCTGAAAACCGATCTCCCTGAACCAATAATATATTCAGAAGCCCAGAAACTAGAGGCACGGGAAATTCACCGTATAGCACTCAACAGGATACGCAAGGCCACCGATAAGAGAAAGAAGAAACATGATGACAAACGTCAAGGGGTGATGTGGGAACCAAAAGTCGGTGCAGAAGTCCTCCTGAGGAATAAACTGTTATCAAGTAAAGAAGAGAAAGAAAAAAATTATTGTACTACGTAGGACCTTACCAAATCAACGGAAAATTTGGAACTGACACCTACGAATTAAAAGATGACAAATAAGACAAAATCATCGGAAGGTATCTTAAAACGATGATACAACCTCACAGAACTTAAACCCATACAGAGAAGGTAGTCTGAAGAGCAATGAAGGAATCAATAATATTCCATAGTTCAGCTCTCTGACAGATGCGGGTTAATTGATGTATAACATGTAGATAACTTTAGGATACTTAGAATGGTGTAATCGTTCAATGTTATGTCAAGAGTACGAATCTAAATCTGTTGCTTTATAGTATATGAGTGTAAATGTGTTTCATTTTTTAGTCTATGTTTTCATCAATTGTTATGTGTATGAATATTTGGAACTGGTTTCGAATGTAAACACAAGCCTACGTGAGTGAGTTCATTGACAAGAGAGGGGGGGTGAAGAACCTTAAAAATCCATTCATTCATAAACGGAAGACCGCACGTGAAAAACAGGTTTTCACACCCTTATACGAGCAAGTTTCAAACGGGGAACATAGCAAAATTTGTAGAAATATCTTCAGAGCTATTTCTAGACAAACTTTTGCTCGGGTACTTATGAGACGGTATTTATACAGTGCCTGAGATAAATGTAAGTGAATCTTATGACACATGACTAGTTCCAGTATTTTTTATTCAGAACCACTCACAGGGCAAGTGCCAGTAGTAATATAAGTTATTGTGTAAACGTGCGCTTGTAAATACTCATGAAAGTTAGTGTATATATTTGTAAGTATAAGAAATCACCGACGCAGAATGCAGTTTATAGGCTAAATTCGAAAGATTTCGCTTCAGAGGCATCACCTGGGGTCTTAGAACCGAATTAGTTCTGCTTGAACGAGCGACAGACTGTCGTCAGCCAAATGATAAAACCCATTGTTAGGCAGGATTAAGCCTTTGTGAGGCAAAAGTCATAAAAGTGCCTACCAATCATGTTCGAGATTCTACCACCAGAGGCAGGACATCACATTTTCAGCGGCAAATTCTCGTCTTGTCCACCGACATGTTTGGTTCCAGCATTCCAGCATTCAAGAACAGGTCGTACAGGTTCTCTTGTGCGGTATGTTTATTTGCACCAATAACCAATCAGAGAATTAAGAAATAGGAAGTTTTGAAGTAATCAGCGGAACCCGCTCCAATGAGAGTGAAACTCAAAATTTTGATGTGGAGGGGAACTGAATATGCCTTTTGTATTCTCGTATGGAACAGAACAGTCGCCAACTACCACACGAGTCGGAACAGTCGCCAACTGCCACACGAGTCAGAAAAGTCACCAACTACCACACGAGTCAGAAAAGTCACCAACTACCACACGAGTCAGAAAAGTCACCAACTACCACACGAGTCGGAACAGTCGCCAACTACTACATGAGTCGCTGTCGTCAGGACTTATCGAAGTCACCAACAAATAGAATTCTTCAAATCTAGCGACACCGAGACATTACTTAGAACACGCGCGAACCAAGTAAGTACACTAGAAATTTGATAGGCTAAATTAACATCAAGACTTATCTGGCAATATTGCGTAGAATAGGAAAATTTTACTTCAAGACATTATTTCGGCTCATCATAGAGTAGGCTAAATTAACATCAAGATCATTTCGGCTTTCATCCTAGTGACTTAAAATTTTGGCTTATGCGCGGCGACTCGTACAGAAACTTAAATCTCGGTAAAGCTATAAACTGCAATCTTCGTCTATTCATTTGTGTGTAATAATTGTAACATTTCAAATTCGTTTTTGCCTCGTACACAATAAAGTAATGTAATTCTATCCTACACGAACTTATTCTGATTGGTAGCTTGAAAACCTTCATTTGTAAGTGATTCCACGGCCTTTCTAGCAGTCTCTGCCCAGGTACAGCTACTGGAACAAGTAATCATAGCTTAGCAATTGTACGAGAAGAAGAGGATCTTCTATGCTAAGTAATTATAAGTGTCAGGAGGTTTGAGTGGCGCCTATTCAAATAAATTTTTCTCAGTCTCTCCGATAATACTGTAATAACTTACAGTGGCACTTCTGTAATTAATAAGAACAATTACTTATATAATTACTTATATATTACTTATATAGTATATAATGCAAGTATGATTGATGTTTGTCATCATCTAAGAAGACCGCCGCACCAAACTGCTGGAGCCATCATTGTGAAGTTCGTCCGGCGAAGTGATAGACTTCTTTATCCTGCGAAGAAAAATAAACATAACATTGAACGCTTCTTCTCTGGGTCTAACCAGTAGTGAACCTATATAATATATATAGGCTAGAAAGTTAAAAAGAGAACGTAATTATGCTTATCTTTGGGTGGACAATTCAGGTTCAATCAAGTTAAGGAAAAATGAAGGTGAAAATATGCTTATATTTTAAAATCCTTCGAATGCCTTAAGGAACTAGGATAAATGAATACATACCATGAGCTTAATATTTATTATCAAAATGTGAGAGGTCTGAGTAGTAAGATAAGTGATTTTTACACAAGTGCTCTTATTGGTTGTTATGATATAATATTGCTTACTGAAACACTGTTGTCACACACAGCTAATAATTCGGAACTATTTTGTAGCAACTACAATGTATACCGACAAGATAGGGAAAACAAGAGAGGAGGTGGAGTTCTAATTGCTACTCGCAGTGATCTGTATACTAGGGAATTCGACATCATTCAAGATAATTATGAAGCAATTGCCGTAAAAGTTGTACTGCAAGGTAAATCATATTATTTAGTAAACGTGTACTTCCCACGTGTACTGCTACTTTTTAATTCCATAACCAGTCTTCCAGATATATGCACTTGTAACATTCTGATAACCGGTGATTTACCCTTACCCACAGTGAGTAGCAGAAATCATAATTTCTTGAATGGTGGTCCTCATGAAAGGGTATTAGCTAACTTTTTATCTTTACTTAACATGCATTCAATTAATAATGTTCAAACTTTTAATAGTAAAACTCTTGATCTAGTTTTAACAAATATATGTAAACAAGTCAATGTATGTAGAGAGTTGATATCTCTTGTACCAGAAGACAAACATCACCCATCTCTCAAGTTAAATGCAACCTTGAAAAGAAACCAAAAGTTTTTTATCATACATCATTAATTTATAATTTCAAGAAGGCTGATTATAGTGCTATGTACGCCAAATTTAGCCATGTTGACTGGGAAATTCTTTCACATCTTCATGCCGTTGATACAGCTCTAAATTATTTTTAGGAAAATATAAACACAGTATTTCATGACACTGTACCACTTAAAAGTATTTACAAGAACAAGTCATATCCTCCCTGGTTCTCTAAGTATATCATTACTAAATTGAAACACAAATAATATTTCCGTAAAAGACTAAAATATTCTTCTGTTAATAGACAAAGGTACATGGAACTGAGAAAAGTGATCAAAATTATGATTAAACACTGAAGAACAAATAAAAAGTAATCCCAAATATTTTTGGAACTATATCAGAAGTAGAAAAGTAAAAAATAATAGCATGATGAATACTATGACTATGGTTGATGTCTGTTTAGATAATGATGAAAAGGTTGCTGATGCTTCTGCTACTTATTTTAAATCTGTATATTCAGCCACAGCACCATCATATGACATTCCTAAATCTGAACTTTTGGGAACTTCGTAATCATTGTTTATTAATTGTATCTCTGAAGAGGAGATTAAATGTGCAATTAATTAATTAAAGCCCAAAGGAACCTGTGGTCCTGATGGGTACCACCTTATATTTTAAAAGGTTGTTCTGAATTGCTTTTGTTTCCTCTTAAAATTTTATATAATCTCATCTTAGAAAAACCAATATTTTCCTTCACAATGGAAAATCACAAGCATAACTCCTATGTTTAAAAATGGTGATGCAACCAATATAGAAAACTACACACCAATATCAATTCTTTCTGCTGCAGCGAAGGTCTTCGAACATATTTTGTAGAGTAGAATATTTTGGCATGTCAAACCTTACATTTCAGAATATTAGCATGGATTCATTAGCAAACACTCTACTATCACAAAGCTAATTAATTTTGTACAGTATGTTTCCACAGGTTTAGAGCAAGCCTGCCAAATTGATACCATATATACTGATTTCTCTAAAGCCTTTGGTAAGTTAGATCATGACATTCTCCTGTATAAACTTTCTAATTTTGGGTTCTCAGTTCAAATGTTAAACTTAATTTCCTCCTATCTCTCTAACAGAAAACAGTATGTAAATTTTCATCAATCAAAATCTTATACTTTTGCTGTTAAGTCTGGAGTTCCCCAGGGATCAAATGTAGGACCTTTATTTTTCATGCTGTTTATAAACGACCTACCAAATTGCATTGATTACTCCAAATGTCTCTTGTATGCTGACGATCTAAAATTATAGAGGACAATTAGTAATGCTGACGATATGTTGAAATTACAGTCTGATCTGAATCATATTTATAAATGGAGCTTGGAAAACAAACTTCACTTCAATATTAAGAAATGCTCCTTTATGATATATACCAGAAGCAAATAACACTTAAATTCGAAATATTATTTAAATAGTTCTCCACTTGTAAGAGTATATTCTGTCAGAGACTTAGGTGTTACCATGACCCAGAATTTGTATTTTAATCAACACATTATAAATATAACCAATGCTTCCTTTAAGAAACTTGGTTTTGTATTCAGGACCTATAGGGACTTAAGACACTCAGGTTATGCTAATTCTATACAAAAAACTTGTTCGTAGTCATTTAGAATATGCCTCAATTGTATGGTCACCAATGTATGTCACTACAATCAAATAGAGAAGACCCAAAAAAAGTTCCTCAGATACTTATGTTTCAAAACTCACGGTGTTTTTATTTATAATCAGAACTTGCCGTATAGTCAACTGGTTAACGAATTCAACATAGTCTCACTTTCTGATCGTAGAGTAAGAGTAATAGCTGAACAATTATTTCTGTATAAACTCATAAATGGCCTGGTATCCACCGAAGAACTGCTTGACAGAATATATTTTAATGTCAGTACTACTAATTTTAGAAATCGTCAGCTGTTTCAATTTAGGACTCCGAAAACGCCATCTCATAAAAATTCTCCCGTTCTTAGGTTGTATGCAAAATACAATAAATTTTCAACTAAAATAGAGCTGGATTTTATCTTACCTTACAAGCAATTTAAAAACAATTAAATATGGGAATTATTAGCATGTGGTTTTCACTTGTATCACTTATTATCTGCAGAATCAGTATACCATTTGCAATTCTAGTCGTATGTAATAGTTTAATATATGTTTCATTTTTAGTCTTAGTTGTTTAATACTTTATTGTATTCTCTTTCTGTTATATTCAAATTTATTTAATTATTTTTTACTCTGTTGTATCACTTATTCGCTTGGGCAGTATACAATTTGCAATGTCTTGTCTCCAATAATAGCTTAATATACGTATAGTTAATTTTTAGTTTCTTTGTATTACTTCTTGTATTTTTGTTTTGCATTTAGTCAAGCTTGTGTAAATAAATTAAATGTAGCTACTGTAATTGGAACTTTGCTCTGTTGTAGCACAAATGAATAAAAAAAAAATAAAAAAATAAAAAAAAATAATTACAATTATCACGCTTTATAAGTTGCTTTCCAATGTTGAAGTAACAACCCAACCATTAGCCAAAAATTATAAAGAACGTTGAACAAGAATAGAATGGAACGATTATGTAGAGAAAATAGTGAATAATAAAGGAAAGACTGAGGGAAGCTAAACTACTAACTAGAGGTATGACAAAAATGTAGGAAGTGGATCATGACCGGCTGAGGAAAGCCGACGCTCGAAAGGGCATAAGAGAGAAGAAAAGAAGAAGAAGAAGAAGAAGAAGAAGAATATAAACTTTTGAAATGTGGCCAAAGTTTCTCATAAAATAAGCAAACTTTGGCCACGAAACAAATGTAATGGAAAAACGAAGTTACACTTGCCTGTGTTTACTCCGGCCGCTAGAAATGTGTTGTTCAATGCTGTACTTGTTTTGGAACGAAGGTCGCTTTAAAAAATAAAGAAATTAAGTACTAAATACTGTATTTTCTTTTCTTTAAAGCTTCATCATACAAGAAAATAATTTTAATACTCATTTGTTTTGAAATAAGCTTATTTATCACTTGGTCATT
This sequence comes from Tenodera sinensis, assembly GCA_030765045.1. Taxonomy (NCBI): domain Eukaryota; kingdom Metazoa; phylum Arthropoda; class Insecta; order Mantodea; family Mantidae; genus Tenodera; species Tenodera sinensis. Next base: position 148,235,683 of record CM060961.1, on the reverse strand, counting down.
TTTATGCCAACCCATAATTTGTTTTAAAAGATGTAATTGTCTGTAATATTTCTGAAAATAGAGCTTCCATGTCTTATACGAAGGGATGGTTAGAGTTTCTCACAAACTGATTCTTCTGCACGTTGCACACATTTTCGTTGTCTGGAAACAAGGAAGAATAATTGTTTCCCCGATCTTTTTTTCTGAAGCGCACTATTTCAAGTGTTTCCCAGCATTTAAAATTTCTGCAGCATAAAATCTCTGATTCTACTTAATCAAAAACTTCAAGAGCGAAGTCTCTTGCACAGTAAGCCTCATCAACAACTGGTAAGACATCTCTTAAATAATTGGTGTTGTAGAACAAATGGACTCAATTTGGATCAAATCATTTGCTTCTTCTAAGGTAAAACGGGTTTCTTCGGGTTCCATTTTCCTTAAAATTGTTTCCTACTAGCATATTTCTTCCAGGTTTTACATTAAACCCCTTTGGCTATACTGTATTGTTCTCTCCTATGCATGCAGATTTCAGGAGTTCCGTGAATAAGTCGCTCCAGAACACCTCAGAGTTCTTATTTTGCTTTCTTTATCCAATATTCTGTAAAGGGAATCGCTGTGATATTGTATAGGGTTTATCTGTGTGCATTCAATTTTGTCTAATCTTGTTCCTTTTCAGACGTGCTGGTGTAAAAAGCTATTTCATTATAGTTGGTGTATCCTTGCAAGAGCAGCATCTGATTTTTCTTTGGTATTTTGGCATGGCCGAAGTTAACCTAAAAATTCACACCGATGAATATAGAACTCATTTAATGAAAGAGGAATTCTCTAATCTGTTTCATTCTTAAGTAGCATACATTTAGAGGTACTTATTCGTCAATTACGTGAAACAAAATTATGTGAAACAGACAGACAGACAGACAGACAGACAGACAGACAGACAAACAGACACAAACACACACAGTACGTTTTTCTACCCCCCTCCTATTTTTTTAATCAGAGAACCTTGAAACACGTCTCTTCAGTGAAATCTTGGTATCAAATTTTTAGGTGCAAATACTTTCTCTAATTATTATAGATATCTACTTCCGAGTAGAGGGTAAAATTTATTTTGGACAGAGGATTTGGAGAGCCTCGAAACGTGTACTTACGGTGGAGTATGCATTATGTATTATTATTGTTATTGTTGTCATTACTATTATTATTGTTATTATTACTATAACTATATCGTCATCTTTTTGATAGGACAGGATGAACAAGAAATCGGATGCATACGCAGATGAGTGGAATTCTTTTGCGATACTATTTTGAGTGAAGTTCAGGCCATATATTTGCTCAAGGTTCACGTCAAGGTTCCGAAAACGCTTTGTGTCGTTTGTTGCCTCCATTGTCCCACTGTCCAAGTCAGTAGGTTGCCAACTGGGCCTCTGTTGGTCTTATTAGCTGCTGATGGGAGCTGTAGCTGTCAGAAAAATTAGAGTAACTCAACCATTAGCGAATGTAGTTACTTTAATCGCAGCTCGTAGGATTTTAGGATCTGTTTGGCAGTGGAAACCACACTAACATACGCAAATAAGAAATATCTTATATGTAGCCACCATTTTTACTTATTATCATTTCTCACTTTGTAATTGTAATTCCTATGTCATCTTGTGCGAAAGTTTACATTTTGAAGTGTGCCTTGAAGGCCTCCTCAAATGTGTCCAGTCATGACATTGGGAAAGCATTGCAATAGAATTGTAATTCCTGTGAGAGAATTTATATAGAACAAATTGTTACAGTTTCTTATAGTTACAATAATGAATGTATTATTTTTCTCTAACCCATCTTCAAATTATTCAGAACTTGCTTTGAACACTTTTCCCTTGTACACTAGTGACTTTACCCTCTTGATTTAGAATAAACCGTATTATTCTATGCAGAAGAAATGTCGGGAGGAAATCGTTATTGTGTAGAAATATTAGTAGTTACAAAGACTTTATTCAAGAAACAAATGATGTATGATTAACAGAAGATCCTGCTTATAAACACGATTTTTTCTACTATCATATGATTCAGCTTGTTAGTGTATATGTCTACAACGGCCTTCTACAAAGCATAACATTTGGAAAACCACTTTATCTTACACATCAAGCGTCACGTGGACCTGTCGTAGCAAAGTGGACATGCCATAAAAGTCGTATTTAGATGTCTTTAAACATTGTTACACTTCGCTATGTTTGCTCAACGAATAATGTATGATATTCGCATTTGTTGTGAAGCCAAATGGTCTTGATTTGTTTTCCTGTATGTGGAGATTTGATGAACCACCAGTAGTTTATCCTTGAGGCAACATCCCTCACAAATATTTATAACCCCAAACCGAATCCTCCTGTCCACTCTTAGAAGAAGGAAGCCGAAGAGCTTCTACAAATAAAATCCTAGTTAACATACCGGGCCCACTCAATTTGTATGCTGAATCCTGACGATTAATTAAGTGAAGAGCTGAGAAACGCACAGAATTTCTGAGCAAACAAATGAACTGTAACGAGACTACTGTAGCGCGACTGAGAATTGTGCATAAACGATAGATACCTTTGAGATTGCTATTGCCGATTACAGATTAACCTTACAATGGAAACTGTAGACAATCGCTTCTAAAAGAACGGTCAGCGTGGACTGATCGAGCTGCATATTTAGTCATTAAAAAAAGGTCTGCCGTGCTTCAGTCATATAACATTTTATACACCTCATGTTGTAAAAATCGTATTGACAATTCCCGTAAAAGGGTGGTCCTCAAAAGAATATTGTATTATTTATTATAAATGTCCACATAGAGATGTCCATATAAAACGGTTCATGACATATAGGAGATGAATCATTCGTTGTTGGCACATATCGATAATGAATTCGCGAGATATAAAATTAGAAAAAAAAAGTCACTGCTTAATGTCACATAGTTTACATGCGACACTATATCATTAAAAATTGTGACTAAAACCTTGCTAAAGACCAGAAGTTATTAACACAGTAATCGTATTTGATTGAATTTGTTAAATCCTTTTAAATAATAACCCTCGGTACTAGAAATACACTTATGAATAACTGCTGGAAACTCTTTGTAGGCTAAATTTACGAGATTGCGTGTGTGTGTAAAACTTAAAATATTTTGTTTAATGACGCTATCACATCAGCGTCGTCGGTGTGCCGGAATGTTGTCCCGCAGGAGTTTTTACATACCAGTAAATCTACTGACATGGAGCTGTCGTGTTTAATCACACTTAAAAACCGCCAGTCTGGGCTAGATTTGAACCCGCGACCTTGGGATCATAGGTCAGCATCTAACCAACTGAACTATCCAGACCGACTTTGTGACGGTGGTCGTGGGTGTGGGATGTAGCTGTGTAGGTGGATATTTTACTAGCTCTAACTCTCTCTCTCTTTCTCTCACTCACAAGTAAACTTTTTGACTTGTACTTTCTCTCTTCTCTTTCTTTCCTTGTCTCTCACTCAAGAACGTATCAAGCAAGATGGCTGCGCGGTAACGTAGGCTCGCATTCTAGAGGCTCAGGGTTCAATTCCCGCAGCTGATTTTTGTGACTAATGGCTTTTTTTCGGGGTTTTCCCGGGTCACCAAGTGAATGCTGAGAAGGATAATTACATCTCTCAAATTTTCCGTTCCCCATTTCATTTCAGCTTCCTTTCAATCCAGCCTTGCAGGATCGGAAGTGCTGGTGATGGACGAGTTAGCGCTGCCGTATGGGTGATTTGTGCCCTAACACTGGTTTTGTATTTGCAACGCCTGACGTGGGGAGGGACCGCTGTGGAAACCCATGCTGCTGGTGGTTGCTTGGCGAACACTGGTGTCTAGATGAAAAGTCTACAACGCACATGAGGGTCCCTCCCGTCGGCTCGCTGCTCGGCGGATTCCCATCTCATCCCTTTCTGACAGGGTTCACATTCAATAGCCTGCAATGGGCTCAGTATGTAATCCCCTCCGTACACACTATACCTCTCAAAAGTGTCTTACATTTCTTCAAGTTGTACATTTTGCAGAAGTTACAGAAGGCTATTTGCACTAGGTAACTAATACGAAGTACGAGATGCATGACTTGTCCGTATCTTGTGCAACCTGCAAAGAAATATCGTGGGTCCATCTTCGTACTCTTTATACCTCATTTGTAGATATAGTGAACAAATTAGCACACAGAAATTGCATTGGGTTTAAGTCAGTACGAGAAATATCAGACCTTTCTATTAAAACTGTATCAATCTTCTAGCCGATTTTAATAAAATGTTGTTTAAAGAGCAGACGCACACACCAGACAATACAGAAGAACACTTATCAACACCGCACAAAAAATGAAAACCATAACACAAACAGAGAAACACAAAAATCCTCCTCTCATAACACTAATCGACGTTTACGACAAATACCAGCAACAAGAAGAAGACAGACTACAACAACACCTTCAACACTTCCAAAACATCTAAACACATAGTAAACATAAACACCTAATTTAAAAACACACACAAACCTAACACACAAGTACACACAAGCACACAAAAGTTACCGATGAGCTGTTGCAGCAGACATACAAATTAGACAAAAACTACTAGCACAAACAAGTTAGACTTCTTAGGCACTTTTTTTTTTTTTTTTTTTTTTTTTTTTTTTTTTTTTTTCTCTCTTCTTGGGTAGATGACAGGCCCTGCAGCTAGGGATGACAGAACACACACAGCACCCATCCAAACACAAAGCCACCAACACACACACGCACTCGCCACTGAAATCCGCCACACGACCAAAAACAAAAGCACAACCACGAGGCTGAAGAGGGGTGTCCCTGAACAGCCAGGGCATGTCGAAAGACATGCCCAAATAACTCTTTCATTTCATTTCATTTCATTTCAGGACTTCTGAAAATTTAGCGTGAGGGAACCACACAGACCTAGATTCAAATCAGTCAAAAAGAAAACGCAGGATTTATAATATGACTAGACATCTCTTGAAACAGCATGAGCGACCTTCAATTTTACTTTCTGTACTACGTGTAGTAAGTAGAGGAAGTATACGTATTGTATTCCACCCAAAAATTTGATGTCGAGATTTCACCGATAATATGCTTTGAGGCCCCCTAGAATAAAAAAGTATTTTAGAACAGGTCCGTGATGTGTGTGTGTGTGTGTGTGTGTGTGTGTGTGTGTTTGTGCGTGTGTGCGTGTGGGTGTGTGAACAGTGTAACTCAAAAAACGAACAGTTGGTTAAAAAACCAAATTTGGTATTTAAGTGTAATATATTTCAAGGATGCGGCAGAAAGATTTTGGAGAAAGTTCCTCCACCCTAAACTACCCTTTACGTAGAAAATTTTCGAAAATTTTGATTTTCTCGAAATTGCTCTAATGATTTTGATTAAAATGCCACATGCCTTAAAATATTTTATGGCAAGTGAAATGTATATTTAGAACCTTCTGGCTATAGTCCACTAAGTTCTGTTTACTCTTTTCTTTTGCATATCTGGTATACCGTAAGAGATAGAGTAAATCTTACTATACAAAAAAATCAGATCTCGTTAGAACACACAATTTATGTCCAAATTAATTTTTTTTTATGAAGTGAACCAGTAGTTTTGGAAGACTTCAACTTTCGCCAAATGGAAGATCGTTATTCATATTTTATATCTTAGCCGAGCAAAGAGAACGGAATGTCAAAGCTTCAAAAGATTTCACTATTAATCACATCTTACGGTATTCTTATATTCCCTTTTCACCAACAAGGAAAGAAGCCATAAGATAATTTGTACAAATGCTTATCTCAATTAACACGAAGAAGATAGAGGTATAAGAGTTTGTAAGAATTGTTAGTACAAGAGTAGAGAAAGTCATGGGAGTGAAACACATCAGATTTTTTTTGTATACAGTTAGTACAGTGCAAGGCCTTGAGCAGGCTGCGCTCAGAGAGTATCAGTTTCCCAACCCTGACCTATAAGAGTAGAGAAGTGACAGGCCACCACTGATAAGAGACACGTCTTTAAACCCCCTGTCCCTCCTCCAAAGCCTGTGGTACAATCACGTCGTAAGGATGACGTTCAATTACGATTCCAATTCTAGGGAGAAACACACACACACACACACACACACACACACACACACACACACACACACACACACACATTTGATGTAGCATACACATTAGCTTTGTCATTTAATTAACAACCTTAAAAGGCGTAGTAGAGACTTTAAGCCATGCTAAGAGGCTGTAGAAATTAAGCAAAGATACCAGACTTAATACACCGCTCTTGTAGAATTTAAAAGCCACTCTACTTTCAAGACTCGAGTAGCTCAGTGATATCATGACCATTCCTTCTGTGTTCTCTAGTGATTATTTGGATTTAAATCGTACAGAGGAGTTTTACTTCTTATCATATTTCTTTCTTGGGACTTGGGATTGAATATTTCTGCATAACATATCAAAGTTACAAACAGAAGTCATGGCAGTATAATATACGGAAATTATATTTCTGTAATATCATTTATTTAATGGAGCTTCAAAAGATGCATTTCTGGAAAAAATCTGCTCTATTATTAGCAGGGTGGAAGGTATTGCTTCGGCCAGAATAATGTGGTTAACACATGCAGGTGTTATTTATATAAAGTTTTATTCGGTAGGTTTAATCGTTTTGTAAAGATCTTTCTTTTTTTTCTCTCTCTCTTTTTGGTAATGTAAATGTCAACGCTGAGCTGATCGAATTAGTCAGGCAGGTCACAGACCTGTGTTGTACGAGGGTCACTAGGTATGTATTGAGACAACAGAATATGAATATTCACAAAAACGGTTTGTTTATACCAGTTTCTGGAAGTGTTCTCCATGGCACCGTGTGCAGCGTTACATCCTCCGAAACCACTTCTGAAAGTATCCACGCCACTCAGTTTCTGGAACTGCAGGGAACTCCTCTTCGTATGCAGAAACTGCTTCTTCAGGGCTAGAAAAATTGGTGACCTGGACGTCGGTTCTTCACCATAGGGAACAGGAAAAAATCACATGGTACTAGATCGGAACTATAGGGTGGATGAGTCAATAGTTTTGTCTCAGTTCCTCCTTTGTTAGATTAGTGGTGTGAGCTGATGCCGTTATGATGCAACAATGTACCCCTTATGCGATGTTCATGTAGATTAGTTGAAGCACTCGACGAACTAAGTCCACATGCCAGTTCAGTGTCCTTGTAGGGTAGTCTTGAATCATCCCTAATAATTGTTTCCACGGCGGTGATATTTTTGTCAGACACTGCTGTTCTTGGTCTGCCACTCTTCATCTTTGAGATTACCATCCCCTCTTAAACTCTACAAACAAGCGGAACACAGTGGCACATGACTGCGAATAGTCCGCAAAATTCCCTCGCAAACGTTCAAGTGACTGTCTTTCATTTAAGCCATATTTGAAGTCGTACAAATCATTGCATGAAAATGCTCCTCCTGTGCACTTGAAAAAATGTTCAATTTCCAGACTTCAAACATAAACTGAGCAAAAATGAATGGCGCAACAATGGTCTGGCTGCTACCATTGCGTTACCAATTAGTCAGCTATTTTGACAAAGCAGTAATGCTTTCCCAGAGTTGGCCAATTTTCCATGTCTCAATACATACCTAGTGACCCTCATATCCAACCGACATGTGCTTCAAGGCAAGCACTGCCCTCACTGGTACGGTACCATTGAGGTGGCCGCTATCTTGGGGAAATCCACACGAATCAAAATGTTGTGCGTTACATGTGTGAATTGTACTGAAATTATATATTAGTTCAAGTAATAATAAACATTCATTTTCATAGAAAATGAAACAATCGAAACCACGTATTTTAGGGTTAAAACAATGCTTACATTTAGTGCTATAGACTTTCCCAATGATGGAGATTATCATTATCCACTACGAGGTAAAACAATAGTAACTGCTTTTAACACATACAAACGAATAAGTCTGCCTCTTCATTTTCTTAAACAATATGCGTTCTTTTGTAGAGCACCGCACTGAAATAAAGCGAATGATCTCGTTGTCATATGAGACGGTATTTATATCGTGCCTGAGATAAATGTAAATGAACGTTTATGACACATGAGTAGTTCAAACATTTGTTATTTAGAACCACTCACAGGGCAAGTGCCAGTAGTAATATAAGTTATTGTGTAAACGTGTGCATGTAAATAATCATAAATGTTTGTGTATATATTTGTAAGTATGAGAAATCACCGACGCAGAATGCAGTTTATAGGCTAAATTAGAAAGATTTCGCTTCAGAGACATCACCCGGGGTCTTAGAACCGAACTAGCTCTGCTTGAACGAGCGACAGCCTGTCGCCAGCCAAATGGTAAAACCCATTGTTAGGCAGGATTAAGCCTTTGTGAGGCAAAAGTCATAGAAGTGCCTATCAACCATGTTCGAGATTCTACCACCAGAGGCAGGACATCACATATTCAGCGGCAAATTCTCGTCTTGTCCACCGACATGTTTGGTCAATAGCCAATCAGAGAATTCAGAAATACAAAATTTTGAAGTAATCAGTGGAACCCGCTCCAATGAGAGTGAAACTAAAAATTTTGATGTGGAGAGGAACTGAATATGCTATTCGTATGGAACAGAACAGTAGCCAACTACCACACGAGTCAGAACAGTCACCAACTGCCACAGGAGTCGCTAACACATTGATGTCGTCAAGACATATCGAAGTCGTCAACAAATCGAATTCTTCAAATCTAGCGATGCCGAGACATTACTTAGAACACGAGCGAATGAAGTGCACTAGAAATTTGATAGGCTAAATTAACATCAAGACTTATCTGGCAATATTGCGTAGAATAGGAAAATTTTACTTCAAGAAATTATTTCAGCTCATCATAGAGTAGGCTAAATTAACATCAAGATCATTTCGGCTTTCATCCTAGTGACTTAAAATTTTGGCTTATGCGCGGCGACTCGTACAGAAACTAAAATCTCGGTAAAGCTATAAACTGCAATCTTCGTCTATTCATTTGTGTGTAATAATTGTAACATTTCAAATTCGTTTTTGCCTCGTATACAATAAAGTAACGTAATTCTATCCTACACGAACTTGTTCTAATTGGTAGCTTGAAAACCTTCATTTGTAAGTGATTCCACGGCCTTTCTAGCAGTCTCTGGCCAAGTACAGTTAGTGTGCAAGTAATCATAGCTTAGCAATTGAACGAGAAGAAGAGGATCTTCAATGCTAAGTAATTATAAGTGTCAGGAGGTTTGAGTGGCGCCTATTCAAAAAAAAAAAAAATTCTCAATCTCTCCGATAATACAGTAATAACTTGCAGTGGAACTTCTGTAATTAATAAGTATAACAATTACTTATATAATTACAACTATAACGCTTTATAAGTGGCTTTCCAATGTTGAGGCAACAACCCAACCATTAGCCAAAAATGGAAAGAACGTTGAACATAAATGACAGCTAAATCTGCCAGCCATCTACCAACGCATGTACCTGGTGTATGAATTTGTCGTCTGCCCTACCCTTCCCCTTATTTTTAGTAACTCCAGGCGATACATCCCCTCCATCTGAACAGCCCCGTCATTCAACCAACAAGGTGAGGGCATGCGACATGGCGTTGCCACATTTCTCTTCCAAATGTTAGAAATAGACATAGAAGAATAGAAATAGAAGTTTTCATGATGTTTTAACCTTGTATTGTGACTAAAGTTCACACAGTGTTTGCGCGACATCATAATCTTCGTAAAAGTTAAAGGCATATGGAGGCGTGTCGTACTGCAGACACCAGCGAATCCTACGCTTGCCCCTCCTACCAGCGCTGCCGAATGTGGTGCACGAATCTCACGCGCTCTTATGTACAGAACCTCTACCGGTACACGCACTACGCTTGGCAACAGCGCTCTGCTTGAGCATCGACCAGCGTTCACGTGCCTTTAACTTTTGCGAGCAGTATAGTGAAATAATACACCACTTATGTCCATTCGTCAAGAAGGTAGACGACTCCAAATATTTGACACAAATTACTTTTTTTCGGCGAAACATTCCTGACAATAATTGTATTGGACATATTTGTTACACTCATCATATAGAATCCTTGATTAGCTTATGGCCGAAGAAGTACTGTCCATCCGGTATGATGCAAAAGTTGAAACAGTTTAAATAGATAGGTGTGCAAGTGAGTTTCTTCAGTGTTAAAAGGAAGCATGTTTACTTGATAGGCCGCGCTCGTATAACATAATGCTTTTAAATTAGATGCCCAGTTTTAAAGTGGCAAAAGCGCAGTCGGACCACAGTGTAAAATCCTTTTAGCTACATGCAAATTCACATCTGGGAATCACTTCACGCAATGTTAAGAGGATTACGTCCTGTTCTTAATCCTCTCCTGCAGAAATATCTCATCTCTGCTTTCGTCAAGCTTTTCAAGAGGTACTGTAAAAACGTAGCTTATTAGAAAGCCCCTTAAATTCATAAAGGCATTTTATCTATGGAATCGAATTTTACTGAAGCAGCTATTCGATGCTTGGTTCTAATTGAACCGTCATCTATGTCGGTGACAAACTTTTAATATCACTACTTCCGCTACTAAATTATCTATTTTCCCTCACACAGTATTTTACATGGAAATATATCCTAATATTCCTTTTCTAAAAATCTTCACGAACTTCTTCTACATTGCAATGTTCACAATTTTGTTTTTTCAGTGACAAAATATCACTATTACATCCATTACTGCTCTTAACAATTATTAACTTAAGAATATAAATGGATGTACTATCTTCTGCCACCAGCTAGATATTTAACGTAAATTATTTGTTGGTTTTGCTATTGACATCACGTAAAATGTGATTTTTTTTTTTTTTAGAAATGTGTATGATTTATTTTAGTATATGGCACATTATTTTAAATATACTATTATAAATATTGTTTTGGCAAACTTTTATGTTCTATTTACAGTTTTAAACATTTTGTATGAATTTATGAACTACGGTTATAACATTACAAATGACTGTGACAAAACCTACAACTGACACCTATGTGACAAATGACAAACTCTAGTTACTTTTTTTGTTACTTTATTTATCTTCTAAAAACTGAAGCCAAAAAACACAGTTTTGTTTGTTAACACAATCTACAACTCGTTGTGACTTTCCAATTCACAGCTGTTCTCTACAGTCGCAACCTTAGCACATACTTCAGTCTTTCATTTCTACTCTCTGTCTCAAACTACTGGCTTCGACGATCACACTCACTGAAACTGCTTCACATATCTCCGACGCGACATTTAATGGTCTACAACTGTATCTGACAATACACACGTTCTCTCAACACTGATAGCACATACTTAAAACTAACTGCTAATAGCAGTCATAGCGACCATATCATAAAAAATTCTGATCTCTTGCGCTCACATCACTTTCTCTACTCTTGTACTAACCATTCTTACAAACTCTTATTCCTGTATCTTCTTTGTGTTAGTTGAGATAAACGTTTTCAGAAAGTATCTTGTTTATTTCCTTGTAAGTGCAAGGGGAATATTAGAATAAGGTGGGCTTTGAGCGAGTCAAATATTTTAAAGCTTTGAGATTCCCTCTCTTTAATATATAAAAATGAATAGCGATGTTCGATTTGACAAAACTATAAGTTATTCTAAACTCACAGAAATAAACAATATCTCCGAAATGGTTCACTGTACAAAAAATGTATTTGAACATAAATTGTATGTTTTAGCGAGATCTACATTTTTGTACGGTAAGATTTGGCCTGTCTCTTACGGTATACCAGTTATACAAAAGTCATCCAGAGTAAATAGGACTTCATAGGCTATAGCCAGAATATTCAAGACGTACAGTTCATTTATCATAAAAATATCTCAAACATATGACATTTTAATCAGAATCGTTAGAACCTTTTCAAGAAAATCAAAATTTTGGAAACATCTTCCATGTAAAAGGTAGTGTCGCATCCTTGAAATACGATGAGTTCACACAACTGCATGAGCTTGAAGTCTCCGTGAAAGGACTTGCTACCCTTATTAGGGATACACGTGTTCTAGAAGACTGAGAAAAGGAGAGCACAATAGATCAACGTAGTCGGTGTGCATATGGCATTAGGTTGACACTCCTCGATAGATTAGATTAGAATGGAGAATGAATTCTGTTTATTCACCGATCCCGTGCCCTTCAGAGCTGCTATAGCTCCCAATACTCTGCAATTATAACGAATTCGCTTACGAAACGATACTCCAATTAAAATGACAATGAACTATATGAATCATTGTCTGAAGAATACTTCCTTATGTTGTATGTGATTTCGAAGCACAAATGATGTCAATATTTGCGTCTGCGCATATCTGGGAACAATTTTTTCACAACTTAACCAGGTTAAAAATACTACGCGTACTCGTAATACTCCACACTGCTACGAGTATGGTTAATCAAATTTATTTAATAGATGTACTTATTTTACGTTGAGTTTCGAATTAGGTGTTAAGAGGCATGTCCAGCACAGTGCCATGTCGTCACACACCTCTATACCCAGGTGAACAGAGCATGTCAACTTCCTCTTGAGATCAACACTCGTAGTCTGATCGGCAAACAGTGAAGTGGGCGAACTCTGTTATCTTTTCCTCCCCTTGAGTCTCCCTAAGGCTGGGTTGGTGCATGACGCTGGGTTTATTTTGTGAAATATGTAGCTATGAAACTAGTTACCTCTAATATCTACAAGAATAGACTCTTAAAATGAACAGAAGGTTTCTGTGTGGTTTTAGGTCTATTGGCTGTGGATATGCCGATGCAAAGAAATTTTCTGTAATTATGAATCTACTAACACCACCAACTCCTTTGCCACCAACATATTAGGATCATGTGAGTGTGCTGTCAAATATTTTAACAAAGTATGCAGAAAACTGCATGGAATCTACTGCCCAAGAGGTAAAGGAAATAAAGGCCACTGAATGTAGAGTTTCTGCAGATGGTACCTGGCAAAAATGTTACAGTATTTGTAGACACAGTAAGATCTTTGACATAGAAGTTATGTCAAAAGGTTGCAACGGATATTAAAAAAACATTCAAATGAGCACTAAAACGTTTACATCTTACATAGCTTGGGAAGCTGATGATTCTGCAATGTGTTCAAACAGTTACATTGTGTCAGCACCAAATATGGAGCCTTATAGCGCAGAAGACATTTTCACTCGTTATAGTGAAAGCAGACGCCTGCCTTATGTTGATTTTTATGGGGATGGGGACTCCAAAAATTATAAGTCAATTTTGGAATCAAATCCATGTGGTAAAAAGATAAATAAATTGTAATCTTTGACCACTATCAAAAGCTAAATGCAGCACTCCGCAAACTAGTCCAGCAAAATAATTTAGGAGGAAAGGGAACATTTACAGGAACAGTGACAAATTCCAAAATGATGTTGGTATTGCTCTGCGTTCATACAACAGCAGTGTTGAACAAGTGCCAAATGCTATATGGGCTATATATTACTATTTGACAGCCAATAATAACAGACCATCACACCACAAGTACCCAATAGGTAAGGAAAGTTGCTGTTCCTTCAAAGAGTGGTAGCGAACATTAATAGTAACAATTGCAAGCATAAATCAGGGTACTATTGCAAGTTCTTCAGACTGGAAAGACTGTTTACGAGAGACTTCGAGATCCAAGCATACTGTCTTATGTGGGCTTACACAGAGTTGCAATGAGTCGTTCAGTGGAGTGATACAGAGGCGATATAGAAAATGCATGTTGAACTTACTACATTGATCCCAACAGTGAAACTGTCACAGTTATGAATGCTGTCCTGCATTTTAATTGTAGCTAGAGAGTTGAAATGGAAGTTCAGAGAAGAATAAAGACTCTTCCTGGCAAATTCACTTTCGCAGGAGTATTGGAAGCACGGGGTGCACTCAGCCTCGTTAGTCCCGGGGGGGGGGGACCAATTGAGGAGCTACTTGATGGAAAAGTAGCAGCCCCAGGTCGTGAAGACCACATAACTGGCCGGAAGGGATCGGGACGCTGACCACTTACCACCCTCCAATACTGCACCCCACCAATGACGGCTGTAGTGGGCCGAGGTGGGGGAAGCAGCGGCTGGGTGGTAAAGCTTGGCTCTTTATGGGCTGTAGTGCAAGGGCTTAGTTTTAGGGGTATTGGAAGTAGAATTAGCACATGTATACGAAAGTAAAATCCAGAGAAAACCTCGAAACACAGCGAAGAAGGTACCTCAAGGGAAGAAAAAGGTTGACAGAAGATAAGAGTCTTCGAGGGTTCAACATAACACGATACAGGGAAGTTCCAAAAGTAATAGTTACAAACAATGCATTAAACTCATTATTGTGAACTTTCATTGTTCGTTTACTCAAAACCAATAAATTGCCACACTTTTATTCACTCGAACCAAAAATATATAGTAAAAGAATGTTAGGCGCCTCACTCATATCAAATTAAGCATTAAATAAGCAGTTGAGTCAAATGACCAACATTTGTTTCAAACTTTATGAGTTGGCAAGTAATGTAGTATTTTTCTTGCCTTTATTTAAAAAAAAATATAAAACATATTGTAGCTGCTAGAAAGATATTCCATATTCTTTTGCTTCAGAACAATATACCCTTAATGCGGGTCAGTTTAGGGAAAGGATAATTTAATAAAAAGTATTTTTGGTTTTGCTAGTTTTCAAACTTTAGCATATTTTGACTATAATGTATTATTTTGGTAAATACACTTGATTTAAAGAATCTTGTCGCAGTATTTTCATAGTCTGGGCGGTAGGCCTTGGCCCTTCGTGGGTTGTCGCGCGGGGTTTACATTACAATCTTAATTGAAGGAAGAAAACAAATATCCAAAACATTTGGTTGAAAACTGGATTTTTGTTGTTGTTGTGAAAACTTAAATGAATATCTACGTAGTGGTGATATACTGCAAGTACGCCGGAGCCTAACATTTTTATTGTGTTTAAGATCTGAACCATGTACTATTCTTACTGCCGAGTTGTTGTGCTACCGGCAGATATTATTTAAAGGATTCGTTAATTGCTACTATGTATTGTAACATTCTCCCGTGTATTTCGCTCTTTAAGCAGGGAGAGTTAGCCGGTAAACACATTTGCAGGAGAGCGGAATAATTATAGCGCGTTATGGATTGTTTAAATTATGCCCACACACCTTGTGGTCATAGCATGCTTTAAATACAGCCATGTTTGCGATCAGTTGAGAACCTGCGACCCACGCCTCCCATATGGTTGACTTTCTCCAATGGGCTTATGTTTAAATTAAGGGAATAATAGAGATGTCATTGTTAAGTCTGGCTGGGTTCAGCAGACAAGACAAGTCACGTGAATGTACCAATCAAGGTTTCTATCCATTAAACGTTACGTGGAGCTTTAATTCTACGAGTGCTGGAGCGTAGACAAGGTTAAATTTTAAACCGTGCCATGCATCTACATTACTCGTAATTATGTAGGAAACGCATTTATCTTACGAGGATATAAACCTAGTGGGGGAAAATAAGAGATGATCAAAACAAGAGGAGGGGTTTACAATTTGCTCAAAATATCAGTAGAACAGAAAAGGAAGGTACATTAAGGCATAATATATGTTGCAATTCTAGTCTGAAATTATTATGTAACGTTAAATACTGTAACAAATCCCACTCCTGCCACCAGTGTAACAAGTTCAATTACCTTTTATCACTTTATATGTCCTTTAATTACAATGAGTAAAAAACAGGCGTGACCAACACAATTCTCACATTATCGTTTCTGCTGCAGTTACAATAACTTACAAAACTAACACAAAACTCACCAACCCTATCAGCTCGTAACAATCTTATTACACATTTTCATTATCACTAGTGCCGTTTCGCTTAGCTTCGACAATACCCGAGGTTTCAAGAACAAACTGCATCGCACGGCATTTCCAAAGCCGCCTCTATCCCGTGTTGCATAGCACACTTTTAATCTATGCAGGCGGCCAACGCGACAATATTTTGCGGTTTTTCACTTTACACTTTTCTGGAAACTTCTATGTTTGTAATATTGCTCCTTACGATACAGGTTAGTCATAACCGCTTGATGTAAATGTAATAGCAATTGCTATTTTCAAACGAATAGCATATTAACTGATTTTGTAAATATTACCACAACAAACACCGAGTGAATTGACTCGGGCAACAGCATCTTTGGTTCACATTCGCAAAGTTGCCGATTCAGTTTCCATGTACTGGCCGATTTGACTGGGCCTTTCGAGCTTTTCCTTAGTCTTCGAGAAAGTACTATACCTACTGGGTAATCAATACCACGAGCCAAAGTTCAGAGAAAACAAACATATTTTACAGGAAGGTAACTATGCAAGTAAGTCCATCTGTCCCGCATCACATCTATAGGGTAAATATGCCTAATACCATGATACAAATCTCAGTTTCCAGCCATGATTTTATTCTGCAATAGTTGGTAGTTCTGAAGTATCCATCAGATAGCTGAACCGTTCTACTTTCCCTTCTCAGCAGTTGGTGAGAAAGGAAATGGCTATGTAGTATCTTAAATGAATCTGATGAAACGATCGAGATTTTGTGAGCATTGAACTCCCTGCCGGGAAAAAAAAAAAAAAAAAAAAAAAAAAAAAAGAAACATTTTCAATTAATTTCAAACAATTAGTGGTAAGTATAAAGGCAATAATGTTAACGGTTTGTTTTCTGTAATGTGGATGATTGTTTTTGATATCAGAGAAATAGGATGAATTAGGATACCACTATCACGGAATTAGGAATCCTATCAACCATTTAGAAGCCATCGTCACAAAATTTATTTCTACAATTTTTAGTACATTTATACTTTGTTCAGAGTCTTTTGAAACAGTGGAGGGTTATATATCTACCTTCCACTGTGTTAAAATAATCTGAACAAAGTATATACAACTTTTCAATACTCAAGCAGGCAAAATAAGTTTAAGAACATTCTAATTGTGTTCTTGGATGTTATTTAAATGACTTTTGTCCATTTATGACCAGTACCTGGGCGACCGAGCTTCGCTCGGCGTTTTTCACCTCTGTTTTTGTGAAATCTTGTTTTTTGTGGGAGAAGATACTTAGTTAGATAAACTGAAAGTCAAAACGTTAAATCAATAACAATTTTAGTCGCAATTGTGAAGAGTCATTTCCAGATACAAATACTTCATAAACACCATCATTTCAGCTGTAAAACGTCTAATGCTAAACGTAGGGCTCCCCCATAGATATCCACCTAGTTTGACGTTTTCGTCGGGCATTTGTTCTATTATGGAGTTCAGTTCTTTGCTGCTGCGATTGTCTCCAGGGCGTTAACACATTCGCCAAGGTCCTTTATCTTTCCGTCCAGTTCTTCCATGGCTTCCTTTACCCTGGCCAGTCGCTCGTTAGTATTCTCCGATAGATCTATCTTCATATTAGACATTCCCGTCTTCATCTTTTCTGTTTTGCAGTTTACATTTTAAATTTGCCTTCCATTTTGTCCATTTTTGTTCCTATATTTTCTATTCCGTAGTTTACATTTTTCCAATTCGGTTTTCATATTTGTTTCCTCTGTCACATTCCGGAATTCATTTCATTTCCCATTATGTCCATCTTTGCTAACATTTGTTTCATCAACTGTTCCATATCGTGCTCTTCGGCGCACTCCTGATATCAATTGTGATTACTTTACTTTTTTTAACTATTTCTTTATTTTTTATTTAAACACCGGAGCAACACTAAGCAAAACCACTGTTGAACAATAACAAATACTACAGGAAGAAAAGCTGGTTGATAAAGCCATGTGAATGTACTATGCATTTCTGTTTCAATCATATAGAAAATTGTATGAATTGTTCGTAATTGTTCGCCGAAGCGGGAGTAGTGAAAGAAATGTGATTGTGTTTCGTAAAACAAAAATGAGTAGAAAAGCATGTGAATGTTATACGTTTCACTTATATTTCAAGTGTATGGAAAATGTATGGATTGTTTGTAGAAGAGGGAGTAGAGAAAAGCTTGTGAACGTAATACGTTGGGTGGTAAAATGGATTGCATAAAAACCTTCGCCATGAAAACAATTAGATATGCCACTTTTCATGGCGATCGGTCAACCTGTTTTGGAATTTACCCACTCTTCAACATACGATATGTACAGGCGTTGGTATGTATGAAGTTGATAAAAGATAGGGAATAACATGTGAATTGTTACGTAAAACAATAGTGAGTAGAGAAAATAGTATGAGTGTAATACATTGTATTTCTTTTTCAAACATATCAAATTGTATGAATTATATGTTGAAGGGCGAATAGTGAAAGAAGACTGATGGTGCCTCGTAAAGGAAGAATTAGTCGAGGAAGTCGTGTGAATGTAATACGTTGCATTTATATTTCAATCATAGAATATTATATTAATTGTATGTTGAAGGGCAAACAGAGGATAAATGAATGTGCTACGTAAAAGAAATGCGAGTAGAAAGCCATTTGAAAGTAATATTTTGTGTAGTAAAATTGTTGCCATAAAAATTTCCCCATAAAAAATACATATACCTGCCGAATTTCGCGGTAATCGGTTAAGCGGTTTTCGAACTTAACAGTTGGATATATATAAACAACCAAGTTGTATAGATGATATGAATTGTTTGTAGAAGAGTGAGTGGAAAAAGAGATGTGAATGTGTTACCTAAAAGTGGGTATAGTAAACAGTGTAATGTAATATGCAGCATTTCTATTTCAAACATGCACAAAATTGTATGACTTATTTCTAGAAGAGTGAATAGAGAAACAATTATGAATGTGTTTCCCAAAAGCAAGTAGAGAAAACAGTGTGCATGTAATACGTAGCATTTCTATTTCAAACATACAGAAACTTGCATGACTTATTTGTAGAAGAGTGAATAGAGAAACAATTATGAATGTGTTTCCCAAAAGCAAGTAGAGAAAACTGTGCATGTAATACGTAGCATTTCTATTTCAAACATACAGAAACTTGCATGGCTTATTTGTAGAAGAGTGAGTAGAGAAAGAGATATGAATGTGTTACCTAAAAGTGAGAGGAGAAAACGGTGTGAATGCAATAGCATTTATATTTCAAACATATAGAACATGGTATGACTTATTTTAAAAGTGTGAATAAAAATGTTTCTTGGTGCAAAATCACGTTTTTTATGGAAAATTGTTTATAGAAGAGTGAGTAGAGAAAGATATGTGAATGTGTTACCTAAAAGTGAGTAGAGAAAACACTGTGAAGGTAATATGCATGTATACAAAAATTTAATCAAATCTTTAGAGTCGTTTCTGACATACCGGGAATATATATACAAGAATTGCGTAGTAGAAGCGGGAATAAAAAATGTTATTTTTTATGCAAAATCGCGTTTCTCCGGGAATTACACCTACATAGTTGAACTTAGAAAGCAAAACCCTATCTGAATACAAAATTTGATCGAAATCGTTAGAGCCGTTTCCAAGTTGCTAGGAATATATATATACAATAATTGCTCATTTAAATATATAAGATTACTCAACACTTATTCGAAACTATCACGGAATTGCGCAACCTTACCCTGTGTACGAGTATATTGCATTTTGTAATTATACCGACATGGCGATGAAGGTGTTCGCAGTAATAAAGTGGAATCAGCTTCTGTCACGTGATTTTCTCCAAGTGAGGAAATATATTCTAATTTCTCTTATTGACTAACGTTGGATATGTATGTACCGGCGACCGCATCCTTCATTGGCTGCAACAGAGTTCGTTGCTAGCCCGCTTTCAACCTGTAGGAATTGATTTATATGTAACTTTAGCCATTCAGAGAGATTAGAATATTCCTATTCCCCAAGTGGAGTAAATCACGTGATAGGAAGTGGTTTCGCTTTACTACTGTGAACACTTTAGTTGCGATGTCAGTCTAATTATAAAATGGGCTATACCCATAGGGCAACAGCGGCTATCACAACAAAAGGTTCAGCTTCCAATGTAATACTAATTAAGTAATCAGGTGGTACAACTAGCAGCATGTTGCTCAAATGGATGTTACATGAAGACAAGTCTGCAACTACACAAATACTAAATTATATGCATCAAAGAATTTATAGTTATGATCCAGTTTTGAAGCAAAGTTAAATAAGCAAACTTAAAACTAAACGAAAGCCATAACAAATCAATAAAATATTTTGGCAAAAATAGAACGCTAAAACGTTGAGCATTTCTGTATTCATACACCGCTGTCATACAGAGAAAACCAGAGCACTGTTTTTTTTTATCTTTTAAGTGAACAGTCATAGTGACGTATGCTAGGACTGTGACTTGGGCTATCACTGGGCCTATCAGGTCCGAACAATAAGGACTTGTTGATTAACCTTCCCTTAGGTGCGCGCCCTGATAGAACACCGTTTGTTGCGCGGGACCTAGTAGGCTCGCGCTATATATTTTTACTTATGTGCTTGCATCTATTTTTTTAAACTTCATTTTCCTTCCTTCGCACGTCTAGCTTCATACTACATTACATGGAAATATAATAAATTGCTATCTTCAGGTATACAACTTGTAACGCCGGGCACGGCGCAAACAAAGGACGGCCGGGAATGAGCAACTTCACATTATACACCAGGCCGGCGAAAACTAAGCGGCTAAAGGTCAGGCTGCCTCGCGTGACTGTTTGTGTGTACCTGACTAACAACGAGCCCGGCGCTTAACAAGGATTGCTGCAAACTTCTAGAGGCATCCGGCGGCCGGTATGTTTGTGGAAGTTCCAGAA